>CP136069.1:91954229-92324471 GCA_032622095.1 Siphonodentalium dalli
ACCACTAGTACTCAATAGTCATAGCAGGACAGTGAGTGCACTGTTGAATATCGCCGTTTACAACATACCTCAAATTTTCATTTACGCCGCAGGTGTAAGATGTTTTGGTATTTTTATTTACGCGTGGACCAATGGGCGAATGCATTATGGGTGATTAGGTATTTTGTACTTGGGTAAACCGTACCGACAGAGTCACGATAGTCCGACACAGATTAGCACATGTGTTTACGCCACCGGTGTAATTGGGTGACATGTCTCTATTCCGAAGGTTCGCTATCCCGAAGGTCCACTATTCCGAAGGTTCTCTATTCTGAATATTTGCTATTTCGAAGGTTCACTATTCCGAAGGTTCGCTATCCGAAGGTTCTCTATTCCGAAGGTTTTTGTTATTTTAAGGTTAATTCTATTTTCTAAAGTATTGAGAGTGTTCATTATCACGAAGATTCTTTTTATGAAGGAAATAACTTAAAACATTAAATGGGATTTTGTTTTGTTTTCGCGGGTTTTCTTGAGTTTAATGTCATTACGTATGACCTTATTTCTCATTACATATTCACGCCACGCAGCCCACACAATTGCTATGTTTCCATGCGATTTAATGTCATTACATGTGACGTAATATCTCAATAATCTCAGAGGCAAGAATACGCCAGCTAAAGGCGGATTATAACAGTGGGGCTATAACGCTTAATGAATACTGGATGCTATAACAAACTGCGCAGCAGAATATCGCTGAATAGACGAGTATGAGATGAACCTAACTGCAATTGTGACTTTGTTTAAAGGCCCACTTAATTTTCGAGTCATTTTTTGTATAGTATATACGGTTTTAATAACAATTTATGCCATAAAATTTGAATAAAATATTATAATTCATCACCATTTGAAACGCAGAATACTACTATCTCCTAGTTTGAAATACCCTGAAACACCTTTTAAAAAACCGCGTCAAGTCGTGCGTCGTATAACTAGCAATTAGCAACTAGCATGTCCCCTTCGGCTTTCCATAGATTTCGACGTAATTTGATACTTAGGGATACTTGTGTCCGAGAAGTGTTTGGACGGATCAAATCGTGACCGTGACCTTGACCTTAAAAATGGTCAATTCAAGGTCAAATCGGGTAAAACGGACGGATTTCGACGAAATTTGATACCTAGGGATACCTTAATTTGTCCGGGGAGTGTTTTGAACGGGTCAAATCGTGACACCGGCGTGACCTTGACCTTCAATATGGTCAATCAAAGGTCAAATCGGGTAAAACGGATGGATTTCGACGAAATTTGATACCTATGGGTACTTTTGTCGGGGGAGCGTTTTGAACGGGTCAAATAATGACTCCGATCTGACATTGACCTTCAAAATTGTCAACTAAAGGTCAAGTCGGGTAAAACGGACGGATTTCGACGAAATTTGATACCTAGGGGTACTTTTCTCCGGGGGGTGTTTTGGACGGGTCAAATCATGACCCTGACCTTACCTTGACTTTCAAAATAGTCAATTCAAGGTAAAATCGCGCCTTTCGCCGGATATCAGATGGGAAACAGCCCGGACGAAGTCGGGCCCATCAGCTAGTGTAATAAAGAAGACAGTTTGAAGAATGTAATGTACAAATGTATAACACGAGAAACGGGAAAACTTGATATAGGGAAGTATGCAAATTTCCCACATGAAATTTGAAAGCTAGTTTATATTATAATTATATTATAATTTATATTTATGGCTAATAATATGATCTTGGTGGCGTTACCATTTCTGACTATGGTTTTCTTGTTAAAAGTGTGACGCTCTCTAACGGAAATGACACTATAACAACCCACCTTGCACACATTTCCAGCTGCCACGCAAAAGCAAATGTTGGTACAAACGATATTTGGTCGATATAAACGACTTGATATGGATTGAACAAAATGCAGTTTATTTTTGTTATTACCGGTATTTGGAAAATAAATAAAAACTGGTGTGCTTTTATACAGTTATCGCCCGCGATTGAGTGAGACACGGGGATTTGTCGCCCGCTCGAGACCTGGAATGTCACCCGAGGGCCGCCAGGCCCGAGGGTGACATTCCAGGTCGAGAGCGGCGACAAATCCCCCGTGTCTCACGAAAACAAGGGTGATAACTGTTTTGTTATCTGACAAAGGAGTACACACGAATCTTAAAGGGGTACTGTACGCCAAATGTTGTTGTTGGTTTCTATAGTCTCCGAGTCGGATAATAAGGTAACATTTTTTTCATTATTTGAAAGTCTGTTGAGTACGAAGTAGTGTTACGGATGACAAATTTACCGGAATGCAAAAATACAAATGGTCGTTGTCGAGTAATTTTTGTACAGTTTTCAACCAAATGAATAAAATAAAAGTTATATTATAGGCATACTAGTCCCATATAATCATTTAAGTTACTGTATCGTCGCTAGTTAGTGAGTGGCTTGAGTGTTCTCCCCGTATCATCATAATATTTTAAGCGATCGTGTGTGCGATCGGTTTAACAATCCAGTATCCCTCAATTACTTTGTTTGATTACGGAAATTCGTAATTTAATTGACGCCATTTTATGGCTCCAGTCATAAATTCAATTTATATCAAATTATTAACTTTTAAATTATTAAATTTTAAGATAGCCTATTAACCTGAGCGTTTACAGAATACATCTTCGACTCAAATTACTTATGTTTCTATATATTATCGATATTAGATCGTTGTTGTCACCGGAAATTTAATGAAAATGGCGTACAGTACCCCTTTAATAGCAGGCATAAATGCGCGCATATATTCTTTAATCCAGTTCGAAAAGTTAATTTTATGTTGGAATCATCGCTATTTAGAAAATAAAACATTCATAATCTGGACCAATTAACAGACCCGTCATTTGCGCAGCTATTCTCCGGTCAGTTTGCTGGTTGCATGGTGGAAATCGGTTCACGGAAAGAGGAGTAAAGCAATTTCGAAGTTGAGTAGCCATGCAGCGAAATGTTCGGTTTCGTTTCAAATGAGCGTGAAGACGCCGACAGACGTGTTAATTTCCAGAATGCAACAATGTGAAACTAACACGTTGTAGTAGTGCAAAAAGAAATTGATATATGTCACAGATTGTTACGCAACATACGGGTATTCTCTGAAGTCTGAGGAATGTATTGAAGAAAAGAAATAGTCAATTGATAAACAGCCAAGAGTGGCTATTTGATCTAGTACATAAACGTAGTTGTAACGTATGTACATCGTATGTGCAATTGTCTGCAGCACATACCAACTGCATAATAAGGTTGATCTATTTGTCCCACGGTCTTTATTATTGATAGAAAAAGGTCCAATAGGAACATTACACATTATAACGGATTTGTGTCTGTGATAACACCATTTATACATAGCGTGCTTTAATTGCAAATAAAAAAAACACACAATTATGCAAATTAGCAAACACCACAGTTCGCGGTTGTTATGAAACAGTGGGGTTTATAAAAACAGTGTTTTTCGAAATTATTAGAGAGCTGTCAGAGAACCTCTGGGCGTTGAGTTCTTCGTAGTTCTGTGTTTATTCGTGTTGGTTTAGTTATCATTGGGAGGAACATAAAGGATTTCAATAGATTGGTGAAATCTTTACCTGCATTATTATCAGATCCTAGTTTAATATTAAAGTCTCCCAACAAGATACAATCCCGCTTCTCTTTGGTTATTTTCAACATTATAGACTCCATTTTCTCCATGAATTTCTCAAGATCTTAATTTGGGGGTCGATATAATTATGCAGCCTACTATTTGTTTTTTCCCTCTATTATTTTCCAGCTCAATGAAAATGCTTTCCAGAAAGTCATTGTTGATATTCAAATCAGTACGGATCTCAGTTTTTACTGATGGGTTTATATAAAGTCCAACTCCTCCTCCGCCTTTATTTTTTCTGTGACTTTCAATCAAGTTATATCCATTTAATTTCATGAATTTAACCTTGATGAAAGTATGTACGGCTGTCAATCAAGACTAAATGTTCGTACTCTATGCCATTATTTTCGTAACCGCATAAACAACTGGTAGCCATCTTCGCACACCCTTGCAATATGCGGAAGTATCATAGACTAAAAATAGAATGTAGGTTATAGTCTGTTTCAACAACTAAACAGTTTCTGGTTTCGATTTCTGATCAAACCAGGAAGACATCGGGAAAAACCCAATATCATTCGCAGGCTGATTAAATGAGAAGGATCCGGGCCCACTCGCCCCAATGAGAACCTGTTGTACCTGATTTGTTTTCTGATCAAACTGGCCTGCAGCAAACACCGATGGTTAATTAATACGTTTGTAGATTGCGGGAGTATAGGAACTGCATGTTACATCATTCATTGGATTTATTGCCGGTGTGTGATACAGTCATTCAGGCAGTAAAGGGTCACTTTTTATGTTTGTGCTGCACCTGTCTGTATGCAAGTACAATGGATAAAAATTTATATGTCATTTTGTTCATAAATCCTAGCTCTATCATACATCTTATGTATTGTTCACAAATATTGCTCTTTCTTTTTAAAATACGCGATCAAACTCAAAGATAGCACAAAATCCAGGCAATAAGGGGTCAATTCAGGCAGTAAAGGGTCACCTTTCGTTTGAACTGTATGTATCACAATTGATGGCTGTTCGTGTGTTATTAAACCACAAATAACATGTGCAAGATGTATTTATTCCAATTAAAAGTTTTTAATCTAACACAAACTTGTTTACTATAAACCACAGTTGTTGGAAACTTGTCAAAAAACCCGAAAAGAGATGTCACCACCCCTACTTATTAATATAATTATATCAATTATATTAATAAGTAGGGGTGGTGACATCTCTTTTCGGGTTTTTTGACAAGTTTCCAACAACTGTGAATCACAATCAATAACTAATTTGTAGAAAAATTAGTAGTTGAGAAATATGTTTTTATTATTTTTTTATAGTGGAGATACAAACTCAAATTACATTTGTTCCCAACATAATATGGCCCTCTGTACAGTTAATAGCATTCACTCACAAATCATATGTAGTAGTGTTACAGTGTGTGATTGCATGTTTTGTGTTCCTAATACAAACATATACTAGTATATATAATCAGAGCAGAGGTGGCAGCAGTTGGGGTGGATGGTTGGCAGTCAGGATAGGACAGCTCCATTCTTTCTATGGGATAAACAGGGGTAAAGGCAACAAACTGATATAAAACACTGGAAAATGGAAATTTACCAGAACAGAAGGTGGCGGACAAGATCATTTGATCGTTTCGAGCACCTTCGGCGCTTGCATCCCAAATCCCAAGTGGATCAGTTATAATTCATTGCGGATTGTACTGTCTTGAGTCACCTTGAGTGGCAAATTTGTTGTTATTGCCTATAACTTATTTAATTACATATATATATCTTTAACTCACATTTTTTACTCACATTTAATTGTCAATGATTTTATCAAAGCTCTATATTTATTTTCGGACAGTACATAATTATATGTTTTGTAGTTTCTAAATTAATTAATTAATGACACAAACACACACACAAAACTGACAACATATTCATTTGGCCTACCCTGTACATGTTTATATGACCAAGAATACCAAATGTGGTGTACTCATTTCATTGCAATGCATGTGCAGCACTTACCAGTGCCAAATCTGATTGACATATACATGTATCCAATTAATATCATTGGTTTGTGAGCTAGTCCACTTATCGCTTTATTTGTGGATCATGATTCAATTTAGATTACATTTGTATTCAACTGTTCAACATATACATCAAGAAAGAAGCAACGACACAACTGGGACTTGCAATTACTTTCCTTTTGCTCCGATCCAGAAAAACGAAGGTAAATGTTACAACCAAGGACGTCGCGAATGACAGTGAGTGTTGGGTGTGTGTCGCCACTGACATGGTACCCATTTTCACCAAGCGCCCAACCCACCCTCAGTTGTGTGTTAATTTTAAATTTGTGCAGCCCCCTCCCAATATAATTGACCTGCCACTGGCTGCCAGCTACATGTAGCACTGCATGAAGTGCCTGCTGGATTCATCCCTGTCAGGTTATTATCACAGTGAGTAGTTACATGGCACACTATCCATTTGTACACAGAATGCAATGTACTAATAGATCAATTTATAACGGAACAATTGAAATCGCGAAATTATCATTTGGTGTTTATATATTTTTTTTAATTTTGTGGTTTTCTCGGGGAGGATTATATGGCTTGGGCACTTCATTTGGTGGATGCACCTTAGCATATCCATATGGGCACTGGTCATCCCTTGGGCGAGACCCAACTTCCTGAATCCAGGTAATCACACCCTCCTTGCACCCCTCCTCAAGGACGTAGTGACAGGTATGGTGTTGGGGTGACTCTCCCCTCCCCAACATTGATAAAAATGTTCAAGCTAGAAAATCATGCCTGACCCAGTCTAACACAACTTTATAGTTAGAGCATATTACACCACAATTACCCGCATAGGTTGAAATTGTTCTCAATTATTTGTATACATGTATATGCCCAATCAGTTATTATATAGTGGGGAATAAGTTGTTTTTAGACCAACAGCAGCATATTTTTCTATTTTTTTTGTAAAAAATTTGGTCTGAAAATGTCTATTATTTCTGATTATTTTGGGAAATTTTCCAACCTTAGGGGGGGGGGGTGGGGTTAGACGTTTCCAACAGTTGGAAAGTTTGAGACACCAGATGAAATTTTCAAACCATGGGTGGGTCTTTGGGAGATTTGTCTGGTTCAATGGTGGTGGGTGGGGGGGGGGGGTAATTGGAAATTCCAAGGTGGACGTCACCAACGGAGACCCTCTGGACACGTCCTTGATCATGTCATGAACCTCTACTAATGCTAACGCCCGTAGAGGTCATACTCCCATCAGTTCAAAACGGGCGTTAGCATTAGTAGAGGTTCATGGCATGATCTAGCCACGTCCCTGTCCCTCCCACACCCATATATATAGCGGGTGGGTTAATAATTTGGCTTGGATACCCCCCCCCCCCCCCCAAACAGGTCCCTCAAGAATTCCAACTGCTAGAATTTTTCAACCTGGCACCCTGTATAGTTAGAAATGTTCCAACTGATAGCCATTCCAATCTAATTATTTTACCGACCATTGGAAAATATTTGACTGTTGGTCTAAAAAAAACATTCACTCTTCATTCAATTCTGGTTGAAAAATTAAACTATGAGAACAATTTCAACCTATATTATGTCTTAAATTACCAATGAAGGCATGAAATCTTACTATGTTTTATTATTTCCAACGTATGCTAATCATTAGAATTCAATTGACATGTTTTTATCCATTCCGTGATAGCACGTGCGATCGACTGTCAACAAAAGCATGTACGTGACTAGTCCGTAAACCTGACTTTTATTATCAGAGCATAGCTCTATAAAAGTCAGGACTGTATATCACTGAAAGCAGTACTCCGTCACCAATATTTGGTATGGACATTTACTCGACTTTTCACAAGCGATAACACACACTAAAAAATATTATTTAACAACCAAAACTCCCACATACTTGTAGATCAGAGCTTCTAGTACATTTCTAGTGTGTTATCAATGCATGTTTAAGATGTTAGTCGTGTCATTCTTCGCATAAAGCGAGAGCATATTTCTACCGCCTCGAACTTTCAGCCATTTTGTATTTGCAAAAATCCGTCAAAACAGTGAATTAGGAATCGGAAACGGAACGAACATAATTGGATTCCGGCTATAACATGTTCTTGTTTGTTTCGAGTTTATTTTCGATTCAAATATTTATAAACATGAGAAATAAACTTAATGATTATATATGTATATATGCATGTAACCATTTCATAATCACCATCGTCATCATCCGACATCAACATATTATTATTAAAATCATCATCGCCATGATATCATCATAATATATCATCAAATCAATTTTTTTCAAGGGCGTGGCTAAAGTGCCTTATTAAGTGTCCAAATTATTATTCCAACCTCTTTCCATCCTAATTGAGTGAGAATTTTCCAAATTGACACCTTAACTTACCAACTGTCGTCAAATTGTAATATAAGGTAGCCATACGGTCACTTATCGGCGTAGGTAATCGGCTTTAACTAATTGACGACTCTAAGACTATAATATTCAGATAGTGATGGGCGGTTAACCGAGAAAACAACTCAGTTTCGATTTTTAACAATAAACCGAAAACCGACCCACGCGATTCTGCTCAAACCGATATTACGTTTTTTTTATATGTTTATTTTTCACTTAAATCAACTTATTATACCTCCCCAGGTACTTATTAGTTGATATTGTTATCAAATTATCGGCCTCACTGATCAATATTATATCGGAATGTGTCCATTTCGTCTCAGATATGTGCATGTTGTTATAATATCGTATAGGCGACTGTTTTTGTTCTTTTTCAAAACATATGGCCGAACAAAATAACGAACATGGTTCAACAAAAAGCCCTGTTTGGAGTTATTTTACGCGTCTAACTGGAGACGACTGCAAAAAAATGTCGCTGCTTAATATGTCATAAAAACTTCGCTTAAACCAGAGTCCGGCTAACTATATGAATGCCGAACGTACACAAGTCCAAATAAGGCGATAATCGCCAACCAAAAAAATGGAAGCGTCTGCTAACTCGAAAACTTAAGTAAATGGTATGAACACTTTGGTCGTCTGGACATTCCGATGTGACGTAATCTGGTAGAAGTTTGCAGCCATTGTGCAGCTTGTAAAATATGTCGCAACATCACACATATCAAAGCGATCACACCGCAGTCATTGAATGTGGGTCAATCATACACGTGTCAATAATTGTTACACAGTCAGGTCAAGGACGCCCACTGTTTGTGAATTTGCTGCTGTTTGTGGTTGAATTCTCAGACACTAATCAATGCATATAATATGATAAATATGTTTTAAACATGTCAGAAAGGGATAAACAGTGAAGATGGGGGTGTTTATTTTTTAAAATACCGAATTGTATCATCTTATCGCGTTGGATTCAGTTTGCGTCGGCATTTTGTCCCGTTGTTTACCTGTGATCGCATTTCCTTCCTAAAAAATTGAACGTTATTGGGACATTATTGACTCTAATTGCGGTTACTTTGAAAGTATATTCATTTCAGTATAATTTCACTATCTAGTAAAAAAAAACGAACCGAAACCGATGTTTTTTTCTCCCAGAAAAACCGAAACCGAACATAAAAAATCAAAACCGCCCATCTCTACTCGGTTTCGACTCCATATTGTCGCTAATGCTTTGTCAACGTTATTGGCACGTAAATCTTATGTACGCATAGCGATGGCGACGTGGTCGGAACTTGGGCGTTTGATACCGAGACCACTATTTGAATATTAATGTGTGTTCCAGAACGAAAAAGTTGAAGAAAATTGACAAATTTGTGAATTTAAAAACAGTTCAAACGTTAGTGTATTCCATGCCTCAGCCCGGACATATATATACCAAATTTCATATCCATTGAGAAACAACGGTCCAAACATATAACACCCCGTTTACACATTTTATTTGGAGCCGGCCACGGCCTTGGCTTACACTTTATATTGTGTCCCCGCACATATCGCCACGCCCTTGGTCATTGTTTCTTTGAAATCAAACTCCATTGTTTATTAAAACTTAAAATTCAAAAAATAGTTGTTGCTGTTGCTTTCACTCGGTCGATCGTTCCCGTAATTATCTGATCTCCTTTCCGGTTATGTAGTTGTAAGTTCGTTCCGCCTGTTCCGTTCCGTCAATTTACTACAGATCAAGTTTTAAATGTTGACAAATTAACGGTCTCGGATTTATCTCAAAGTTCGGATTATATTTCGAGAGTCAGGTATTGTACACAATGCCTTCGTAATCTGCCATTATCACTTGATCTTACAACATAATGGTAGCAGATAAAACCATCTAGTTATATGTGAATTTGGTGATTGAAATGAGGCGGGGTAGTGTCTAATTTTTTCCCGAAATAGTTTTTCGGCAAGCAGTCTACCATGTATTTTTAAAACAACTACAAATGTCACATTTTTATTTTTTTCGTCGGGTAGCTTGTTGATACTCACTCATAACAGATTAGTCTTCAACATAATTTATATACAATGTTTGTATTTTCATGTTATAAGTGGGAAAAAAATTCATAATAATGGAAAAGCACTTGGAGGTCGTGAATAAAGCTACGGAGGCCCAACTATTCGAGAGCGTCTAGCTCTGTTTGAATAGTTGGGTCCACCAACTAGTACGTGACCCGCTATTGACAACGGAAGTAGGTCGAAACAAATTAAATGTTTACACAATAAGACAAATTTAACTTTTGTGGGGGTCTGGGAGTTGAAAAATAAATAATTTGTTAATATTTTACAGTGCTTAGTTTGGGTGTACTTTATTCTGTTTTTTATTGGCAGCAGCCGATCTGCAACTTGACATATTTTGTTGACCTACTTTCCTCCGATGCGTTTCCACTGTCCGTCAGAAAAATTGAATTAAATCGGAAATTACCGTCAGAACTCGCCACAAATTGGACATGATCTCCAACACATATTCATTCTCAAGAATCAACAGGATTTTGGGAGATCAAGTGCATCTGTGACTTTTGCCACGACGATAAACAGCAACTGACCCGTTACTGCCTGTGACCCGTTACTACATGAACGACTGTATAATACTCAGGTATGCATGGGCTAACCACAGGTTTTGGTAGTTTTAAAACTTTTATATACCTTTTTCATGAAAATGTTATCCCTATTATTAACAATAGGGATAACATTTTCATGAAAAAGGTATATAAAACTACCAAAACCTGTGGGCTAACCACCGATCTATCTATAAATAGTCATACCCAAGAGCACATTGTTAAGGTGAGTATTAAATAGTGATGCTTTTGTCCCATTTGTTCAGAAAGAGTAGATGAATATTCATATAACCTACAATTAAAACACAGTTACTGGACATAAAGTCCCAAAAATTATGGGAAGCCAATTTGACATTTAATAAATAATTCAGCTTAAGCGCAATAAGGAATCCCTTATTGCGCTTAAGCGCAATAAGGAAAGATCTAATTGCACTTAAGCACAATGAGGAAATTCCTTATTGCGCTTAAGCGCATTAAGAATATTCCTTATTGCACTTAAGCGCAATAAGGAAATTCCTTATTGTGCTTAAGCGCAATAAGGAATCTCTTATTGCGCAAGGAATCTCTTATTGCGCTTAAGCTTAATAAGGAATATTCTTATTGCGCTTAAGCGTAATATAAAGGAATATTCTTATTGCGCTTAAGTGCAATAAGAGCTAATTGCGCTTAAGCGCAATAAGGAATCCCTTATTGCGCTTAAGTGCAATAAGGGAAGATCTAATTGCGCTTAAGCGCAATAAGAAATTCCTTATTGCGCTTAACCGCAATAAGAGATTCCTTGTGCAATAAGAAATTCCTTATTGCGCTTAAGCGCAATAAGAGATTGCACAATAAGGAATTTGCGCAATTAGATCTTCCCTTACTGCGCTTAAGCGCAATACGGGATTCCGTGTTGCACTTAAGCGCAATTACATCCTTATTGGACTTAAGCGCAATTAATATATCCCTCATGAGATCACCCCTCTGCAAATAGTAGAATTATCCTATATTTGCTCCACCCATTGTACCATGACTACACCATTTGAATTATAGGGAGTTTATGTAATGTGGCTAATTGCGCTTAAGCGCAATAAGGAATATTCCTTATTGCGCTTAAGAGCTATAAGAGATTCCTTATTGCGCTTAAGCGCAATAAGATATTCCTTATTGCGCTTACTAGTAAGCGCAATAAGATATTCCTTATTGCGCTTAAGCGCAATAAGGAATTTTATTATTGCGCTTTTTAAAAGCGCAATAAGGAATTTCCTTCCTTATTGCGCTTAAGCGCAATTAGATCTTCCCTTATTGCGCTTAAGCGCAATAAGGGATTCCTTATTCTCCTTAAGCTCAGTTATTTATTAAATGTCAATTTGGCTTCCCATATGATGAGGGATCAGCCAGATTTTGCCGGACTTTCCTACTTCGGCATCAGTTTTGAGATGGACAGAGAGACGGAATAAATCTTGATACTCACGATCATTGAAATACATGTACCGGTATGCCATCACCAGACTGTCTAATCACGTTTCGATATCATCAATATCATCCGCCGTTTTTCAATATAATCATGCATTTTTGAAATGCACATGGGTCCGACTTGTTCAGATTTCAAAATCTGACTCTTATATCTCGAAAAATGATTGGCCCGGTTCATTTGCAAAGTAAGATCATGGTATTTAAAAAAAAAATCACTGGCCCTGACTCGTTTTAGCTCACCTGAGAAGATGTATCCTGTGGAGCTATACCAGTCATCACTCCTCGTCCGTCAAGAATCATCTTCTTCTCCAGAACCTTAAGACCGAATGGGTTCATATTTGGTGTGGATGTTCCCTGGGATCCAGATTTGTTAAAATGAGGTCACCAAGTCAGAAAGTTGCGAAGCCAGGGCCATAATTATTTCCCTCCATAGTAATTCTTAAAATGACTTCTCAAGAACCATCAGGACAAATGGAATCATATTTAGTGTGGATGTTCCCTATGTGACTCAATTCAGATTTGCTCAAATGAGGTCACCAGGTCAGATAGTTGGGAAGCCAGGACCATAACTCTCTCCTACCATAGTGATTCTTAAAACGACTCCTTCTCGAGAACCATCAGGCAGATTTAGCTTATATATTTGGTGTGGAGGTTACATGTCTGCCGGGATTCAAATTTGTTCAAATGGGGTCACCAGGTCATGGGCGGAGTCGGGGGACAACTCTTTAACAAAATAGTTTTGTTTAGATTGAACTCCTTGCTCAATGAATTTTTTTTATTTTTTTTTAAATTAAAAAAAAAAATGGAGAAAAAAACTATTATGGCCATTATAACATCCCCGGGGTACCCAGAGTCCACATCTATTGGTTTAAATCACTCTAAAATCATAAACATATGTAAACAGCAGATACTCAGCTATCTAAGATATATGAAAACATAGATTGTTTACTCAACAGCATAGAAGCATGCTGGCCATAGGTAATTATAAAGGTATCATTGAGACCTCAATTATTCTGAGTGTTTACAAAACAATGCATGGCAGCTGTGATTGAAATTTAATTTGCTTTGCAGTGATAGCTGTGTGGAATATCGTATATACTAGTACCTCTGTTACTAATGCAACCAGTGTATACACAGAAACAGCATCAACACAACTGATATTCCAAGCTGTCGTAGACCAAGAAAACTTGGTGTTGGATAAGGGGAGTCACTATGAATTGTTCTATAATTATCTTTCAATAAAAACTTAAAAAACAATTAATTCTGATTTATTTTGAAACTAATGAGAGACACAGCTGAAAGACACGGAATAATTATTTCGGATAATATTCAATATAAACATATGGAGAGGCTATGCAAATCTTCAAAAAATAATAAAATTCAATATTCGGGAACTTCTTTTGGAAATTGAACATAGCTATATACATGTATTCTAAATTATATTTTCCGGCCTCGAGCACATGTCCGCTGGGCGAAGTATAATTAATGGACAGCACTCACAATTTTTTTTGGTCTGTTTTCAGGTTCACAGTTTATAGCAACATTTATATATAGAAAAATCAACCCAAAACCTGTGATAGTGCCGGAAACAGAAAATGGCGAACGGCGGGATAGTAGGCATACTAAGTTTATTCGTCGGTGGTGTGATAGTCGTCGGCGTCTTCAGCGGAGTCGTCTTCTGCTACTTCAGGTGAGGATAATATAAATCGAAGATAATAACTTTTTGGACTTTCAGCTTACCGAGGACTTCTATAGAGTCCTTCTATCATGTGGGTCTCTTCTTTGTGCAGCTGAAATCACATGATTAATCTCCATTCAAAATATTGATCACCACATGTAAACCACATATACATTGGTGAAATGTGATCATTAAAGACATATTATTATTATGTACTTATTTCAGTGGACCAAACTGACAAATGATGTATATATATACCCAGGCACATTACCCATTGAAAGAATGTAGTATTCAACCAATAGTACCGAGAATTCCAGTCACGCCGATTTTACAATTTCAAAAAACACAACCTCTGAAGTAGGCACAATAGTAAACAAATCCTTTTTCAGCTCGTGACGAATTTTCGCAATAAATAAACAGGAATTATTCCTCCTGTGTCTGCATGCTGTGAGAGTCACTGTTTGAACAAATTATACCCAACGATATCTGAGATACAGTAATGCCCTAATTAATCGACTTCTTAACCACATGATAATTATGGGTAACTTTTCAGGATTTAGTCGGAAATATGGCTTGATGCCATTCATCGGAAAGCTCCTGTGGTTAAGAAGTCGATTAATTAGGGCATTACTGTACACCACATATTAACCATATACACCCCCAATATATGCATACATGTGCGTTGCACAAAAGAGCGTCCATTTGGTTCCGCGAGGCATCAAAAGAGTTAAGCCAGGTTCATAACTCTTTCCGTCCATAGTAATTCTTAAAATGACTTCTTCTCAAGAACCATAAGGCCTATGTAGCTTATATTTGGTATGGAGGGTCCTTGTGCGACAAGAATTACGTTTTGTTCAAATGAGGTCGTCAGGTCCGGAGTCACATACCGGAGGCTGCGAAGCCAGGGATATAACTCCCCACATAGTAATTCTTCTAAATTTAAGAATCATCAGGCCGATTTAGCTTATATTTTGTATGGAGGGTCCTTGGGTAACTGGGATTCAGATTTGTTCAAATAGGTAAAAGAAATCTGTTTAATTTAAAAAAAAAAAAATTAAATAATTTTTTTTTTAAATTGAACTCCTTGCTCAATTTAAATTTTTTTTATATTTTTTATTTATATTTTATTTTTTATTTTGTTTAGATTTAACTCCTTGCTAAATTAAAGACAAAATATTTTTTGAACAACTAACGCCGTTATAACATTGCCGGAGTACCCCGAGTCACCTAACCAAACTTGGTCTTCTTACCCTTGCCCATTGATGGGTCAAACACCCCTGTTATAAAACACTAGCAGTCTCTTCATTATGTCACATTACCAAATTCTTTGAAAACTAACACCTCTTGTTCTGACAACAGTAAGCATGCCAGAATCATGTGTGGATGGTAATAATCTGATCTTATCTATCTGATAAAAACAAATAACAACTAGAATGCACTCAGAGAGATGCCAACGTGCGCAAAATTGTAATAAACAATAATTAAAAAAATAATTTCACTGTATTTTACTTAATTTATTTAATTTAATTTAATGTTAGCAAAAAAAGACAATTACCATTTCTCATTTCATCACAGATAAAAGGCAAATTACTATATTAATCATTTAAGTAATTAAAACCAATTCCATGTTGCCGAAAGGATGAGACTTTAATATCGATTAAATTTTTTTCAGCGGCATATTTTCATTTTCATTTCCCGATAGTCAAAGTTGACCAAAGAAGCAATTATAAGAAATAATTAATACCATTTGTGTAAATATTGATAGCAGCCAATATTCAACAATAAATATCAATAATTAATCAATAATTAATCAATAACGATCATTTTATGTAATAATAAACTGTTCAAACGGTGTTTGTGTCAACAAATGCGTTTTGTTTTGTGTTACGTCATTCGTCGTATTTGACCCGGAACTCGGCTGAAGGTTAGGCTATTCAGCCTATTGCGTCGAATTACGAAATCGCGTTTTGAATGTCTCTCTTTTCCCGCACGATAAAAAGAGGTCTTCGCACGAACCAAAAAATGATAAAACTTCCCAATTATAAGTAAAAATACCCAAATGAAGGAGTCTATGTCATATGTAGGTCTATGTAGGTCCCGAAGGAGTCTATAGACTCTTTGGTGTAGAGTTCTGATGGAGAAAATGTAGGTCGATCTATTTTTGTCATAACTCTGACGTATTTTGACCTGGGAGAAAAAATCGAAATCGAGGCTCACTACAAGCATGCCAGTTTTAAATATAGAAACAGGGAATCCGGACAAATGGCGATATCGGCGACAAACAAATAATCGAAAACAACACATAAGATAAACATAGCAAAAACTCGGCACAGTAAAAATGTCAGAACGCCACGAGGTTTTACGTCGTTTTTGGTGACGTCATGGAGTGAAACGGAGTAGGGTGACACCAAGCTACGTACGAATCTGTCTGATCGCCATACTGTTGCGCGAGCGCACGTAACTAGGGAGAATGGGGGTCATTAAAGTTCAATTTAAATATTCATTACAACATTGAATATTAGGTCTGACGGATAACATCGCTATCTCATTTCCAAGTCCTCGGGATTCCGTAATCTGATTGATTGCGTAAATTATTTTCCGTCCAATGAAACCGTATGGGTTGATAAACAAGTGTTAATGGGCGGAGACTCCCATAATGTCACCTCTAAATATCATTCTGAACTCCTCGACCTGTGACCTCTGCGGCTGAACTCCTCGACCTGTGACCGCGACGAGGTTTGCCGAATGCTCTAAATATAGTAACACAGCGGAATTTCGAGGCTTGCAAATTCAACAGAGACAGAAAAAATTGCTTCGAAATTATATATTCGGTACGATTCCGATTAATTTGAAGGATGTGCTGGACCTGATAGATAGGCCTGCGTATGGTACCAACTTGGCCTCCCATAAATATAAATAGAACTTTACTCATGTCCGTGTATTTGATTTACTTTATTGTAACATGGTTTGCAAATCGACAAATTATTTGCCGTAAAAAAAAAGTCATCTGAAAGTCAAACACCGAGGAAATGACTTAATTTTATGCTTTTAAATAGTTCTAAAGCATCATTTTTGATGACGACCTAATTTTTTGCTCTCGGATGCAGCTTTCCCGTTGATGCAGCGAGTTCATCTCCCGAAAAAAGAATAGTCGCACACACGACAAATATTATCTTCTGTAAGTTTTAATGTCGCGACACAGGCCTTCTGTGGGTTGATGAGTCGGCGAAGCACAACAAATAACACGTGGGGACACCTGTCAATCATCGATGTATTTTTAAAAATCCGTGACGTCATTTTGGGGAAGCTCTTCGCTGAATAGAAATGGTTTTGGCTACATTAGCTCCAGACTCTATATTTCAAATATAGAGTCGACGTTCACCCAGACTGGAAAGCGCCTAGCTTGTCAACAAATTATAATTTTTCAACAAATTATAATTTTTCGTTAGAAGTGAGTGAGATGGTATCTGTAACCATATAATCTATTATATGGATTTGTTTTAATATTGGCCATGCAGTCAAAAGTGGCTGAGATCCGGATTTAACACTTTTGCTTCCAATGAGTTGACTTCAACTCTTAAACATATCCTCCGAAATCTCTTAACCATTGGATTTCATAGTGAGATGTCCTTGGATGATGTGAGTAGGGGCAGAGCTATGCTATTTAAAACCATTCCCACCCACCCCAAATACAGTAACCCTTCTTAAGACAAAGTATGTGAGCTTTTGAATTCAAATTGGATACACATACTGATATATGGATTCCCGTGATCATATCTTTTAGATTACGGTATCTAATTATAGGCTGTTATCTCTTTTCGTCTATGCTAATGAGGTGTAGATCTATTGTGTTGGTAAATTAAAGGAACAATTATCAGTGGTACATGTATATATGACATGCTGATAACTCTATCCTAAATTTTGTAACTACATTTGAGGAAAATGAATTCACTTCAACTCTTAAAATATACCGTTTGAAATATGAAATTACAAAATGAATTGATCTCATAGATTGGGATTTACATTGGTTCAAATAGGGGCACTATAGGGCAGAGATAAGACTTAAGTCACATTTACCCACCCCTACAACCCTATCTATGCTGCTGAATTCAAGATTGATACTGCTTTAATAATATATAGATTCATAACGATTTCTAAGCTGATGTGTGGGGGTGTGGGTGGGGTAGGTGAAGGCAATGCTAGGAACAGCTGTTATTTTTAAAGGATGAACTAAGATCATGGGACATGGGTTTGATCATTTACAATAGGGTCACCCACTTAAGACACTCTTTTCATCGAGGAAGGATATTTGGCATCTTGTGATATCCTTATGCCATCGCACACCCTGCCATAAATGAAAGCCAGTTACAAACGAATACTGTTCTTTGTAAAACTCAAGTAATGCTTCTCGACTTCATTACAGTCCTTGGATCAAAATAGTTAAAGGTACTCAACCCGATAAAACTCCTCTCAATTACTATTTCAATGGCTTCGGGGGTCAAAAATATTTGATTCGAGTCGAGGAAGTCACCCATCAAAGCTCAGATTTGTTAGATATCGATTTTAGAAATCTATTATTTTTCATTATCGGGAATACTATCTGGCCCAGAACTCAGTCAAAATTGCGTTAAAATTACCACTTGATTTTAGAGTTATCCATCCTTGTCTGTTTGAATAGATTTTGAGTACACATCCAGAGCAGATTACGGCAGTTATTAGTACTTATCTCGAGAATAATAACAAATTTCAAAAATCAATATCTAATAACTCTGAGCTTTGTTTGATGGGTTCCTCGACTCGAATCAAATATTTTTTACCCCCAAAGCCAAAGCAATAGTAATATAGGACCCTCTGATCGGATTGTTGTTGTTGGAATCTGTTGAGATGGGGACCCTCTTTACGGGTTGAGTACCTTTAAGGCATTGGAAAAGAATATGATCATATGTGAACTGTAGATGAAAAACCTGAATGACTATGTTAGAGTTGCTAAAGAAACGTGAATGCATGGAGCCTCCTGATATCACAAAGCATCTCACAGACATTAAAAATGAAGTTAAGAAGGATGTTAAAAATGAAGAATACACTAATGTGAACAAAATCCTTAAATAGGGCAACAACTGAGCTACTATATGAAAACAAACTGAAATTTGATGGTTTATAAACTGAAAGAAGAGGTAACATTGACATTTGAGTCCAGTACCTCTTTAAGGAAGATGGTGAAAAGAAAGTTCAAAATAATGTGAATAATATATCGTTTATAATGCATACAACAAATGGGCCATATATGGCATGATGTAAATGTAATATCTCCATATACAGTATGATGTAAATGTAATATCTACATATATGGAATGATATAAACATAATATCTACATATATGGCATGATATAAACGTAATATATCCATATATGGAATGATGTAAATGTAATGTGTCCATATATGGAATGATGTAAATGTAATATATACGTATATGGAATGATCTAAATGTAATATATCCATACATGGAATGATATAAACTTAATATCTACATATATGACATGATATAAACGTAATATATCCATATATGGAATGATGTAAATGTAATATATCCATACATGGAATGATGTAAATGTGATATGTCCATATATGGAATGATGTAAATGTAATAAGTCCATATATGTAATGATGTAAATGTAATATGTCCATATATGGAATGATGTAAATATAATATGTCCATATACGGAATGATGTAAATGTATTATCTCCATATATGGAATGATGCAAATGTAATATCTTCATATTTTTTACAGACTGGACAAAACAGTGACCATATTGGAAAAGAGTATCATGTCGATATGCGAACTGGAGGAGAAAACCCTGGAGGACTGTATGATGGAGGTGCTCAAAAAGCGTGAACGTGTGGAACCTCCTGATATAACAAAGCATCTCACAGATATTAAAAATGAAGTTAAGACAGACGTTAAAAATGAAGTTCAAAGTAATGTGAATTATATCCTAAATAGTGCAAAAAATGAATTAAGCGATGACAACAAAAATAAATTTGATAATTTGAGGACTGCAAACGAAGGTAAAATTGAAACATGGAAGAAAGCTGTAGATGATAAAGTTGACTCAGGCGATTATAAGAAGGAAGTGGCTGAATTTGTACCAAAACAATTCCGAACTGACGAGGCAGAGGCCTTGAGAACACTACAGAATGGATTCAATGTTATCATAAATTCACAAAAGATTGGAGAATTAGTTGATTTTTTCAATAAGTTCCTGAAACAGGATTATTTCAGTTACAAAGTAGATCATTTGTTTAACATTTTACAATTTAGTTATGATCAGCTTTATTATCCAAAGCCAATTAGCAAAACTGATGGAGAGAAAAATGGAATCGCCGCAGTTCTGTATGAGATTAAAAGTGAGGCAGATGGGAAGTTCTTTGAGAAATCCAATGCCGATGTTGTTATAAAAGAAGGAGTAGAGCGACACAGTCAGGAGACCACGAACAAGCTGGAGAGCCTGGAGACAATGCAGTACAACATACGAGCCCGGTTGGACGTTGAGAGTGGAGCTGGTATGTACTGATATACATAGGACAAAGCCCTTACCGAAATCATTAGCCATCTGTTAGCCATTCTTTAGCACTCGGAAGAGAAGGAATGATGGCTTACTGATGGCTAGCAGTTTTCAGAGGATATGGATGGCTATAATGCAAAATTTAGCCATCGAGGCTAGGTGATGGCTAGATGATGGCTTATTAGCCATCGCTTAGCCCTCCTATAGGCCGAAATATTTAAATGAGCTAAGCCATCGCTTAGCCCTCGATGGATGGATGGCTAGTAGGCCGTTGGCTAGTAGGCCGATGGCTAGTACACTACTGATGGCTTGTAAGCCGATGGCTAATAGGCCGATGGCTAGTAAGCGATGGCTAGTAGGCCGATGGCCAGTAAGCCATCGGATTGTTAGCCCTGGACATTTAGTGATGGCTATATATGTTATATAACTTGCTTCAGGAGGAATAACTCTTTGGCATCATCTATTTGAGAATGAATTATCTTTAAAATAATATGTTATATCATAAAAATAATTTTTAACAACATATTTAACAAAAAAAATGTCCATTATTTTTGTTATCTTTTGCCAAGTTTTCATCATAAATAAAGTGGAAACGATTTGCAATTGTATCACTGGACACACGGACTGCATGGTATCTGGAATCATGCAATATCTTCACATTAGGCTGGGCCAGCCAAAGATTTCTTCAGATTTTTGTCAAAATTCAAAAGAAAATAGTCTGGTCAAGATAGATCTTTAACCCTTCCAATATGAGAACTATATATGCTGGTGCAGCATTAAAGAACCTGGTTCCAGCTGAATTCTCTTATATATGCGAGTTTCCCATCTATAGGGATCAAGCCTAGCATATATAAGAGAATTTACTGGCTAGAATTGCATTGGTACAGGATTTTCAAAAAATTTCAAGAAGCTCCCATCGGAATGGTTAAATATGAATATGTTTTTTTTTTTCAAGATGTTTAATGTGTCATATCATGCCCAATAAATTAGAAAATATAGTGCTGAGGATTGTACTTACCAATTTCCAGATTAATTTGTATATACATGTATCTTAGTGGCAGCAGGATATTTTCTCAGAATCTCAGGCAGAATGTTTGATAAACATGCGGATTTCTGAGAGTTATTTCACAACTTTTAAAATTAGCAGGCTCAGCTATCTTGAAGCCATTACAGTTCTAGTCCAATGAATCTCAACTAAAGAAATCACAAGTTTATAAGACTGCTAAGAACATAAGTGTAAAAAAACTGGAACAACAAACTTCAATGAGCAGTGAATATAGACTAGCAGTTACAATTCAAATGTTGTTGAGTACAATAATCCCAGGATGCATTTATGCAGCCTCTATCTGGTTGGACCAACATATGGCAGCCATATGTCAGGTCTATGGCAGTCTCAGGAGAGAAGGTCTCCTAACCATTAATATGACTTTGGTGAAGGCTATAACATTAGAATGTTAAAAATTCTCCGGTCTGAGGTTATCGAATAAATTCTTAATCTCCAGTAATGATGGCTAGTGAATATAATTCCATGTTGTTAGCCATCGACTAACCATCGCCTTAGCCATCACCAGAAATTCTTCCTGATTGGATGGCTACCTTAGCCATTACACCCCTTCTTATTCTTCATGAGTGCTAATATAACTATAGTGATGGTTTATCTTAGCCATCATTGGTCTCTGATGGCTAAGCAAGGGCTTAGGGATGGCTTAATAAGCCATTCTGTTCGGTAAGGGAGATTTACTAATAACTTTTGTTTCAATTAAAGATGGTGTATCGATCTATAACGGGGTATAAATTCTGTAGATGAAGTAGTCGGGATCTGGAGATGTCCAATGTCATTAAACGAATGAGTCTAGTGTAGGTGAATAACTTTTAATTACAATGATCTGGTTTTCCAAGATGAATATAACATGTACTAGTAACAGGAACCGGTAATCATTGTAACGTTAGCTTGATGTGTTCAATGGTAATCCTAGTGGCGTGAAACAATATTGAGCACGGAGACAATGCAGTATGACATATGAGCATGGATGAATGTACATGGTGGATCTGGTACGTAATGATATAATTACATAAGGCTCAACGCTTGTGCATATGACTTGAACACAGGGACAGAATACCAACATTTTCAACAGATGGAAATGTCATTCCTGGCACAACATTTATTTGGAAATTTCGGAACAAAAGTAGATAGAATTAGTTCTGATAGTTGGATATTCCAACCAGAATATAGTGTGAAACTAGTTTTTAGACCAAAATTATACCAAGGTGAATACATTTATGTGTGTTAGATTACAAATATCCAACATTATGAAATATTGAGATTCCAGTTGGAACATTGTAACCTAAGGGGACACGAGAGTGCATACCCTTACCGAAATCATTAGCCATCTGTTAGCCATTCTTTAGCACTCGGAAGAGAAGGAATGATGGCTTACTGATGGCTAGCAGTTTTCAGAGGATATGGATGGCTATAATGCAAAATTTAGCCATCGAGGCTAGGTGATGGCTAGATGATGGCTTATTTTAGCCATCGCTTAGCCCTCCTATAGGCCAAAATATTTAAATGAGCTAAGCCATCGCTTAGCCCTCGATGGATGGATGGCTAGTAGGCCGATGGCTAGTAGGCCGATGGCTAGTACACTACTGATGGCTTGTAAGCCGATGGCTAATAGGCCGATGGCTAGTAAGCCGATGGCTAGTAGGCCGATGGCTAGTAGGCCGATGGCCAGTAAGCCATCGGATTGTTAGCCCTGGACATTTAGTGATGGCTATATATGTTATATAACTTGCTTCAGGAGGAATAACTCTTTGGCATCATCTATTTGAGAATGAATTATCTTTAAAATAATATGTTATATCATAAAAATAATTTTTAACAACATATTTAACAAAAAAAATGTCCATTATTTTTGTTATCTTTTGCCAAGTTTTCATCATAAATAAAGTGGAAACGATTTGCAATTGTATCACTGGACACACGGACTGCATGGTATCTGGAATCATGCAACATCTTCACATTAGGCTGGGCCAGCCAAAGATTTCTTCAGATTTTTGTCAAAATTCAAAAGAAAATAGTCTGGTCAAGATAGATCTTTAACCCTTCCAATATGAGAACTATATATGCTGGTGCAGCATTAAAGAACCTGGTTCCAGCTGAATTCTCTTATATATGCGAGTTTCCCATCTATAGGGATCAAGCCTAGCATATATAAGAGAATTTACTGGCTAGAATTGCATTGGTACAGGATTTTCAAAAAATTTCAAGAAGCTCCCATCGGAATGGTTAAATATGAATATGTTTTTTTTTTCAAGATGTTTAATGTGTCATATCATGCCCAATAAATTAGAAAATATAGTGCTGAGGATTGTACTTACCAATTTCCAGATTAATTTGTATATACATGTATCTTAGTGGCAGTAGGATATTTTCTCAGAATCTCAGGCAGAATGTTTGATAAACATGCGGATTTCTGAGAGTTATTTCACAACTTTTAAAATTAGCAGGCTCAGCTATCTTGAAGCCATTACAGTTCTAGTCCAATGAATCTCAACTAAAGAAATCACAAGTTTATAAGACTGCTAAGAACATAAGTGTAAAAAAACTGGAACAACAAACTTCAATGAGCAGTGAATATAGACTAGCAGTTACAATTCAAATGTTGTTGAGTACAATAATCCCAGGATGCATTTATGCAGCCTCTATCTGGTTGGACCAACATATGGCAGCCATATGTCAGGTCTATGGCAGTCTCAGGAGAGAAGGTCTCCTAACCATTAATATGACTTTGGTGAAGGCTATAACATTAGAATGTTAAAAATTCTCCGGTCTGAGGTTATCGAATAAATTCTTAATCTCCAGTAATGATGGCTAGTGAATATAATTCCATGTTGTTAGCCATCGACTAACCATCGCCTTAGCCATCACCAGAAATTCTTCCTGATTGGATGGCTACCTTAGCCATTACACCCCTTCTTATTCTTCATGAGTGCTAATATAACTATAGTGATGGTTTATCTTAGCCATCATTGGTCTCTGATGGCTAAGCAAGGGCTTAGGGATGGCTTAATAAGCCATTCTGTTCGGTAAGGGTATGTAGAATTTGAACCATTCTGCTCTTTTATACTTTACCTGTTATTCTGTCTGTTAATCTGCTCTTTTTTTTTACCTAAACAGTAAACATCCCTCGAAATAAATAATAGACCATTCCAATGTATACTTTTATAACTGTGTGGGAGAATCCATTTAGTATAGAAAGGGTTAAGCAGGAAGGGGTGTCATTAGAAGTTCCCAGTTGGGCATACACCCCCTCACAAAGAAGATCCTCCATCTAGTGACGTCCCACTGCAGCTCAAACATGTTTACAGAGTCTCCAGAGTGAAGATTGCAGGTATCTTATATACTGATCAAAACAAAAACGTTCTTCCAAAACCCCCAAGAGTCTTTACAAAATTAGGGTTCAATATCATTTTTATTGGCGAGACATTTTCACACAAATGTTCAGCCATTCAATCATCAAGACAAACCTAGTAACTTATCACTTTTGTGACACTCAGGTTGAAAACTACATGTACATGGTGTAATAATACTATTGTTCACTGCTTTACGCGTTCTTTGGCAACATAATAAAGTGTTACCTATTTTCCATAGAAAACATCGTCTGAACTACGCTTAATTGTAAATATTTACTTCTCGATTCGGGATGCATCTATCTGCAATAAACTAACGAAAATGATTTCCCCATTGAGAGTCACTGCAATTAATACATGTATAAGAATGACAGTGTGTGTTGTCAATTTGGATATAAATTGTAAAAATTACTACTTCGAACAAGATTATTCTCTATTTCTAATCGATCACCATGCTGTAATGTTTCACATCACTTTAAAGTGATGTGAAACACTCCGGTAGGGTGATAAAATATAAATGGAGAATATTCTTGTTCAAAGTAGTAGTGTTTTATACAAATATTATATCCAAATTGACAACACACACCATCATTCTTATACATTAATCCAACGTAGTGACTCCCGACGGTGAAATCATTTTCGTTATTTTATCGCCGATAGATTGCGTCCCGAATCGAGTAGTAAATATTTACATTTGAGCGTAGTTCAGACGATGTGTTCTATGGAGTGGTACGGTCGATTTGCTTCATATTTTCGGCGAGTTAGTAAAATGCTGCATTCATCCAGTTGACATAGCACCTGGATACTAATTGATCATTTTCACGCACCCGAACAAGTACATAATATGTCTTTAAATTGTATGTGGTCATAGCGATGTTCCAACAACGAAAAAGTCCCCCTGACCAATTGCCGATTATCTGGAGCCACAATCGGTCGATTCTGATTATCGGAACATCATTAGATACGCAGGACTTGGGTGGACCTGTATGTTAACTGGTATCCTGAATTTGTGAGGGTTTAGTGGGGCGTCATATATCCTTTTCATGTATTTGTTCCTGTTATCTTATTTCAGGTGGAATTTACATGTACATGATATTGATGGCACTAGCAGCGGTGTCCTTTTCATCGCTGTACCTTAGCGTCCACATGAAATCGACACCAGTCAGCCCAGATGCCGTGACTCAACCACCTCCAAATATAAATTACCCTACAAGTAAGCCAGCGACCAGCAGAACCATACCACTTACATCGGTAAGCATTACAGTTATATATACAGAACCACACCATTTACATCGGTAATCATTACAGTTAAATAGACAGAACCACACCACTTACATTGTTAAGCATTACAGTTAAATAGACAGAACCATACCACTTACATCTGTAAGCATTGCAGTTTATTATACAGAACCACACCACTTACATCGGTAAGCATTACAGTTATATATACAGAACCACACCATTTACATCGGTATTAGCATTACAGTTAAATAGACAGAACCACACCACTTACATTGTTAAGCATTACAGTTTATTATACAGAACCACACCATTTACATTGGTAAGCATTACAGTTAAATATACTTAACCAAACCACTTACATTGGTAAGCATTACAGTTAAATATACAGAACCACACCACTTACATCGGTAAGAATTACAGTTAAATATACAGAACCAAACCACTTACATTGTTAAGCATAACAGTTTATTATACAGAAACAGACCATTTACATCGGTAAGTATTACAGTTATATATACAGAACCACACAACTTACAGTAGTAAGCATTACAGTTAAATATTCAGAACCACGCCAAATGGCCTCTTGCGAAAACTCTATGATCGCCATATAAGGGGGAGAACTCTAAGCATTTTCTACATTCTGTTAACAGGCATCAAATGCTCTGTTTCATTTCAGGATTCATTTTCACATTGGTTCGAAGTCTGCCATGCAGCCAGACAAGGAGGCACAGTTTCGCCATTTTTATACAATATTTTCATTGACGATTTGATATATCAACTAGAATTCAACTTATGGTCTTCGTGTGTATAATAATATTAATTGTGCTTGCCTGGCTCACGCTGATGACATGGTATTATTCTCATTAACTCGAGTAGGACTTCAAGCATTGTGTAATATCTGCATTCAATATAGTAATAATTGGCGGTACCCGCTTTAATTCCAAAAAAACCTTCGTCGTAGTTTTTAGCTCACCTGAGACGAAGTCTCCGGTGGAGCTATAGTCATCACTCCTCGTCCGTCGTCCATCCGTCCGTCCGTCCATCATTCCGTCCGTCAACAATTCTTTGAACATCTTCTCCTCTGAAACCGGAAGACCGAATTGGTACATATTTGGTGTGGATGATCCCTAGGTGACACTCATTCAGATTTGTTCAAATGAGGTCACTGGGTCAAATAGTTGCGAAGCCAGGGCCATAACTCTATTCCTCCATAGTAATTCTTACGACTTCTTTTTCAGAACCATTGGGCCGATTTAGCTAATATTTGGTATGGAGAGTCCTTGGGTGACTGGTGTTCAGATTTGTTCAAATGAGGTCACCCGGTCAATTAGTTGAGAAACCAGGGCCATAACTCATAGTAATTCTTACAATGACTTCTTCTAAAACAATATTTGGCCGATTTAGCTTATATTTGGTACAGAGAGACCTTGGGTGACTGGGATTCAGATATGGTCAAATGGGGTCACTGGGTCAAATAGGGGCAGAGCCAGGGACATAACTCTAAAAAAATAATAACATTTTTGCATTTTGACCTTTGATTTTTTTAGACATATCACAGCTACCCAACCCCACCTCCTGTCCCTGCCACACCACACTGTATCATACCTTGTTATCTCTTCCTTGTTCACCCCATTAAAATCCTTGTTTTGATCACAGCTGTAGGAGTGTAAAAAAGCTGTGTGTGCAGTCGTTAAAACCTAATAATCTATGTCAACACCTCTCAGACACTGGTAGCTGATGGTTTCATGAATGGAATATAATTCTCAGGATGCACTTGCTCTCAAGGTCATGGGAATTTTGTTAAGCTAATGTAGTCAAATAAATGTTGTATGTCATATTCTCACAGGGATGTCCCCACAGTGTTGGGGGGGGGGGGGGGTGACTGACAGATTTGTTCAATGAAATGTAAATTTTAAGCTCTTATGAGAAGAAGCAATAGTCATCACTTCTCATCTGTCACCTGTTCATCTGTCTGTCCGTCCATCCATCTGTCAACAATTCTGTGAACATCTTCTCTAGGTCATAAGACTGAATGGGTTCATATTTGGTGTGGATGTTCCCTAGGTGACTCACATTCAGATTTGTTCAAATGAGGTCACTGTCAAATGGTTGTGAAGCCAGGGCCACAACTCTTGCCCTCCATAGTAATTCTTAAAAACGACTTCTCGTGTACCATCAGGTTGAATTGGTTCATATTTGGTATGAAGGGTCCTTTGGTGACTGTAGTTCAGATTTGTTCAAATGGGGTCATCCTGGTCAAATAGGGGCCAAGCAAAGGACAGCTTTCCTCTTAATATGCTTCCTTTACACGGGCAGTCAGGTTTATTTCACTGATATTTAGTATGAAGGGTTCTTTGGTGTCTGGGATTCAAATTTATGCAGATGGGGTCACCAGGTTAAATAGGGTGGGACCAGGGACATAACTGTATGTCTCTATAGTAATACTTATAATGTCTTCTCAAGAGAGGTTGGACCATATAGTATGGAGGATCCTTTAGTGACTGAGATTCTGATCTGTTAACATGAGGTCAACCCATTAAGAAATGACGGGACTATGGGGACTTAAGACTTTTGTGTCTAAAAAATCATTAAAATACAAAATTCATTAAAACGTCTACCTTGGAACTACCTGACTGATTAATCTGACATACATGTAGTGTTTTTGGGTCCATGGATAATTGGGGTTTAAACATGTCTAAATGGTTTTATATAAAGCGCTATTGAGATTGAAAATTTCCAACAATTGAGAAAGTTTGAGATGTCGGTTGTGAAATTTCAACCTAAGACTTGGGAGTCTGGGCCCCGGGCGAGAGGGGACTTCTTGAGCTGGAGGAGGGGGTGATCACTAGTGTACAGTTGGTAATTTCAAGTTAGATTTGGTAATTTCAAGGTAGATTTTGTAGATTTGGTAATTTGATATTCACTGATCTACATTCATGAAGCCTCTCTAGCCACATATCCTGTTTAGATCTACTTCTTTTAAAGTGATTATGAAAAGTTCTGTCTGTTGTGGTCTCCAAAGTCCCAGTCTTATCAGTCTTTGCAGTCTGGTGAGCGACCCCACAGTCTTTGACTGTCTTGTTTTTAGGAACCGCCACGTGACGATCGTACCTCTAATAGATCATGGAGACTTGGTATAATTCCTCTGAATTCTCCAAATCTCCAAAACAAACTCGTTGAAAATATGACCGATAAAATAATATCTTCGTACTTCATGCTATCTAATGCAGGTTTATATGTGGGAGGGATTACTCCATATTGTCTTTCCTCGAGGTCTGTATGGGGCAGAATTGTTACACAATCTATCATTTAGCAATTTACGCAGAGCGTTTAGAATGAATGCACAGAATGTGTTTGAAAAACATGCAGGGCCTTCACACGAGGACTAGGACTGACATGGTACTCTATTTAGTAGGTGTTCCACCCATCGAACATTACATCAGAAAGAAGAAATTATCACTGGTATGCAGTTTATGCGCACTATCACCTGGAAAAACGGTTAAAGATTTATTCATGATGCGCATATTGGACGCATTAATCGATAGGGTGGACATTAAATCTTTTTCACATGATTTATGTCAATTTTTGCGAAATCAACACATTTTGGATTACCTGGAATCGTACATATACATGTATACTTCAATTTTTCCAAGTAAATTAGTGTGGAAAAATATCTATAAGGAATCACTAAGTGTTCAATATACTTCTGAATGGACAAATCGGGTAACATTTAAAGGTACTCAATCCGATAAAACTCCTTTCAATTACTATTTCAATGGCTTCGGGGGTCAAAAATATTTGATTCGAGTCGAGGAAGCCACCCATCAAAGCTCAGATTTTTTAGATATCGATTTTAGAAATCTATTATTTTTCATTATCGGGAATACTTTCTGGCCCAGAACACAGTCAAAATTGCGTTATTTTACCACTTGATTTTAGAGTTATCCATCCTTGTCTGTTTGAATAGTGTTTTGGTGTACACATCTCAAGCAGATTACGCAGTTGAAGGCAATTATTAGTACTCATCTCGAGAAAATAACAAATTTCAAAAATCAATATCTAATAACTCTGAGCTTTGTTTGATGGGTTCCTAGACTCGAATCAAAGAAATAGTAATATAGGACCCTCTGATCAGATTGTTATTGTTGGAATCTGTTGAGATGGGGACCCTCTGATCGGATTGAGTACCTTTAACTCTGAATTTTCCAGATTAATTTCTGTTCATAACAAGTTCACTTTGTCCGAATTATGGCAAACATGTTCGCATTCATTCCAGTTGCACAACTCCTTTGTCTGATACCAAGCTCTTCTGGCCTTTGCGCTCTCTGTAATACTTAATATATGTTGATTTGTCATTGCATGTTATATTAGATTGCCAGGAAATATGTGGCGCCAGAAATTCCGTTTGGTACCGATTTATTGATCAATTTGGCATTGACTGTTTTGTTCACGTAGATTACTTAACCCTTTACCCAACAGAATGGCCCTGTGCCAATGCATTCTCTTATATATGCGAGTCGACCATAGGTCGCCTCGCATATATAAGAGAATGCATTGGCTTAACATATATTAAAAATGATAAAATTGTCAAAGAATGTACAAAAATATTATAAAAATTGTTAAAAAATGTAAGTACAAATTATAAAATTGTTAAAGAATGTAAGAAAAAATGGTAAAAAGAATTTTTTTAGGCCAATGCGTTCTCTTATATATGCGAGTCGACCATAGAATGCATTGGCAGATCAATGAACCGGTTCCAATGATATCCATACTTGTATGGTGTTATTGAGACAGACCGAAGATATTTTAGGCTGTTGAAGCTTTATTTGGGCGTTTTTGGCTGTTTTGTTGGGTAAAGGGTTAACACAAAATCAAAGACTTGAATTATTTCTTTGCAAATTTCCTACTTTTATTCGTACAGACGTGGATGCTCGTGATTGGATAAGTTGATGGTATAGATACATAGACGTTCATAAACACGACATATTTATTCACTATTCAAAAACAACATCGACGACTCAACAATAATAACAATGATAATTGATATGTGGCTAGTACATAACACATTATAACATACATATGAATTGCAGTATAGATATGATATATACATTATTTAAGCTCCAGTTCCAGGAGCTTATACTGTTGTGCAACACAATATACACAGGCATTAATTTAATCTGGCGCCATTTATTTTCATTTACCATAATGGGTCGAATGGGAATGATATTTCTCTTGGCCTATTGACCGATTTAAGTCAAATAAGGGGTTTTGTAGGGTGGCCCCAAAACAAACTTATAAATATTCACCCCTTTCAACCACACCCGATCCAAAATGGTCGCCGCTCAGAAGTGGTCAAATAGGGTACACATTATTTCTCGGCCACTTGACCGATATACTATAAGATCAAATAAAGGGTGTTTACGGTGGCTCGCAAAGCAAGCTAAATTTTCACACCTTCAGCCCACCTCGAGCGAAAATGATAACTGAGGGGTCCATATATGGTACCCATGCAATTTCCCCCCTCATTTTAGGTCGAATAAAGTGTGTTGTAGGGTGACGCCTGAGATAAACTAAATATTCACCCGCATTCACCCTCCGTGATCCAAAATGGCTGCCCCAGATGGGTTCAAATATGGCACCTATACAATTTCTCGGCCCCTTAACCGTTTGATGTGGTATACTGGGTGTTGTATGGTGGCCCCCAAGATATACTGAATGTTGTGGGTGCCCTATGTGACCCCACCCCCCTGGATGGCGTCAACTTTGGATCGGGTTGGTGAAAGGGGTGATTACTTAGTTTGTTTGACGGGCCACCCTACAACACCCTTTATCTCATATCACCGTGGCTCATGCGAAGGTGGTGGACAACTACAACCAGATCATCTCTATCTGCTTCCATTACAACAATGGGACTGACGATCGTATATCACAAATTAGTTATTTCGTGGCCACGAATGAGTATTTCGTGGTGACGAAATAAAAAAAAAAAAATTCCCATGTCACCAGCCACTGTAGAAAACAGCATCATTCACAAACAAATTATATGCAGTGGCTTGATCTTGTTGTTGGAATCATTGGCCATCATGTTTATGTCCAATAATGTGTCCCGAATAAAGTGCAGTAAATATTTACATTTGTGCGCATGGTTCGAACAATTTCAGAGAACACAATGTTTGATCAAATATTGTGTTCACTGAAATTGTACTTTTGGTTTTGGAATTTTCGATACTCTAATTTAATTGCTACATTGGAATCTTTCAGTGGAGATATAGTGTTTGGATTCTAATATATTGGTGTTATTCACTGTAGTATAGTCCATGGTATGTCTTTATAGGCTGACAAGATACTTCACCAAATTGAAATGAAACAGTGTGCGGAAGAGATATGTGTAGTGAGTTTCTACAAGGACATACAGAACTCTAATAGAAAGATACTCGAGTCAGCCCTCATCGGAACTACTCTGGAGAACACTGGCGTCCATGAGGTTCTTATAAACGTGCATGACGATATTATCAACCTCCCAGCATGTAAGGTCTATGTGATCTTCGTCGGCTACAATCAGACAAACATTATCTTGGAAAATCCAGATTTAGGATGTGGTGACTTGAGACTCACAACGGTCAGAGCTGCAAGAACGATTGGCGGTAAGTTGATAACATGAATATCGTCATCTGAGCAGGTGTGACATTTTAAAAAAAATGTTACGAATGTCTCTTCATTTTGTCTAGAAATACATTTGCACTCTTAGCATTCTGAAACCTAAAGGAATATATGTCTCAGATGTCCCAAGTGTTAACTGCAAAGCTCACCTATAGTCTCAACTGGTTGTTGGTCCCTCTATACTCTCCATTGACAGTATACCGGTCACGTCTTGTCTGCACCCATTCATTGTTTCCTGTCTCTCCCTCCAAAATACCATGAGTGATGCCATTTTCTGTTTTTTGGGTTAGTCCATAATTAGGAATAGGAAATTAGGAAGTGGAACAGTAACACCAAGGAGGAACCTGACTTTTACAATTATGATCTTGTTATATATCTCAGCTAATGTGCAACCAACGTACACACGCTGGAAAATGTGTATATCAATTATGCGGGAAATTCGCAATAGAGGGTTTTAGTGTCCTAGAGTCCAGTAAACACATGCACAGTTAATAGTTCTATGTAAATCCTTTAAAAGTTGCTATACAGCTGGCCATTGCCCAAAGTTAGCCTTCACATATCTGGCAAGAATCAAGCGTGTAATATCTTGTGGCATTTTTTCAGTAATAAAATATACCATAATGCAAGATACATATTCTGTTTTTCCAATCTATACCAATGTATGATGTCATTGTTCTGGTCTGAATCACTGACCTTTCTGCCATTTCTATTCCTAATGTTGATAATGATATTAACAGATTAACTACATGTACTATCAAAACTATAGAGATACAAATCAATTCGAATAGAGTATATTAATTTGTGAATTCAGTGTCTTATGTGTGATATATGTACGATTCAGAATACTGGCAACGTTTGCAACATTTTAATGGGAGGTTAATTGATGGTCTTGAAAAACGAAGAGAAATTTATTATGTGTTCTTAGGGGTGCGCCCGCAACAGTATGCTAGGTGTGTAAATGATTGCACTCATGAAAATGCCAGGCCTGTCTGAGTCTACTTAAATTCTTGAGACAACCGTGCACCCACCTTTTTCGTATGCCCAACTGCAGGTGATTTTGAGCTACCGGTATACCCTGGTTTCCGCCTGAAGCCTACACCGGAATTACACAAAATATTGGCATGAAAAATAACCCTGTTATTGGTTTAAATTAACTGCATGCAATGTTGTTTTTCTCCAAAATTATTCATATATTCCTTATTGATAAATTCGTAAACTGCATGTATCATGAATTCCACGTCTATTTTAAAGTCTGAGTCCAAGGGGAAGGGGTGGTGTCCTCATTCTTGATACCAACAGAAAACAGTCAAGGTGTTTTTAACATATCAAATGTATTGAAATCCAGTTTTGTCTTCTCTTAACGAAATTTAAGAGTCTCTCTGCCAGCCTTAATAATTGGCTACGGCAATCAGCATTGCCGAAGCAATTTGCTGAAGCAAACTGGGCCACGGCATACTATTGCCGTAGCGTATTGCCGAAGCAAAACAATCTGAATTATGAGGGCTGCTCTGCATAGAAGGTGATAAAATGTGAAATTTAAGAGTTTTCGCTGAATACTTAATGAGAAATTCTTTGGTGGAAATGTCTTACCTGGGTTTTGCAAAGCATTCATCTAGACATTAAGACATCATTAGACTTTGTGTTCTTTCTATCAGTTATTGGTCTGTCATATCCGTAGTTACTATCAATCATACCACTGACTACTACCTGATAACATAATTAAAGTACCAAATAATCACGTCAAACAGAACCATATAACCTTACTGCGAATGGCAAGAAGTATACAGTCGTCAATTCTGCAAAACGGTTTTGGGACCGTACGCAAAATTTACGACCATTATCTTTTCGTAATTCTTATCAGTAGTATATCTCATTATGTGAAAGGTGTCTATTTAATCGTAACTTCTTTATTACAGGTGAAACAATGGTGGTTTACATAGGTGACACAGGCTCTTCTGATATCACCGACGAACGGTTGTACAGCATGAGACTATCATCCATATATAAACATCCAGATCTGAAGATGATGGAGCAGAAGAACCAGGTGCTGTCGGCCAATCAATCAATTAACGACTTACAAAAAGAGGCCGTCCAGAAGTTCGTTCAGCGGAACATAACATGCTAACTATCCATTAATAATCCGTCCAATTGTAAGGATTGCATCATCTTTAAAGATAGTATATCTCCTTCCGGTCAAAATTACAACAACAGCATACATTTTTTGTAAAGCCCCGTTTCAAGACTACGAGATTTTTGTGAATAAAATACAGATAACACTGAAGGTTGAGAATATTATTTGTATATAAAGCATTAAAGGCGTAATGAAGTGATTTATTTGATGCAACTGGGCGTAATTCGTGGTGAAATCTCCTAGCTGAAAATTAATTTGCTTATATTGAGGGTGATACAAGATAGAGTTTTCCCTCTTGGAACACTGAGTGTACTACACTCCAGCTACTAATCGCGAACAAAAATCGCCCCTAAAACTGTCTCGCGGATGTGATAAGAAAATTCTAATTAAAATTGATATTAATTGATAGAAGCTTTTCCAGGCAGGTCTTCCATTCATATCTATTAATTATACCCCAAAATCGTTTAGAGAAGAGATATATCATCTTTAAGGGTGTTTGTGTGGTAACCCTTTATGTCACAAGATCAGATGATCAGTCAAAAACTCCAAGACTGTCAACCATCCATCTCATCCCATGCATGGCGTTACGATCCATATAAATATAACAAACACGCTGGACCGCTAGATTACTCTGAGTCATAAAATGGTCATAACAAGCTAAATAATGAACTCTAGTTTTAAGTCGGTTAGAAACCTTCACGATATAGTATATACAGTACAGCGAAATTTTATATCATTCATGAAACACAAAGTTCATTATGACACAAGACAATATTTTTTTATAATTATTTTGTTATTCACTTTCAAATTCCATTTCATACCGGGTGTTTATAGTTCTGTATTTATTTAACACCACATTATCACACTGTTATTTTTCGTCTGATTAATCATCTGAAAAACAATTCTCCATCTGAGATAAAAACATATCACTAAGTTCTACATGGAGATAGGGAACATAGTTCGAATTCCAATGAGAGCAGAATTTTTATCCTCGCAAAGTGGATGGAGGAATAACCTGATTTGTGTATCTGGGCAAGTTTGTCTATTACGGTGGTTTCTACGCACAATGGAGTGATTTCCTGGTGAAATTAACCATTTGTGTGGTCTATTTTCTACGCTTAAATGGAAACGGCTATATAGATATCGTATTGTTACAATGCCAATTCGTTTCAAGTGTTGTACGTAAATTAGCATGCATTTTACCCTGGTTAATTGTGAAGATTATCATAAACGAATGCTCCAAAGATTTTTTCAAGGACATTTGGTCAGATTGATGATGACAATTTAATATCTTATAATAACGATGACACACAGAATATACCCACATTAGCATTACACATTAGGCCCCCAAAGTTTGAATTTAGTTATGCTAGCCCACTGTCACTAAATTCACCCTCTGGGAACCTCATTTTGCAAATGACAGACACACTATTTCAAGGATTGTCTCCGCAACTATATTGTGGTATTTTAATTATATGATAATTATTACTGATTTGTTCCACGAATTTAAATACTCCATTGTTTATTTTAATATGAATGCCCAGTGAGTGACCCCAATATAGATATGGCAAGAAACGTGAGCAGAAAGTTATGGGGGTATGTTTTTGTCCCATGTAGAAAGCCTTGGGACAGAGCGGGACAAGCGCTACAAAAGCTGATAGAAGACATATATACTTATTTCTAATGGTTATATGTGTCTCAGTATACACTTAGAGAAGTGTTATTATTTCTCATCGTTCTCTGCGTCCCAGTAGTAACCCTTGGGACAGACGTTACAGCAGTTTAAGGAATCGTTTTTTATTTCTCATCGTTATCTGCATCCCAGATAAAGATGAAAAATAAAAATATCTTCTGTCAGCTTTTGTAACGGTTGTCCCGCTCTGTCCCAAGGCTTTCTACATGGGACAAAAACATACCCCCATAACTTTCTGCTCACGTTTCTTGCCATATATGCCCCAATACGTGAAACTATGCTTAATGTGGATAATGTGTAGGGATATATACTTCTAGGCCATTTAGTGATCGGTCTATTTCTTAGCTATTAGTCAGTTGATATTCTCATTCAGCTCACGAGTTCGTAATAACACTAACATTCGACTTGCTATTACTGATTGAAATTCAGCTGTGTCACCAGACATCACCAGTCACCAGTCAGTCACCAGTCACCAGGGACGTAGCGAGATGATCTCCATTGATTGGGGGATCCCCCGTTAACCAGACACAAATTCCAGTATTCAAGTAATTACATGTGCACCCCATTTGTTCTAATTGTCCAAACTTCACAAATTTCTAAACGGACCCACCCACCCTAATGTTTGGAAATTTCCCAACTGGTGGCCTTTAAAGTAAAAAAAATGAAAGTTGGAAAATATTTGACTTTTGGTTCGAAATCAACAAATTTCTATGGGAGGCCCTCTTCACATTTATTATTTATTAAGCGCAAATACATAACACTCCCTCTCTTCCATCCGATTGTGAATGATTTAGTCCATCTCATAGTATATTATTATGGGCCCATAGTAGTAGTCCCATACAGACTAGAAAATTGAAGAAAATACATATTTCCATATGCATATCAGCATCTCTGTCCCTGGTGCCTCAAGAATTGGTGCCTCACTCCCAGAGCTCTAGTATATTTTATTAAAGAGACATCTCCTGCACAGATATATACCATTTCCATGGCCATACAAATGGAATTAGGGGTTACTGGGGAGCCTTGCTTCCCTCATATGGTGTACTTATTGACTTGAAATAGGAAAAAAAAAATTTTCATATTATCAGCATCCCTGTCCCCAAGGATTTGTGTCTCCATCCCAGAGATCTAGTATATTTTATAAAAGAGACATATCCTGTACAGATCTATACCATTTCCATGGTCATAAAAAGGGAATTAGGGGTTACTGGGGGATAGCTTCCCTCATATGGTGGGCCTATATCGATTTGAGTGATGTGTTTAGGCCTATGCCATTTACAATTAATTCAGGGGGGGGGGGATCAATTCATATGAATTTTTTATTTGCGCTGAAGTGCAGATAAGGAATAAATGTGAAAACGGCCTCCCATAAATTTCACATTTAAATACTAACTAATTCGAAAATCAACCTTTCAGAACAATTTCAACTTATTGTAGTCTGCCAATTCCAACTGATGTGTTAGGCATGACGAGTCATATAAGAAGGCCCTATAGACCGATTTTGTCGCATCGTATAGGGCGAATACATGATAATAAATGGCGAGCTAGAATTGGTTGTGTTTCTTGTATATACATGTATATGTTTATTTGCTTGATCACTTTTAAGTAAATATTAATTTCACATGATACTTGTATTTCATATTTATCATGAGGCCGATTATCAGGAAATTTAGCATGTATGACCAGTATCATAATTGACTGATAATTTGAAATAATGTTGGCTCCCCTGAGTGCACATATGCTTGAGTGAGGAACAGTTTCATCGCATTTTGGTTATCTAAAGATCTCCTCGAAATTATCAGGAAGAAACTTACTTTGTTGAGGTCCTGTTTACACGACAAGACAGACACACCAAAGTACTGGAATATTACTGGGTCATGACATGATTCTCTCAGTATAGGCGTAATATGTCTAACTCGAGATTACATAATTTAATTAAGGGACTTTGAGGGCGATTTTGCTTTGCACCACTTACAATCATGGAATTTCTCCAGCGTTTTTTATTTAATTCAATTTTTTTTTGCGATATCGGTTGACTAAAGTCATCAAAATAATAGCATGTGATTTCGAGCCGGAACAACCCCAACCTTTGAAGCAGATTATCGAGTAACAAATATAAACACATAAATCTATTCCTTGTCTTGTTTGTTAAATGTAATAGTTTCCTGTCAGAAGGGGTCAGCCCGTAAACAGTTCACATGTTAAATTTGATCTCGTGGAATTTGATCTCTACGGGCGTTAGCCAAAGTAGAGATTCATGGCATGATCTAGAATATTATTTACGCCCATCAGGTGTATACTGGTCGACAAATTTTAGATAGATGTGTGTCGCTGGACGTTTTATAAATAGATAATTGGATTTTCCGGTTGTGACAATTCGCAGTATGTCTCTATTTGCGGAGTTCCCCGAATTCGCGGAAGTCCCCTAAAATGGTCGAAAAATATTGATTTTAATGAGTGAACGGGTGCATATATGTCAATTGATACGTATTTTAAACAAATAACGACACGATCATCATAATAGTGGTTTGTTCTATCAATGAACTGTGATTTATACTGATTTGCTATGAACGATTTTTCATACAAATTATATTTTTATATTCAACAATAAACTATTTTTTTCCTTACGTCTTGTTGTATTCGCTGGATTGATAGTTGCAATATGTAACTATTATGACCGCATTAATTGCTTTCAATGTTTAGCTATCAACAATGCCTGGACCACTGTTGAAGATTTTATGGCGGGAACACAATGACTCCGATTTTTGATCCGCATTTAGGGACTACTGGTGTGGTGAATTAGAAACCTGCAGTAATAAGCCATAGTTTTTTGTAATAATTTGAAGGATTAGTTGTTTTAACGGAATTCTGAGGCGGTGCATTCATGTAACCAATATATTTTACATTTTTTTTTAATTTATGGCTAATAATATAATCTTGAGGGCGTTGCCATTTCTGATTATGGTTTTCTTGTACATGTATGTCCAGGTGGGCACAATGTAATAGAGACACAGCAATGCATTGATGATTATCCTTGGATACACATGGCTAGAGGGTCTCCATTTGGGCGATGTCCACCTTGGGAATTTCAAATACACCCCCTCCCCTTGAATCAGACCAAACACAAGTTTTGCAGAATTCCATTCGCACCCGCCCTTGCACCTCAGTGCTAGGCCTGGTAGCCGATTCATTTAAAATGAAAATTGCATATATCCAATAACATCTAGTGGTCTAAATCTAGATAAATGCACACAGCTACGGGCGAGAGATCAGGAAAATTTTGAAATCTAAACTAGAAAATCGAAACTGGTCTCAAACTTTCCTATAGTATTGGAAAACTTCAAACCTCATACTCAGCCTTGGGTTTGAAATTTCCAACTGATGACAATTTTAGTACACAAATTTGACCAAACGTAGTCAAATATTGTTTTCTTAAACTAATTAGCAGTGTGTTATTGATCATGGGGGGAGGGACTAGGACACAAATTTTGAAATTTGAACACAGAATCGCAAAATCCTATCATCCAGACTGACCTCAGGCCTTCCTAGAGTTGGAAATATTTCAAACCTGACACCGCCACATAGGTTGGAAAATGTCCAACTGTAAAGTTGACAATTCCAATGAAAGTTTTGACCAAATGTAGGAACATATTGTTTTCTTAAATTAACTAGCAGTTTTTGACTGGCCACGGGGGAGGGACCAGGACACAACCTTTTCACGTGTTAGAAATTTCCAACCTGACATCCCCTAAGGTAGGGAAATTTTCCAACTGATGGCCATTTCAGTGCAAACTTTTTACAAAAAGTAGGAAAATATGCAAATATTGGTCCAAAAACAATACCCCCCCCCCCCCCCCCCCCCAAATAAATTGTCTGAAAATCAAACTGCAAGAACAATTTCAACCTATTGTTGGGGTGAAATTTCCAACTAATGTGTGAGGAATGAGATTTCCGACTGTTGAAAAATTTGACCAAAGTTGGGGGTGGGTGAAACACCCCTGTTCACACGTCCCTGCTTGGATAACCACGCACTCCAGTCTCAGGACATAACCTCCGATTCTGGCGCATCCCTATTGGGACCTCCGCTCCCCGCGCCTTTGGCGACGGCATGAAGTGCACTGTGGAGGAACTGCTCCTCGAAATCTCATTCCGCCCGAGCAAATGCCGATTCCGTTGTGAGTTTTTCCGCTTGTCGACCGAGGAATTTTCAAATTTACCGGTCGAAAAACTTACAAAGACAGAATTAAGATAAGTTTAATAACATATTATGTTAATGTTTACATCTAGCTTCAACCGGGACATGTTCTCCGATCATTTTATTTCCAAAAAAAAAAAGCAAAATGTTGTAATCGGTGATTTATGTTTTCGCTCCGATTCCCGCCCTGATGTTCCGTTGTTGCCCGAGTATGTTCAATTGTCGCCCAAGCAATGCTCTTTAGATTTCGACTATAGAAACGTCCAGTTTTCTTAGCGATAAAGATGGCGAAAGTATTAAAGGGGCTGGGCATGCAAACAGACTCTTTATCAGTACATTTTCGGATAATGTTATCAACTGTTATCAATGTTGTTGTGTTCATGTCATCATTTTCCTGATGTAAACATAATTCGTCGTTGAAAATTTTCCTATATATACGTCAGTGTATAATTACCAGTTTCGCACCGGAAGTCGCACATTTTACTTTGAAATTGTGCTTAGCGACAGCTATATAGTAGGGCAAATAATCAACGATAATACAAGAGGTTAACTTTTATGGCTTTTGACTGAAATATAGAATTATTATAATACCGATTTTCCACGAGCGGCTTGCATCGACGGTGCGTATAAAAGCCGAACACAACCGAACACAATCGAACATAACCGAACACAAGTCCAAATAATGGGAAATATAATGAATAAAGTTCATAGGCGTGTGTATTCATGTTCACACTGTTAATATACGAAGTTTGGTGGAGTTCGGGCGAATAATAAGTGTTTTATTCGATATTTTGTAAAAACGCGTTCAGTGTTCGGCATAGAAAAGCCGAACACAAGCTTCTCTCGTGTATTAGTCTAGTACGGCTGTCTAGCTAGGTGATAATTAATATCCGATATATGGTCACTAAGCCGAAAGGCTTTAATTGTTGTTGGTGGCGGTCTCTCACCTATTGTAGTTCAGTGTTTTGACAGTTAGTTGCAGTCAGTATTTGATGGCGCCTACTATTATAGAAACAACATGCTTTTGGTGGGCCCCGCCATGAAAGACAACGTACGATTGTAAAAACAATATTTGAGTGACAAGAAAGTGAGTTCATGGTGCAATATCCGAGAAGTTCTATATAAGAATGTGGTATGATATTATTTGGCAAATCACAATCTCAGCAGTATTTGGCATTCTGATCACAGGTCTGAAAATTATACAATGCCTAATTCCAAATTGATTTACCCATGTGGTGTTTGTTCCCAGGAATGTCACGAGATACGCAGCATCGGCTGCGATATGTGTGACCGATGGTTTCATGTAGAGTGCCAGCAATTGAAAATCAATGACTTTTTACTAAGTCATCGCTTGGTGACCAATTTAATTTATGCCAGAATCTTCGGCAAATTTCGACTGACGGACGTTTGACGATACCGAAAACCGCGGCTATTGCCAAGAAGCCATGTCAGACTAAAAGAGTAAAGGCATGCAAAACTAGATCAATCAACCCTAGCAAGCGTCAAAAGGTATCTTGGCGCAAAATAATTATTCCTTTCATATCACATTCCTGTCATATCAGGCACATTTTTGAAAACGATCTTAAATTCCTGCATATCAGACTTTTAAAAAGATACAATACGAAACGCTCTTTATTCGTATTCAGACAATTCATTTCAATTCAATCGGTATTCGATGCATGAGTTTCTACGATAAGTTGAACACTGGCTTTATATCGGCTTCCACCATACAGCATGATATATACACAAAAGTTAGGCACGCATCAGAGCCATTTCCATCCACTGACTTCAAGGAGAACAAACTCTGTCCAAATCCGTTCCGCCGAGGACAGAATTTGCATATAAGTATATTGTATAGTATATTGTATAGTACTTTGAACATATACTATGATTGACATCAATTCCACCAGAATTCCCTGCACCATCACCAAGAGATGTTATGTCGCCAACAAGAACATTATTATATATAATTTTACAATGTTTACATATGATTGCAATAAACTATTTGTTTTGTGGTTAGTATTAGTGTAAACATATTTTTATTTCCAAACCAAATAATTGACATAATACACAGATGACATAAATATACAACATATAAGAGTTAATTTTGGAAATGAGGATCAGACAACAAGCCCGAGGGCTTATATGAAGTCTTCTCCTCTTTGGCGACATGTCCCTTCCTCAATAAGTGAGGGAGGGTATCGATCAGACGGGAAGGGAATGAAATAATGGTTTAGGAGGAGTAGAGATATATAACTACATCTGAGTTAGGGATGGAAAAAGGAAGAATATAGTGTTAGGAATAGCATGATGTAGGGAGAGAGGGGGGAGAGAGAGAGAGAGAGAGAAAAAAATTAGAGAGAGAGCAAGAGGGTGAGAGAGCAGAAGACGTGGGGACAGATGAATCGTGAAATGATGACAGCGGTGGCGAATAATTGAGTTGTTGCGTGGTTACAATTATGCTCGTCTATAGTAAGTTGCATGCGTCAGAAGCCACGGGAGGGGGTCAATCACGTTGGCTGTTAACTGGTTCCATTCGTCAAAAAGTAATCAATTGAACAGACACACACGGCTACGAGTGTTCATAATCAAAGTATGTCGTGGAATATCTATATTTCGTGAGAACAAGTACGTATTCAGCAGCATTAACCCGAAACAGGACAATTCCCATTTCAAGGGTGTTCACTGTGAATTTCGGAGCATCCCTCATGTGTATCGTTTCATGTATGTGCAGGCTAATAGCAAGTAAGTAATATACAAATGAATCGTTATCGGAAGGCATTTAGTGCTACATATATTCTGGGGAATATCTTGCTGCCGCATAACGCGACCGGAATCCAAAACAATTTGTTACTCGTTCAAATCATGGGAATCTTTTTGTTTTCATAATATATGTCTGTACTGCATTAAATATTTGTTTGTTTTCACGAAGACTAAGCTTCCTTGATCCCTTGTGGGTCATGATATATTTGAAAGTACGTAGTTGTTCCATTGGGGAAAGAATGAAAACCAACAGTGTCATATTTACGGCAGTTGTAAGATTAAGACCACGCAGGCGCAGCATGATATAAAACAAGCATGTTTCTGATTGTCTAGCACAGAGGCGCCCCCTCCCTGACAGTCTGACAGCAAAATTGTGAAATGCACCGATCCTTGCCCTGTGTAACATTATATCATCCATCATTAAAGTTCATATCCAAATTCCGAAAACATCTATTATTAGGGCTTCCTCGGTGCATAGTAACAAACATATAATTTGAGCATACTCTGGCAACATATAGAAGTGAAGACTTATCATGAGTGTGTTTTACATTTTTTTTTCGGTGAAGACAGTTTTCCCAGTGGGGGTGAGCAAGTAGGGGCGAGAGAAAAAGATAGGATATACCAGGAGTTGAGTATGGTGAAGGAGAGAATAAGGCCGTATATAGCAATGAACTGCATATATACAATGGGTTTGTTGAGTCGACCAAACAGGGGTTCATCTTAAGTTTGCTAATCTTAGGTTGTGCTTTGAGCTGGAGCTCTTCGTCACCGAAATGCTTATGCAGCGGAACGATTATAGGAGTCATGTTTCCGTTAGGGCATATATATATATATATGACTCATATACTAGACAATGTATCCACACTGGGACTATGTTTAAAAGCGTCGTCAGTTACAATAAGTCATGCTGCATATATCTATACATATACATATACATACATACATAGACATATACACTTACATACACAGCATATATATGGTTAGTATTATATTCTCCGAACCATTTCCGCATGAGTATCTTAACTCGACAACCGATTTACTACTTCTTAGAAGTCCGGGGCGTGCTGATACGTTCGCATTTGTCCAGTATGATCCATCTAAACTACCACATTGTACGAAATGACTTGTAATAATAACGGGGGGGGGGGGGTAACATTTTAGTGAGAATGCAGACGAAAATGGACAACAAAACACGTTTTTTCTCGCGAATTAAACCTGCCAAATCCCTTCTGGCAGATATTAATTATCACCTATCAGCGGATAATCTAATCCATGAGACAGAAGTTTGTGTTCGGCTTTTCTATGCCAAACACAAACGCGTTATACAAGACACCCAACAAAAACACTCATTATTGAACCAAACTCCACCAAACTTCGAATAGTAATAGTATGAACGTGAATACATATGCCTATGAACTTTACAAGGTGGTCTTATATTTAGTAGACTGTATATAGAGTTATATATCTCAAACGCCAGCTAACGCCACATCTATGCATATCTATGTGTTAATTAATTACCGGTGACTGAGTGTCGAACATAAACTTGTGTTCGGATTTTCTGTGCCGAACACTAAACGCGTTTTACAAAATATCGAATAAAACACTTATTATTGGCCTGAACTCCACCAAAGTTCGTATAGTAATAGGGTGAACATGAATACACATGCCTATGAACTTTATTCGTGCAATTTCCCATTATTTGGACTTGTGTTCGGTTATGTTCGGTTGTGTTCGGTTGTGTTCGGCTTTTATGAGCTCCCTGCATCGAATGGAAAATCTATATTTGCTTGTACCCACGAATGGTAATGTGTTCCAGTCAAAAGCCATAGGTTTCCTTTTTATTACATGCGGTTTCGTGATTTCAATTTACAATTATTGTTGTTAGGGTGATTGTTTTGCCGAATTAAATGTGGACAAAAACGAATCAGCTGATCGCCAACTGAATGACTCGTCTCTGGCTCATAGATACAACACTACACGAAGCTCGATATCGCTCTGTAACGTGCATTCCCATCAGAGATATGTGCCTTAGACTGAAATCTATGTCAGTACGGACTATCGCCATCTAAAAAGTAGATGACGTCATTTACATCATCGATAGCAACGTAATGAAGGCTAATACGAAAAGCAAATAACCCCAACATATTCCCCGACACATTTACTAATTTGCTGCATATTAAGGTAGTAGTACTCCACTGACTAATTTTACATGCGCACATTATTTTGTGTATATAATGTACATGTATGGGAAGCCAAATTGACATTTAATAAATAATTAAGGTTAAGCGCAATAAGAAATCTCTAATTTGCACTTAAAAGCGCAATAAGAATATTCCTTTATTATTATCCATCCCTTAACTAACAACCATTTCCGATTGGGCAAAAGCCTCCACGTGATAGTCCTGGAAAAAAAAGTCTATCTTGGACTCCCGAAAGTCATAATGGACTCCCGACTGAACAATATCACTTTTTATTGGACTACGTGACGTCCACGAATTAACTCTATTGCGAAATGAATCGGTGAAATTGTGATGCGCCGCGCAATACTGATGGATTTTAGCAGACGTTTCACTTCCGCATTGAGTTTTTTTTTCTCACTTCCGTGTTTACTTTTCTAAATCATGCTTTCTGATGATCAATATAACAGGCTTTTATAGAGAATTAAGTGCCGACAAATAACAAAAATAACCACAAAAGTTTTATTCCCAAAATTTGGATAAACATACAGATGGATAATACAAAATGTCATTATACAATGTTTGTGTACAGTATGAGTTTTTCTTGTACTCGTCCAGGTTGTGGTGAAAAGTCATATTGGACTCGACACTGGCGTGTCTCGTCCAATATGACTTTTCACCACAACCTGGACTCGTACAAGAAAAACACATACTGTACACAACATTGTATAACAAGAAAAAACCATAGTCAGAAATGGTAACGCCACCAAGATCGTATTATTAGCCATAAATATTAAATCATAATATAAAATATATTGGTTACATGAATGGACCCCGCCTCAGAATTCCGTTAAGATAAGTAATTCTTCAAATTATTACAATGAACTACGGCTTATAAATTACTGCAGGTTTCTCATTCGCCACACCAGAATGCTTCTAAAATGCGGATCAAAGCTAAGAGTGCGTGGCACAGCCATTGTTCATAGACATTTTACAGATAGCGAGAATGATGCATGCTGGGAACGAAAGCATCCACAGCAAAGCCATGTGCTTACGGAGGCATGCGTTTATTATAGGGGATTTATGGTACGTGGGCCTATAAAACTAATTATAACTTTGTTATCTGTCATAGTTTATGCGTGAAATTTTAAACATATATACCTGGACATCTACCCCTTCCAGAATGTTGAAAAACATTTTCAGTTGCTCATCGTATTTTATAGACGAAATTAGTCCGAAATTCCAGAAAATTGCGCTAACCGCTCAATGTTTTAATGTGTCTACAAAACTTCTGATAAAAATAGTTCTATCGGGAATATTCACACCATTTTTTTTCAGAGAACATAGTGTAAATATAGTCCTATCGGGATATCGTAAAGGAGATTAATTAAACCCCTCAGACTGGCCGAAACTGACGACATTAAATTCGCTTTTTTCGTGTCCCACGGAAATGAAACTTGTCTGTCCATTGATCACGTTATTTTATTTGACATAGTATTTTTTTCTTCTGTTGTATTTGAACACTTGTTGCACTCGCAGGCTGCACGATCATAATAACTTCAACCGATAAGCGCCGACTGATACCCGCCGCAACAGTTTGTCTCAAATAAATTGTTATCAAAAACGCAGGTTTATGGCCGCGGACATAAGCCGATTAAGTGTAATGTAATTATCCATGAACTTGACTGAAAAAATTGTGATTCTTATCACCATTAGCCACGAAAATGGGACCTCTAAACAGGCAAGTTTGATTTTCGGGGGACACGAACAAGCGAATTTATTGTCGGCAGTTTCGGCAGTCTGAGGGTTAATTAATCCCCGAATTAAACGGAACTACTTTACGATAGTCCGATAGGACTATGTTTACTCTATGCATGTTCTCTGAAAAAATAGTGTGTATATTCCAGATAGAACTCTTTTTATCAGACGTTGTGTAACACCTTAAAACATTGAGCAGTTATAGCGCAAAACCGAAATGTGTTGTCTTGCAAGATATCCCACCGCTTTAGCTAAATTTACCTTCCTACAATATCCATAAAGAGATCATATATTATATACCCACGGTTTTAATTATAGAATATAAAATATATTGGTTTCGCGAATGACCAACTCAGAATTCCATTCCGTTAAAATAACAATAACAACCAGCACCTATAACGAACCGTTTTACTGGACTTGGCCTACTGGTCGCGTAGTTCCGACTTTTAAATAAACGGAATTTCCAACTCTATAAATAAAAGCCCCACAATGCATTCGCCCTGTCCACCACGCAATATCAAAATCTCAGCAGCTAGATACACCACAGGTGGCGTAATAAATGCTCTTTATTATTTCCATATCAGGAATACAGTAACAAACAAGACAGCAGTAAAATAAATGGGGACAAAAAGTTAGTGTAATCATGTATGAAATTTCCAACTGTTAAAATTCTTTATAACAGTTGTGACTCCCACCCCCTCAAAATACCTCCATCATTCGATCCCCGTCCCCATCATAATGGGGACAATAATTACTAGTTGGGATACAAGGCAATGGTAACCATGTATTTTAACCTTTATGTTGTAGTGTAATAATGTATGAAATTTCCAACTACATGTGCATTAACTTTTTTTTACAAAAGTTGTGAATCATACACACTCAAAATCTAACTTCCACCCCCACCCCACTACACTGTCCCTTCCACTTAAAAACATTCTGGAGATCAAGTTGGCCACAGGTGTTCATTTATTATACCCCACGTGTCTTGGACTGTTGCCAAATTCACAGTGCTCCATTAGAGGGCCTGCTTGGACTGTTGCCAAATTCACAATGTTAACTGCAGAGAGGTTGTATGTTATTGGAGACGTTCTAATATGACAATAGGCTGGCCTAATTAACGAACCATGCACAGCTAAATACACACAAGCAACTTTTAATCTTCAAATAGATACAATTGTCGGCCTCCAAAATTCAATATACTTTCTTATATACAAACAAACATTGAACTCATACCATTGTTTCACTTAACCAAAATAGCGAATTTCCCCAAAAGAACGCATATAGACTGCGCATGCGCAATTATATTAAAATACCCACAATACACTTCACGAGGCTCTCAATGGGTTATAATATTTGTTTTCCAAATTTGTTTTATCTTCAACTAAAAACAAATAGTCTATCGAAATGAAATTCGCCATTTTTCTTCAAACAATTTTATTCTTTACAAAATACAAATTATCGGGTTAACATAAAACCATTCAAAAATTGAAACAAACTTAAATAATAAATAAATTAAACAATAAATTCTTACCATAATTACAGAAAATAAAAGATGGCCGTTACTACAAAAAAAACAGACATGCGCACTCCAATTAAAATTACCCATAATTCAGTTCACTACACAAGGGGCTCCCAACAGGTTATACAATATTTTCAGGCTATCAGATTATTTATATTTTCGACTTTAAGTTTACAATTTGAGCCTGTCCTCACTCTATCGATACGATTTATCATAAACATATTATACACCAGTGGCGTTAACTTTACAACTTCGGCATCTACGTGATTATATCGGTACGATTCAGTAAGGTACAAACAATCTCCATAAAATACGCACAATTCAGTTCACTACATGCAGGGGCTCCCAATAGGTTATTCCCATTTATTATGGGCTCCCAATAGGTTATACAATATTTTCAGGCTATCAGATTATTTATATTTTCAACAACATATTATTACACCGGTGACTTTAAGTTTACAATTTGAGCCTGTCCTGACTCTATCGATAGGATTTATCATATTTTCATAAACGTATTATACACCGCTGACGTTAACTTTACAATTTCGGCATCTACGTGATTATATCGGTACGATTGAGTAAGGTACAAACAATCTCCAAGAATATATTCGCCCTGTACTCCATGCGACATAAAAAAACCAAATGCAAGTAACACCACGCTAGGTGGCGTAATGACTTTATAATATTGCACTTAAGCGAAATAAAATCTCTTATTACCATTAAGTGCAATTATATTCCCTTATTGCGCTTAAGCTCAATTCTATTTTCCCTTATTGTGCTTAACCGCAATTAGGGATTCCTTATTGAGCTTAAGTGAAATAAGACATTCATTATTGCACTTAAGCACAATTATATCCTTAATGCGCTTAAGCGCAATTATATATCTCCCTCATGAGATCACCCCTCTGCAAATAGTAGAATCCGAATAGGCCTACATGTGGACAGTCACCAGGTCATCAACAAAGTCCACCCAATATACTATAGACTACACCATTTGAATATGAAGTTTATATAAGTTGGATAATTGCACTTAAAGGTACTCAATCCGATAAAACTCCTCTCAATTACTATTTCAATTGCTTCGGGGGTCAAAAATATTTGATTCGAGTCGAGGAAGTCACCCATCAAAGCTCAGATTTGTTAGATATCGATTTTAGAAACTATTATTATTCATTATCGGGAATACTATCTGGCCCAGAATTCAGTCAAAATTGCGTTAAAATTACCACTTGATTGATACCTCTAAACCTCCAGCCGTGGTAGATTTTACAGCACATTTTTGCCTGCAATTCGGGCCAGATCGGTATTCCCGAACTGAATAACTAAAGTTTCTAAAATCAGATATCATAACAACTCTGAGCTTTGTTTGAGGTGATTCCTCGACTCGAATCAAATATTTTTGACCCCCGAAAGCCAAAGAAATAGTAATATAGGACCCTCTGATCGGATTGTTGTTGTTGGAATCTGTTGAGATGGGGACCCTCTTTACGGATTGAGTACCTTTAAATACAGTGCCAAAGAAAAATGTCTTGGAAAGGCGCACAATAATGGATTTAAGTTTTCCAAAGGGAAATTCTGTCAATGAAGGTGTCCCAAAAGACATGTATCTTGGGAAACATGTCAAAGTTAAGTTTCCTTCTGTGGACAACCTTGTATAATTAATCAAGTTAAAAGGGAGGTCTTCATTACTCTTTCAAGTGGACTTATCCCGGGCTTATAGACAAATATATTTAGACCCGGGGGACATTCACTTAGTAGCATTTAAATGGAAAGACAAAATTTATTGTGATCTTGTTTTGAGCATGGGTCTCCGATCAGCCGCTTATCTATGTCAACGTGTTACTAACGCGGATTGTTGTTGTTGGAATCTGTTGAGATGGGGACCCTCTTTACGGATTTAGTACCTTTAACATTTTAATTCTTATATTTTAATTATATAATTGTTGAAATTGTAATGAGCATAAAACGGATCTCAGAATTGAAAGGCAAAAATTAAAACAAACATAAAATGGATTCTAGAAGTTGTAATTTAGACTGGTACCCTGTCCCAACTCCAGCTACTCGCCCGTAGGGACAGGGATAGGCTAAACAGAAAGTGGAATTTTGAATTGTGTTTCCGGTTTGTGAGACATTGTTTTAAAATAGAAAAGCACATTTCAACATCGGTACGTTTTTCTTACTTTAATAATACAAGACGCAAGTATATAACTTTGACAACTACTCAATCAAATTGAATAGAGTGTTTTTCACAGGAATCGACTAACCCCGATCGACGGCAATAAGTTAAATAGTGCGAAATCATGTTTTTGTAGCTTGGATATTTGGAAAATCTGATGTCAACAAACACCCCCGGCAACCGGTTACATCAATTTTGTGTCGAAGTTTGCTGGCTCATGTCGCATTTTATTAACTAAATTCGTCGGGGATATATTTACGCTCATGTTGATACCAAAATTAACACAAGGGGTCAATGTGATTTTCCTGGGTGCACCTTTTACCATAAATTGCCAAACTTGGCTATACCGTCCCATGCTCTGACAAGTTGGTCAGTCTGTACAGCATACATTTAAGGGGTTTATTTACATTACTGATAAAACAGGTATCTCCTTCACACATACATGTCAATATAAGTTGATGACGATAGTTTTATTTGTTTCAAATAAGTTTCGCGAGGTACTAGTAATCCCCCCCCCCCCCCCCCCCCATCGTGCACGGTTACATCAACATTGAAGAAGTTTGCTGCCTCATGTCTGATTTTTTTATTTCGATGTTTCGGCTATATTATTGTGGTCATTTTAGTACCAAAATCATCTATATGAGGCAGATATATTTTGTTTGCGTGAGGTGTTTTGTGTCAAACTGGAAAATCTGAGTTGTCTGGGCGCAACATAGCCTGAGGGTTAATATTACTAGTGCATATTATTTGTTGTTGTCTGTATGTCAGTATGGCTATTCATGTTTGACCATACCAGTATATATTTTTTTTATAATAATTTTGAGTCTCAGCTAAATGTGTACTATATTGCATGTAAATAATTAAAAATAGTAGTAGATGAAAAAAAATTATGTTGCTATTATAGCATAGTTATAGCATAAGTACTCGTAATATGTTTAATATTTTGCAGAAATGGACTGTACACCAAGTTATATATCAACGAGTGTCGGTACAAAGAGAAGAAACGTAAAAAGGAATCGGGATATCAGCACCCCGACCAAACAAACACCACTCCGTGAGAAAAAAAGACAAAGTTTTTCTGTAAGTTTTCTGAAATGCATATCATATTTGAGTGGTTATTATTTTAAATACAATTTTATAATATATTTGGAATAAATGGCTAACAGCTCTGAAATCATACCTTTATCCTCATGACATTATGATCTACATGTATGAGTCTTGGTAAGGTGGTTATAACTCTTCTCAGCTCATCACCTAAAAAATAATAATAGTTTGTATGACATATTGAAAAAAGCATGTCTTGTACAGTACAGGCCTACATGTACAGTAATGCCCTAAATAATCGACTCCGTAACCACAGCAGAATTATGGGTAATTTTTCAGGATTTAGTCGGAAATATGGCTTGCTGCCATTCATCAGATAGCTCTCGGTGAGAGCTTTCCACTGAATAGCAACAAGCCATATTTCCAACTAAATCCTGAAACATTTCCCATAATTCTGCTGTGGCTAAAGAGTCAATTACTACAGTAATGCTCTAAGTAATCCACTTCTTAACCACAGCAGAATTATGGGTAACTTTTCAGGATTTAGTCGGAAATATGGCTTGTTGCCATTCATCGGAAAGCTCACGGGGAGAACTTTCCGATGAATGGCAACAAGCCATATTTCCAAATAAATCCTGAAAAGTTTATACCCATAATTCTGCTGTGGTTATGAAGTCGATTACTTAGAGCATTACTGTCGCCCATACCTACCTTAATAAATACCCAGACCAAGCCCGGATTTAGTGTGTCTGACATTTGCAGAATCATGTCCCCAGAGGGTGAATTTATTGACACTGTCAGACACAGCAGGCTAGCATCACCAAATTCACCATTTGGGAACCTCATTCTGCTTAGGCCTCAACTGCTATGGGAGACCTAGGATCAGATTGAAATTCCCCAGTTGAAGTTGATAATGTTCACTCATTAGTCACCTCGATTATGCAAATTATTTTCTGCAAATTAGGGGGAAAATAGTAACTGAACAGAAAAGTAACTAAAATCAATGTTAATTTGAGGCTATAGATACTGGTACATGCACTTCCAGAAGATGAGGCCTAAACAGAATGAGGTTCCCAGAGGGTTAATTTGGTGATGCAGGGTAGCATCACTAAATTCACCCTCTGGGGACCTCATTCTGCAAATGTCTGACACACTATATCCAGGCTTGACCCTGATCCTAATATTTTTATTTGTCTACCAAATTTATAAATGACACCTGGACTATTTACCTCAAAATCTGCATAAGAATATTCTATTTCATTCTACATTACTCTCAGTAAATCAAGTACCAGTACTACATTGTAAAAGTCAAAACTAATTGATGAGGATTAGAGTGCAAATCTTTAATCCTTTTATGACGGGAGCCGTACTGGTGCAGCATTAAATACCCTGTTCCAATGCATTCTCTTATATATGCGAGTCTCCCATAGGGCGCCTCGCATATATAAGAGAATGCATTGTCTTGCAAGATCAAGGTAAATATTGTTTGGCCAAAGCATTCTCTTTTATAAGGGATCCTCACATTTATAAGAGAGTGCATTGGCACAGGGTTTTCACAAAATTTGAGGAAGCTCCAGTCATGGAAAGGTTAATACAGAAAAGATTTTTAATCAATAGAAAATACGCAATGAATTTTCTGAAATAGGGACCCATTTTTTTTATTTGAGGCAAAAGTTTCTATCAGAACAACATGGTATGCAGTTAACTAGGTTTATTTAATTTTAGGCTAGAAATTTAGAGGATATTACTTGGTTGGTTTGATATCAGGTCCGATATCAGCCTGAGACTGAATGTCAAACACATGCAGTGTCACTGGGTCACCAATAAAACATGTGCGGGGGTCACTGTCACAAATAAATAAATAAATTAATGTCAAATCTACCAAGTAATATCATATTTATTAATTAGATCGCCTCTTTGTAGCTGACAACTCTTTCAGATGAGTGACATCACGCAAACAATTCTGCCTCATATATCTGCCTCATATAGATGATTTTGGTACTAAAATGACCACAATAATATAGCCGAAACATCGAAATAAAAAAATTAGACATGAGGCAGCAAACTTCTTCAATGTTGATGTAACCGTGCACGAGGGGGGGGGGGGGGGTGATTACTAGTACCTCACGAAACTTATTTGAAACAAATAAAACTATCGTCATCGACTTATATTGACATATATGTGTGAAGGAGATACCTGTTTTATCAGTAATGTAAATAAACCCCTTAAATGTATGTTGTACAGACTGACCAACTTGTCAGAGCATGGGACGGTATAGCCAAGTTTGGCAATTTATGGTAAAAGGTGCACCCAGGAAAATCACATTGACCCCTTGTGTTAATTTTGGTATCAACATGAGCGTAAATATATCCCCGACGAATTTAGTTAATAAAATGCGACATGAGCCAGCAAACTTCGACACAAAATTGATGTAACCGGTTGCCGGGGTGTTTGTTGACATCAGATTTTCCAAATATCCAAGCTACAAAAACATGATTTCGCACTATTTAACTTATTGCCGTTGATCGGGGTTAGTCGATTCCTGTGAAAAACACTCTATTCAATTTGATTGAGTAGTTGTCAAAGTTATATACTTGCGTCTTGTATTATTAAAGTAAGAAAAACGTACCGATGTTGAAATGTGCTTTTCTATTTTAAAACAATGTCTCACAAACCGGAAACACAATTCAAAATTCCACTTTCTGTTTAGCCTATCCCTGTCCCTACGGGCGAGTAGCTGGAGTTGGGACAGGGTACCAGTCTATTGTAATTGTGACCCTAATAACGCGCCTGCACTTCTGTAACAATTATAACGAAAGGGGTCGCTGCGATCGGACAGCGGGACATGACAATCTGCGGAATGGGATGTAATGTGGAATAGAACGACAATCTGCGGAACAGAATTTCAAATTGCGTGTAACGGCCGATATCTCGAGGAATACAATACGTAGAGGGTTCCTGTTTGTGACTAACGAAAGGCCCACATTCGCCCTATCCACACATATTAACCCCGCCACTGACCGGACACCAGAAGTTGCATTATTTGGTCGACAACTGACCTAACATGAAATTGTCGAAATCAAGGCCGTGGAACAGCTGTAGAAATGCAATTTTACAGCGATAACGCTATGCACACAAGCAGACTTGATATTAAAATGAAGTTTATCATCTATTGCACAGCAAGAGACATATTAACCCACCATGCGAAGGTGCCATGAAACACGAAAAACTGCGTTCGACGTCAATGTTTAGAATTTAGATTTCTCAATGAACATGCTAGCAAACAACAAGTGTTAGGTACCAAATGACACAGTGGAATACTGCGCATTCGTTTTTAGCTACAATATGGCTGTTTTAGTACGAATAATGTAATGGCGAACCACAGGGGCCTGTAACGCGCTCCGCTGCCCGCCCCCCTTTTGCACTGCCCATATACGCCACCTCTATATACGCGCCGTCTATATAATGTTCCATTAACGCGAAGAAGGCGCGTATATAGAGGCGGCGTATATGGGCAGTGCAAAAGGGGGGGGGCGGACAGCGGAGCGCGTTACAGGCCCATGTGTGGCGAACTCGCATACACGCGCCGATGAAAACAGCTAAAAATAGACTCGATGTTCACACTAACAGGATCGATTTCAGCTGATATATTCCATATAATGGGGCGTATAGTATATCAAAATGTAGGAGTAGACACAGGGAGTGTAATTTTGTCCAAATGGGTCCAATACGCAGTGAAATTGTTGCAGAAATTCGCTCCAAGAAGGAGTGCTACTTTTTCTCGTAAAAAATATAATGGCCGGCTGAAGCCGTTTTATCGTTCCAACTGAGCCTGTTCTTAGCAGCACTTCATCAACAAAATACGAATATACACCATGTATCAGAAGACGTATCAAATGTGGGCCATTCGTTAGTCACCAAAAGGAGCCTTCTACGTGCTGTATTCCTCGAGATATCGGCCGTTACACGCAATTTGAAATTCTGTTCCGCAGATTGTCGTTCTATTCCTTATTCCATCCCATCCCGCAGATTGTCATGTAATAATTTGAAGAATTACTTTTCTTAACGGAATTCTGAGGCGGTCCATTCATGTAACCAATATATTTTATATTATGATTTATATTTATGGCTAATAATATGATCTTGGTGGCGTTACCATTTCTGACTATGGTTTTCTTGTTAGTTATGTGGATGGAGTTCTCATTAAACCTCACATCCTTGTATTGGTTACAGTAATACCCAAAGTAATTGACCACTTAACCACATCAGAATTATTGGTAATTTTTCAGGATTTGAAATCCTGAAAATTTACTAATAATTTTGCTGTGGTCAAGTGGTCAATTACTTTGAACATTACTGTATGAGGATATAGTTATCACTGAGCCTCAAATCCTTATATTGGTTACAGTAATGCCCAAAGTAATTGACCACTTAACCACAGCAGAATTATGGGTATTTTTTCAGCATTTACAATCCTGACAAATTACCCATTATTCTGCTGTGGTCAAGTGGTCAATTGTTTTGAACATTACTGTATGGTGATTGAGTTATCATTAAACCTCAAATCCTTATATTGGTTACAGTAATGCCCAAAGTAATTGACCCTTTAACCACAGCAGGATTTAGAATCATGAAAAAAATACACACAAATTTGCTGTGATTAAGTGATCAATTACTTTGGACATTACTGTATGTAGATGGAGTTAAACCTCACATCAGTGTGTTGGGGATTTGGACCTTGACTTGGGACCTTTGGTTTTTAACGCAACAAATGCGCGTACACCTTGTACACAAATTTCTTATGTAACCGGCAGAGTTTTTCTTGGATAAGATGAGTTTGAAGCCTGCTTACATTTCAAAATGTTGTCAGTTTTGTATTGTCTGCAGCGAACTCGACGCGTTGAAGCAAAAGTTACAAAAGATAAAATGTGTATGTGACGAGACTATAATACAAATGAAAAAATAAATTGAGGGAGGGGTGGGCGATACAGGGAACTAAGGGTTGAACCGATATAAATTTGTAGAGCGATAACGACCAATGTTGACATATTATGCATATCAACTCTACTGTTGCAACAAGGCTATAAAATAGGGGGTGTCAGAATCTTAGTCATCTCTATATAGTGCCAGAATAGTCATTTATGGAGTTCTATAAGATGTTGGGTTGGTTATATGGACTCGGAGAAAAGGGGTTTGTACCGATGAACTGACTTAAATTAGTGGATCAATGTTGCCATGTAATGCATCGCGACTGTACTAAAGCAGCAATGAGATAAAATTGAGGGGGAGGGGGGTCTGAAATTATCTCTATAGATGGCACCAGGATTATATAGAAAGGAAAAGCAATTGATATACGTATACAATATATTATAGTAATACCATAGACATATAAGTAGAAGTATCACGAAATAAAATATTACGTAACATGAATATATACCGATGAAAGAAATAAATAAATTGGACCGGGATTAGAGGTTGGGTTGGTTATATGTGGATAATTGGATATGGAATTCATACCGATGAAACGATACAAACTAGTGGAGCGATAAAGACCAATGTTGACACTTAGTCAGGCTACGCGGGGGAAATAGGGGTTGATACGATAGACCGAAATAAATTTGTCGAGTGATAATGACCAATGTTGACATATAAAGTAACACGACTGTACTGTCACACAATTATCAGGGTGAACCGGTCAAATATGGACTCTAGTGCCCAATATCGAACAGCTCAGAAAACATTTGCAGGGCCATAAAATTTATTTAACATGGCATCTGCCATATACAAATCCATTTATGTCGATAAATCTCTTATTTTTCAAAAATTTAAGCTCAGACTTGGTGTCTGTGTTTGGGATACTTATATATTCCTAAAATGACAGGGTACAGCACGTAATTATTTTTTAGTTCGAAGAAATGATTTTTTTTTCGATGATAAAATTTAACAAAGGATTTCGTATTAAAATCGATTTATGTCTATAAAACTGTCATTTTTCAAAATTTTGAGCTGAAACTTGGTGTATATGTGTGTAATACTACTATATTCTTAAAATGACAGAGTTCAGAGCGTAATTATGTTTTAGATGGAAGAAATTGAATTTGTTTTCGATAATAAATTTGCAGCGTGGACGGGTCATCGAGTGCGCTCAATTTGTAAACAAAGTTTTGTCAATAGTCGTTTTGGTCAAAATATCCATTTTAGACCGGGACAGCAGATCCAAATAGTAGCTAAGATGTATTTAGATAGAATTATCAAAAGAATTTGACCAATCAGGGTAGATTTTAAGAGAATCGAGTGGAGAAATCTTGGTGATAATTCCAGAAAATAAAAATGGAGGAGAAACACAATTAAACTACCACAATGCACTTCACTAAACTAGGTGTTCCCAATTGGTTACACATTATTTTCAGTCTATCAGATTATTTATATTTTCAACAACAAGTGACTTTAAGTTTACAATTTCAGCCAGTCCTGACTCTATCGATACGGTTTATCACATTTTCAAAAACATATTGTAAACCGGTGGCGTTAACTTTACAATTTAAGCATCTACGTGATTCTATCGGTACGATTGAGTAAGGTACAAATAAAAATATAAAAAAATACACCAGGGGCTCCCAATAGGTGATATATTATTTTCGGGCTATCAGAGTATTTATATTTTCAACAACATATTATTACACCGGTGACTTTAAGTTTACAATTTCAGCCTGTCGTGACCCTATGGATACGATTTATCATATTTTCAAAATCGTATTATACACCGGTGCCGTTAACTTTACAATTTCAGCATATACGTGATTCTATTGGTACAATTGAGTAAGGTACAAAAAATCTCCAAGAATACATTCGCCCTGTCCACCACACAATATCAAAATCACAGAAACTAGATACACCACATGTGGCGTAATAAACCTGCGATATTTATTAATGAAAGTGTCAATGACACTGTAGCTCAACTTTGTAAAGAAGGTAATTTTTTGTGATGCGCAATGAATAGAGAGATTAATGAAAGTGTCAATGACACTGTAGCTCAACTTAGGTAGGGGAATAATTTAATGGTTGACAGTAAATGGAGGAATAGGAAAGGTGCTACATGTAATTGAAATGTCTAACCTTTGCCAAAGGATTTATTCATGCAAAGAGTAAAATCCAAGATGGCTGCTGGCGGCCATGTTTTTTGGCCGAATGACCCCAAAATGACTCGTTCCTATCTACATGTCATTATTAACATCCATGACAAATTTTATGATTATCAATCTAAAGGTACGACCTGTAGCTTAAAGGATTTAGTCATACAAATAGTAAAATGACCCCAAAATTACTCGTTCCCATCTACATGTCAATATTAACATCCATGACAAATTTCATGATGATCAGACGACAGTACGACCTGTGGTCCGTGCTAATGGATTAAATTTTGAAATCAAAGATGGCCGCTGGCGGCCATGTTCTTCGTCCGAATGACCCCAAAATGACTCGTTCCCATCTACATTCCAATTTCAACAGCCATCCAAAATTTCATGATGATCAGACACAACGTACGACATGTAGTCCATGCTAAAGGATTTAGTCATACAAAGAGTAAAATCCAAGATGGCTGCTGGCGGCCATGTTTTTTGCCCGAATGATCCCAAAATGACTCATTCCCATCTACATGTCATTATTAACATTTTCGACAAATTTTATGATGATCGGACTAAAAGTGGGACCTGTAGCCCGTGCTAAATGATTTAGTCATACAAAGAGTAAAATCCAATATGGCTGCTGGCGACCATGTTTTTTGACCGAATGACTCCACAATTACTTGTTCCCATCTACATGTCATTGTTAATATACATGAAAATTTTTATGATGATCAGACTAAAGGTACGACCTGCAGCCCGTGCTAAAGAATTTAGTCATACAAAGAGTAAAATCCAAGATGGCTACTGGCGGCCATGTTTATTTGCAGAATGACCCCAAAATTACTCGTTCCCATCTACATGTCAATATTATCATCCATGACAAATTTCATGATGATCAGAAGAACAGTACTAGTCTGGCTGTTGAAGGGTTGAACCCGGAACAAATTCTTAACAAGCTGAATTTGGTGTCATTCGAAGCAGAATAGCCCCCTGGTGAACATATTCAAAATCCGCTAAAATCCTCTTTGGGGAATTTTTGTTATTCAAGATGGCGTCCAACATGGTCGCTTGAAAGTTGAAAATTTCGAGAATTCTATTGTTTGACACACATACTAAAACTATCAACCCGTGTTATAACCAACATTTCTTTTGTAGTGTATATAATATATTTCCAGGGCAAACTATGTTGTTTCCGAGTAAAAGACCTAAACATGGCGGCCAAAATGTCAGTCAAAACCGGAAAATATGTGTTTTTCTAATATTTTCCCACTAACTTTCCATATTATGAATCTATTGACTTTGAATCTCCCACCGAACGAAAGATAAATCTATTGAGGGGTTCAGATTGCTTTATAGTGATACAGCCACATTCAATCCAGTTCCTGATCAACAACCGTTTGCTCAAAATTCGTGCAAATCTCCCCACGACAATCCCCACAGGCAGTGACACACTTAAGTCCATTTTTCCGACAGGAACATTGATTTGTGCCACAAGGATTTCTTGACGACATTTTACAATTGCATCGAATGAATTTAAGAAGATTTTCTGGTGCTGGTTCTAGGTCAGTCATTGTTGGGATAAGTATTTTTATTTATTTTTTTTAAATTTTTTATTGGAATTAACATACATCAATGAAGGAATGTAAACATAAACAGAGGTACATATTATAATATATCAAGTGACATTCTTCCAATTCGCTCACATCTCGCTCGCTTCATTTACACGTCTTTCGTACACCACATGCACTCCCAGTGACTGACATGTAAGTTGGAATTAATGGAATATATGTTCAAATTAATATATTACTTCAGATTTTAAATATTTCAACTTTCTTCCTGTGTACGGCGTATCGGCACGACATCTAACCATAGACGGCATTGTGATATTGGCGGGGATATCGTATTTCCGGTTAGAATAATTAAGTGAGTTTTCGAGTTGGTGAAGAGATCACTTCCAGGACACTCAAGTTGATTATTGTTGACTTGTGGGTATATGTTACACATGTAAAGCCTTTTCTAAAAGGAACCAGTTTTTCGAAAATTCTTCTTGTTTCGATTGGCATCGTGCAGTATACTTCTCACATTGGTATCTATAATTCAACTCTTTGAGGAAAACATTTAGCGATAAGTTAATTGGCTTGAATTTAGTCCTATATATGTATTGTTTAATCAGGAGCCATAGCATGTTAGTTGTAAAGTTAGGATCCGTTGGTGAAGAGCCGAGAATCATTGTCGTTTGTTGGGCACAGAGATCAATGCTGTTAATTTTACCCCAATCGCTGAGTTCCTTAATGAATTTCTGAACGTGAACACAGTTCCAAAATATGTGGGAGATGTCTTCTGTCTCGCTTTTACATCTTTCGCATTTATCATCTTGTCGTAAATTGGACATTTTGAGAAACTTGTTGGTTGATAATATTCGTGAATTTATTCGGAATTGTAGCCATTGCAGCTTTGTGTCCGGCGTCGTGAGAAAGGGAAGTTTATCCAGTTTGCACCAATTAATTATGTTGTCGGAAAATAACACTTGCCATTTTTTGTGTGCTACAGTAGAAGTTGGAATGTCGATTAAAATTTTATAAAAGTCTTGTCCTCCTCGACAGTTTTTAAGCAATTTAATGAAATTATTTGGTAAAAGGGGAGTGACTATTCGAGTTATAGGTTGTTGAAGTTTTTTTGCAAGTAATTTTATCTGATGTTGGATGTTATTAAGAGTGATGAAGTTTGTATGTATGTTATAGATCCTTAGTAGATCGTCTCGTGTAAGAAAACATCCTGTATTGTCCAGCATATCGTTTAAAAAGATAACCCCCTTTTCTCGCCAGGAGGTGAAATTTAATACTTTTCCGTATTGCTTTATATTTGGGTTATTCCATAACGTACATGCTGATAATTTGCGATTGTTTCTATCTTTCTCTAGAAATTTTGTAAATGCCATCAGGACATCATGCCAAAAAGGGTTGGTTAATTTCTTTGCCTGTTTTTCTATGTAAGGGTAGTCATAAGTAAGGAACATAGGGTCATCAAATAAAGGTATATCTATTAATGGAGTCCACTTGGCACTTTTTGTCACGAGGCGCCTAACCCAAGTTATTTTCATGGACATCATAAAATGTTTAACATCAACCATTTTTAATCCGCCATTCTTATAATCCTGACATATAACTTTGCGTTTGATTCTATCACGCTTCGAGTTCCAAAGAAAATTAAAGAGCATTGTGTCAAGATTTTTCATAAAAACATTACCGGGATTTGGGAGAGCTACAAAAAGGTGTGTTAATTTTGGGAGTATTAGTGATTTTATCACAGTTATTCGACCAATGGGTGTAAGTAACCGGTGTTTCCATATTTCTATCAAACGTTTGACTTCAGCAAGTTTTTTATCATAATTTATATTCATTTTCTCAAGGTTTGTATCAAAGTGTATTCCAAGGAGATTGAAAGTACTATCGAATGTTAGTCCAAGGTCTGGGCACATAATATCTGTACGTTTCGTGTAAGATCCAATCCACGACGCCTGACACTTGCTAGGGTTAATTTTTAGGCCTGAATAATCTGCAAATAAGTTTAAAACAGTATATACTTCCCTAAGACTTTCTTCGCTGCCGTCTAAGAAAAGCGTCGTGTCGTCTGCATACTGTGTAATTTTGTATTCTAAATTGCCGAGGTTGATACCTTTAATGCGGTCATTAGATTTTATCATAATAGCTAAGATTTCTGCGCATATCAAAAAAATATACGGCGAGACTGGGTCACCCTGTCGACAGCCACGATGTAGTTTGAAACTCTGAGATATATGCCCATTTATTAAAATAGATGAGTTGATATTCGTATAAAATATAGAAATCCACCTTTTCATGTCATCTCCAAAATTGAAAAGGTTAAGGCATTTATGTATAAATTTCCATGATACTGAATCAAAGGCCTTTTCAAAGTCTAGGAGGAGCAGTAACCCAGGTTTATCAGCCAATTTTGCCTTGTGAATAAGATCATAGGTAAGTCTAGTATTGTCTCCGATGTAGCGATTTTTTAAGAATCCCGTTTGATCCTCACTTATTATATCAGGTAGGACACGCTTTAATCTTTCAGCTATACATGAAGAAGCTAATTTGTAAGATATATTCAAGAGTGAAATTGGTCGCCAGTTTTTCAGATGATTTCTGTCTTTGTCTTTTTTGGGAATCAGAGTAATAAGTCCTTGTTTCTGGGTTATTGAAAGTTCCCCTTTATCAAAAGCTTCATTGAGTGATTCACATAGAATTTGGCCTAAGTCAATCCAAAAAAATTTCCAAAACTCATATGGGTATCCATCTAGTCCACTGCATTTATCACTTTGTGATCGTTTCAGTGCACACGTCAGTTCAGTTAGAGTTATTGGCCCTTCTATGCTTTTGGCAGTGTCGTGTGACAATACTGTATGGTCTTTTTCAAGAATAGCCTGAATATCAGATTTGTTTGTATTTTTTAATGCATATAAATTTTCGTAAAAACTTCTAGCTTCATGCATTATGTCTGATTGATTGTCAATGTTTTTCCCGGTGGAGTCGGTGAGATTGCATAGAGTTTTCGATATAGAATTGCGTTTTTCAAGATTGAGGAAATATTTTGTTGGTTTTTCACCTTGTTCAATCCATTTGGCTCTTGATCTTACCATTGCCCCCCTTGTGTCTTCTTTTCTTATTTCGTAAAGGTCAGTGTCAATCTTTTGTATTTTTTCCAGTAATTCGTCTTTATTTTCTGTATTTATGTCATCTTTATCTATTTCAATTTCGAGAAATATTTTAGATCTATTCAGTTCATTTTCTTTCATCTTTCGGTCTCTCTTTCGTTTCGACGCAAAATGTATGGTCTCACCTCTAATATCGAGCAAAAGAGTATCTAAAAATAAACGTTTACTTGTTTTACATGTAACTTGCGGTTTATTCGACTCATCGGTATATAGTTTATATCCATATCTTGATTTATTATTCTCTATTGTTGATTTTACCAGTTCGGCATATTTTTCATCACGGAGTAAGGAGGTGTTAAATTTCCAAAAGCCACGACCTCTATCAATTGTGCTTAGTTTAAGCGTAAGAGATATTATCGAGTGATCTGAGCGGTATCCAGGTAATATCTCGGTTCCTTCTCCAACTAAACTGAGTATATCCTCAGATATCATAAAGTAATCTAATCTAGCCATTTTTATGGGTGACTTTTTTCGCCATGTATATCGTTGATTCTCCTTATTATTGATCCTCCAAGCGTCTACCAAATCTAGCCTGTCGACAAGGTCACCCACTGCCACTTTAGCTTGTGGATTGTTGATATGTTTATAATTATAAGTGTCCATCGATTGGTCCTGAACCATATTCCAATCGCCACATATTACTATTTGGGTGTTACCGACATTAATAAGCTTAAGTTTTAATTGTTTGTAGAAATCAGGATTATCTTCGTTTGGACCATATATATTAGCTATAGTCATTCTAAGTTTCTCAACAGTTACGTCAATAATTATGAAATTTCCAGAGTCATCTTTGATAGAATTGTGTATTTCGAAGTCAAGATTTTGATTGAATAAAATGGCCACACCGCGTGACTGAGATGAAAAAGAAGCCAATTCTGTTTTGAACCCCCATTCAGATGATATATATTTGTCCATTTCCTTTGTAAAGTGTGTGTCTTGTAAACAATAAATTGAGGCATTTTGCGTTCGGAGATATCGGAATACGTCGCGGCGTTTTTCTGCACTATTCAAACCTCGGCAATTTGAAGACAATATTTTTATAGACATAATAACTTATCAGTATGCAGACATCCGGAACGTCGACACAGAAAAAAGACAACAAGATTAATTAATTCAGTCAATGAAGAACAATAATACATTGAGTCACTGGAATAAAGATCTACCTCACAAATCACGCACACTGATACACACACATACTGCATATATAACAGAAACAAAACAAGTTTAATTATTTTCCGATGCGAAGGTACCATTACTGGTCTATGTGGGACCGCCCTGGTTTCGGTTCGCCATTATATAAAATGTTGAAATGACCTGTCCCTAAAACCCATTTTTGACATCCGCATATCAAAAACAAGTGTCATTTTCTATTAGGACATAATTTCAGAAGGGAAACCCAAAATAACTATCATTATAATTGACCCAAAGTCAACAGTTACCATTATTCTACTATCAGGGAAAATTTCAGCCGGGAACTGAATTAAGCAAAAAATGTACATGTATATGTTCATAGTATTATATCTGTAGAAAAAACAAACTGATATAAAATTGGAGCGGATAAACGTCTTCTTATATATTAACGCATATCAGCCGTGATTATGTCGACTATATCTGAGTTTATTATGGACATTATATAATACTGGATACTTTAAGGGAAATTTTTAAGACTATTCATATAATATATACGTACACGTTACAAGACGATTTTGCATCACTCTCTCCATTATAAAGGATATCTAGAATAACCTGTGTGGGGAAGGGGGCTTCGGTATAAAAATAGAAAATCGATATTACCACATTCCTTAGTCGACCACGTGATCAGGATATGTCGCGCCCTGGTTCACTTTATAAACAAGAACACGAATCCACTATTGTTATCTTGATTGGTGAAGACAGAAATGCGTGCATTTAGAGTGAATTTGGGATCGATCTTCAAATTGACCCATATAATCGAGAGGCATGTTTTGAAAGACAGTGAAGTTTAACCTGTGTGTGGAAATGGACTCATTTGTTATTTATGTGTGGAGTAACACATCGTAATCTATTGAAAATTGTGACTGTAATCTTTCGATAATAACGTTATTGGGATAAGTATTGACCCTTGCAGTTGCCATCCCCAATGTCTTGGTTCTAGATCTATTTCCCGAGATATGCCCAGATTAATATATGTAAGTGAACCCTAAGACTATGGAAATAGGCTGCCCTCTCTGTAGGTGGCAATTTCTGAGGTTCGATAGCAGACCTGCCGGAGGAAATCATGGTCATGAACTTCGCGTATCTTAGATGGTCGAGGGACTCTCCATCCTTGCCTGAATACATTTTAACGAAAATCTTCGAACCTACCTCGCCTACCTGTTGGGCTGACACAACCCGATTGCTGATTTCTATCGAAAGATGTTGCAATTGAGCAGACGATTCTAATCGTTTCACCAAGCCTGTCTTTCCCTGTCCAAATATCGCCGATGTTGTGTCACACCCACCCCAAGCATGCAAGAAAAGAATATGTTTAGTGACCAAATCACCGGCTTTGTGCACGATATCAGCAACATTCCACACCCCACCGCTTTTGTGTGACTTTCGCATCTCAGACTTGAAATATATATTTGATAATGAGCCTTTCCAGTGATGTAGGAGTAAAACTAGAACATCTGTGGCATCAGCAACAACAACTACCTGTGATTTTGATGCGGATTCTATGGAAACTGAAACAATCATTGTGTCTGCGTCAGATGTACTGTTATGGACTGTGTGATGAGCGTCCCGTAGCGCCTTGCTGAGTAGATGTATAAACTGCTGCTTGTTCGTTTCGTTCGAAAGAAACACTTCTTGATTGTTGTGAACCTGCATAATATCGGTCAGATGGACATCAGCACAGGTTTTGCACACTCTTCGCTGGTGTTCATGATCCTTAATCGATGGTCCTTGTCCATAGCCATCGAAAACTATTGAGCACACACCATACTTGTTCTTAACATATCTTACATAATGTTCAACCACTTGTTTGTAGTTGCATTTCTTTGACCATTTAACTCGGTGGAGGAGAGCGCCACCATCGATGACAATAACTGCTTCCTTAGGCGATTGTATTACCTCGACACCTTCAGTCAATGCATTTGCCAATTGTGCCTTGGTTGGTTTTCGTAGAGTATGTTCCTTGAACAGAGATGTTGGTACCACTGTCAGTTCATATTTGAAGTATTTGTCGATGTCTTCTTTTCGTTGAGCAATAGCTATTAGTCGTGAGAACAAAACAGTAGGATTAATATCGACTCGGTTGTTTTCGATTTTAACTCCAGGTGTTAAATAACTGAGCGTCCGAACCTGCTCTTTTCTCCTTATAGACGCATCGGCAACAACGACGTTATCTAACTTCACTTGAATTTGTGAGCCAACCAACTCTGTGTCGTCGCAATTAATTTTGTCATCTGGACCTGCAATCAAACCAGATGAAAGGGAAATGAGCCGTGAGTCATTTGGGTCAAACGGCGCATGCCCATCGAACCATTCCTGGATACTGCATAAATCAGATTCGTCACGTCTGCCCCTAGATATGCTAAGGTCAACATGTTGTTCACTGGTTTTGTGTTTTGTGTTTGTCAAGTCTGTCATTGCGCCGTGTATTTGGGCACACCTGTGCATGCTATAAACCCATTGCTGGCGTACCGATTCAGTTATTCCCCTTCCTCGCGTAAGGCCACCCCGACTTTTGATGGAACGCATCAAGACTTGCTCAATAACTAGGTCACTTGACAATCCTGCCCAAAACCTACTGCTTCTTCGAATAGTATGAACACCATCCTCTATAAAACATTTGTATAACCACGGATATTTCTTGGGTAGGTCAAGCATCATTTGCAAATACAAGCGACAGCTCTTCGCATGGTGCACGTGCCCAGTGGCGGCAAATAAATTCAACATTTTTCCAACAACTACTAAATGGAGATTCCAATCTCCAGTTCTCTCAGCTCGAATAAAATCTTTCAACATTTCTATATACTCCATATACTGTAACCAAAGTTTGGATGTTCTGGATTTCTCGCCAATGTATGTCTTGTAATATAACATAAGTTCGTTCAATTTGAGCAGTTCTATTGAATCGGAAACAGCCGAAACTTGAATGGTCCCATCAAACACTTTTTCATACAGCTCATTTATCGCTTTCACTTCAGCCTGACTAAGCTTCTCCCCTTCGAAACTGGCAGTACCAGTTGAAGTGATTCTTTCGATTGCCGATTCTTCGACATTTGATGTCGAAGGTGCTTCGATATTTAACGTTTGAGGTACTTCAACATTTGATTTTGCAGATAATTCGGTATCTGATGTCGCGTTTGACCCCGCGTCATCGGCTGTCGACTTGGAAATTTCATTTGAATCCTCAGAGATCAATTCACCCAATTCGGTATCTGATGTCGCGTTTGACCCCGCGTCATCGGCTGTCGACTTGGAAATTTCATTTGAATCCTCAGAGATCAATTCACCCAACAGCTTGTTCGTAAGGGCTCCGTCCACAATGAAATGACCTCTGAGTGCTCGCGAGAATGCCTTCCCGGAAAGCATTGTGGCAACTACGTTTGAGCCATAAGCGTTTTCAAGAGCCTCATCTAACCCCGACCCATTCATCATGGTACCAATGCTACCCATGAAACTCATCATCAGATGGAAGCCGCCGAGTATACAAACTATTCCAAGTGACTTGGCTTCAATTATCTCAATCGCTTTGAGCCAAAGTGGCTGGTCAAACGTCAATCATGGAGTCACAATTCCCAACTGTGTCGCATGATTCTGAATATACATCAAAGTAGAAAATAAACAAGACTCATCTGATGGGTTGAGGTCTATTATCGGTAGAAAAAGAACTTCTGACTTGGCTGAAGGTTCTGAGCGATTTGAAGAAAAGATGTGTTCCATGAATCCAGACCAGTTCGGTCTATGCTTCATTGCTCGATTTGAAAGCCAACCGCAATGCCATAACAAATCAGTGTTCAAACCTGGAGGCAGTGTGTATGGGTTTTGTAACTCAAGCATGGGTCGGTACTTTATTGTGGATAATCCCAGATTTGTAGGTTTCAAATAGTGTATGATAGGCACACCCTTGTCTTCGATTAGTTCTTCAACCACAACACGTTTTTGACGAGTGATCACTTTTGATGTATGTGTAAGCAGGGTATCATCATTCTGAGTTGATACTGCGATTATACCCATACCATGAAATGAACCTTTACCATCAATAGTAGCGATGTTGTGGTCGACGTTATCTGCTACCCAATGAGTAAAGGTACCTGGAAAATACTCCACTAGTGTACTCTCAATACTTTCAACCTGGATCACTGATTGCTTGTACCTGCTTACTTCGTCGTAAGTAATTGAAAACCCCAATTTAGACAGTTCATCAACAAGCCACCTTGACCCGAACACGTGATCCATTTCAACCCCAATACCAAAAAGTGTAGGGGTGATAACAGACCGGGACCTCGCAGATTGCACGATACTGTGACCAATGCTATTCTGTTTGATGTCAGATGGAACAAGTATCTCCAGAAACATTTGTAAATGGCGAGGAATCCATTTATTTCTGTTGTCAATATTCCCTATCTCCTCGCTGGTGGGGTAGGTTTTCTTATCATATTTCATTTCCCGCAACTTTGCCCTAATCATCTTCGCAGCGGTCACAACAATTCTGTCTGCTTCCTCCTCTATGTCATCTTTCTTATCCGCATACCACTTGTCATTTATCAAGTACTTGGCCATATCTTTGAAGCAAATGACGTTGCTACGCCCTTCGACTTCAGCAAAAAATATATACTCCCCATACCGTTCTTCCAATTTCTGTTTAAGGCGTTTTATTGAATATTAGTAGGGCGACTAAGTGTAAAATTGTGGTCAAATCGTTCAGTTGGTGATACAAGCATGAAACTTGGTATGCACGATCAGTATATATTAATTCAAAAAATTGCTCGACAAACCAATCAAAATGGCCACCACATTCAAGATGGCCGCCGTTTTTCAAAATGGCCGCCGCGTTGAACTTCTGCCCAATATATAAGATACACTAACCACTTTTCGGTTCTTTCTTTGTTATGATACATAAGTAAATCATACTTTTAAAGGTTGAGTTATAATAAATATGCAAAAATAGTATTATTTTTCGGAATTATTGGTTATTTTCTTATTTTTACAGATGTTTTTTCCTGAAAAATCTTCAAAAAATTTCTAGATGACTACTTTTTCAGCAACTGCAACTATTTATTATATAGGTCTATATGTGGCATAACATAGATACTTAGATCATATATCTGTTTTAGACATGCGAGTTCTTTGGTAGTTCTCTTCTGGAGTTGTTAAATTTTGTTAAATGATATGTGTAAATAGGCTGTTAACATACATGTGCGAGTTGGTATAGAGTGAGTTAATATGTTTAAGCTATGCTTGGTGTTGATACATTGTTAATATTAATAGTGATATACTGTTAATGATAATAGTGTAATCAATTGTATGCATTTCATATTTGAAGTCATTAAATACTGTTGACATGTCATTCCATATTTTGTACAAATCGGTCTTCCATAATGTGTTGATATTTTCTGAGGCAGATGACAAATTTCTCTGACAAAAACAAGAAAATAAGATTCCAGGTGAGTAAATCATTTCCATACTATACATAAGGTGAATAAACTGCAGATAAATCATTATACGATAAGCAAAGATTGTTTTGAGCTACATTAATGCCAAAAAGAAAGTTTTTAAATGTGTTTCTTTCAACCAATTTAACAAATTAAATTGAGAATAAACTTCAGATACAGACCCCGACACTCACTCGTGCACATTCACGTGCGTATATTGACTACAAATATCATCACATTTGTAAACTTTTGAAGTAACATTTTCGGTTTTATTTATGGAATAAAATTATCATTTTAAACTCTAAAAGTAGAATAATTAAAACATTTTCATCATTAAGAAATCATAGCAATCGTTAACGATATAAAGCTAAAAAAAAAACGCATGCACCAAAACAATCCAAATTGAAATATTTTCGGAAATTTAGATGTCGGTGTATTTCATATACATGTACAATGATTACAGCTACAAGGTAGTAATATTCTACTTTCCAGTTTTCGAAGATGGTTGACGGTAATAACTCACAGCAAGCATCAATGGTCATGCCGAACAAATGGATTACAGATTGGAAAAAGTGTTGTCTCTGCCACCAGAGTGACCAGACCAAAGTCATTCAATGTACACCGAAGAAAGAACTAGATGATTATACAAACATTGCAACAAATGTACCACTGTTTCATGTCATAAACTCAATGCCCATCATGTTTGATCCACAGAGACTTGACAATGGTTGTGGTATATAAGAAACATTACGAACAAACAAGGCAAAGTATAATGTAAGCTCCATGTGAAGGTTCAGTAACCAAAACACCGGGCACAGAAACAGCATGTACCTGTCATTGAGGAGGCAGACGATACCCCCAGTAAAACTAAACGTCAAAAGATTCAGCCTGCAGCTGCTAAGTGCGTTGTAGGCTCCACAATCCACAAAATTAAGAGAAGTATCAACAATGCAATTGGACGAAACAGTTAACAAATGTGTACGAACTCTCTCTTCTCGTGAAGTTAAGTGATGATGTAGTTGCACAGGAACTGAAGTACCAACAAGTTGCTTGGCTGGATTATATAACCGTACAAGAGCTCATGAAGCTGCCATCAACTTTGAAAAATCTACCACCAAGTTGAAATTCAGTGACAATGATGCAATCGCTTTTTCAGAAGAATAAAACAGTTCCACAACAGCAGACACAGTTCTATTCAAACTTTCTGATTTATCTGAGTTATACAATGATAGTTTGAGAAATTGAGCGGTGTAACTCAAAGTGTCAATGGTATCCCTCAGACAGAGGAGCACAAACATGGTCGAGATGTGCTTTTGACTTTTTGGACACAATTAGTTCTGTACTATCTCAAGCTTGTAAATATAACGAAGCGCTACAAATTGCTGGAGCAGCAGAAAATTTGACAACAAGTTGGAACAATGATGCATACAAAGTCCTGTAACACACATCCTTCTGCAATTTGCATGTATGATCGAGAATGGTGCTGATATCAAGTCACAGTTTACAAATGGTGCAACAAAGTCTGATTTAGCAATCGCACAGTTTCAATTCAATTGTTTTTCCTCTAGATATGATGATAAAGCCTTTTATCATCGCCACTGTCAAGACATGAAACACCATGTACATTGGCACCACTCTGTACACACGAACAAGGAAACGAAAGCTGATTGACCTGTTCTATGAAAATGGACTGAGTATATCTTATGATCGTGTCATGAATATCTCAAACCAGCTTGGAGAGGTTGTTGTTAAAAAGTATCAAACAGATGGAGTTGTGTGTCCACATATATTGTTCACCACATCTGCTTTAGACAATATTTACATCAACCCTACATAAACTACCAGCACACCATCATTCCACAGGACAAGACTTAGTTCCATGTTTCAGCATCCTCATCCAGATAACCAAGGCGATCAGCGACCTATTGACTTCAGTTCTGGAAAAATGAAACAAATCCCACATCTTCCGGACCACCTGTCTATTTAAAAGATACAAAGCCAGACCCACCAGCAACACCGGCGTTGATCTACCTGGTTCAACTGTTCTTCAAAGACATCTTCGGCTGGATTATGAGTGGTTGGAAAAGGTATCGTTAACAGAAGTCATTGACGGTAGTACATCAACAATGTGGTCAGCTCAGCATGTGACTCAAAAGAGAGGTCAGCTCTTTGATGTAGCAATAACCGCATTGTTTTCTCTGTTGCGTGATCAGGCTCACAATAAAACATTTCATGCGCAAAATTAATGAATCGATTCAACTTCTAAACTCAGAACAGACACCAGTCGTTACTGACGACTAGCCTATGTATGCATTGGCCAAGCAGATAAGGTGGCAGTGGCCAGACAAGTGGTGCGGACAAATATGTTGTTATGCTTGGAGGGTTACATCTGGAATTGGATGCTCCAGAAATGGTTGGTTCAGTGTTTCAGGATAGCGGCTGGACAAGGGCTCTCGTAGAAGCAGGTTTAGCAAGCCCAGGCACAGCGGATTCATTCACCAAAGCTTTACGTGTTACAAAAACCCGACAGCCACAACAGATAACAGCGTGCAGTCTTTTCAAACTCATGAAATGTGCACACTCAGAATACTGCAGTCAGTATTTACCCGATGTTGATAGTACGCACTCAAATTTCAATGACTGGTGTAAAAGTAAATGTGTTGTTAGTCCACAGTTCCAGTTTTGGAGTTTGGTGTTTGACATTGAATTGACAAATTTACTGCTAGTTAGATCATTTCGAGAAGCAAATTCAACTCTGCATCGTCAAGTGGTATCTGAACTAATTACATATTTATTTGCCAATGATAACACTCACTATGCACGTTGGTTACCTATTCACCTCACATATATTGATCACAATATAGAAGAAACATCCCATCATAGCAAATGAATTTCACAGAGGGAACTTTGTTGTACACAAGACTGAAAGAAACTTCTCAAATTGAAGTATGGCAATAGACCAGGCCTAGGAACAGCACAATGATTTCCCCATATATGACCTGCCTTAAACCAGCTTACCAGAGTCATGCAGATTGGGGATGGGTAGAAAATGGCAGTCACTGGGAATCGTTTTGGGTGGAGCTTCCACCAATTGCCAAATGTTGCAGGCAGTTGACCAAATGCGGCTGCAAGAAGACATGTAGTGTGCGATGCACATGCTACCGTATGTGGGCTTACATGCACCACTTTATGCAGTTGTGCCTGCCAAGTTTAAAAGACTCTAAAGAACTGATAGTAATGCATGTGTGTAGCTATCCCAGGTACTAACATCGTATATAGTGTGAGGTTAAATTGTTTGAAATTGAATTTGTTTTCACAATTGAAAGTTAAGTGATATAAAAAATGCCATGTTTGATATGAAACAGCAAATTTCTACAATATATTGTTTTACCATACTCAGGTTGTGTTTTAATTATCAATTCAACCTTTCAAAATGACATAAGATCTCTTGTTTGAGTGATACATCGATAAAATCGGTTAACTTTTCAAAATTCGAAAACTGACGTAGCTGAAAATGGCGGCCATCTTGAAAATGGCAGCCATCTTGGATTTTCGCGTGGTTTGTCGAACAATATTGTTTAGTGGCCCATACTGATCATTCATGCCAAATTTCATGCTTGTATCACCAAGTGAACGATTTTACACTTAGCCGCCCTACTATATGATTCTGACCCAATTGCTAGCTCTACCATTCGAGTATGTAACTCGGACAGAGTATACAGTTCTGTACCACCTCCAGACTCCAGCCATGCACACAACGAATCAAATGAGCGTTGCATTTCGACACTTGGTGTTCTGCCCTGTGGTTTTCTCTCAGATGGTTCCTCATTTATTTCTCCTAAGAACACGGAGAAACAAGATGCATGATATACGGCTTCTGCAGCAACGAGATCAATGCAACTTAGAATGCGTTTCTGAACATTCAATGCCCACGAATCATCTCTTATTCGGCAATGTTCTAAAACTCTGTCTCTAATAGGGAGAGTTGTTACTGTTCGCACTTACCTTCTACCGGGATGACGAGGATCTGATATGGCACCCTTTCCACATATGAAACAGTCTTCTTTGAAATTAAATGGGTCTTGTTTAGACCTCATTTTCTTAGAGAGCGGAACCGTATCCATACACTCAGGATTGACACTGAAAGTTCGTTTCCTATCAGTGAAATCACGCCTACAGTCTTTATGGATCAAGACCTTACCAATGGGTGTGGTTATTTGTTGCCCTTCAAATATTCAGATAAGTGGTGATATCCTCGCTTATCAGAGAAATCAATCAAAGTCTCCAATCCTTTCGCCATAACTTGTACCAATGGCTTGTCCTTAGTGTCCAGATTACATTGACACATGCTATGAAAGGATAAGACGCACATGTCCTCTTGAAAGTTGCTGGCCCCTACATACGGGGTTGGTTCTGCCATCGCCGAACACGTACCAGACCAAACCAATGAGACTATAGTATGAGAATTAAAAAACTCAACCAAGAACAATGCAGTTTCAGTGTACTATAAGCCTTCTGCGTATGTTGGTACCGTTAGGTTTCAACAGAAGGCGAAAAATAAGCACAATGTCACACAAATACCTATCAAAATAACTATATTAATAAATTATTTGCCACTACACGCTTGAAGAAACAATCGCTACGTTCTATTTGATAGTTGTATTGCATCATTACATAAATCATTGAATTTATCGCCTTGGACCATTAAAGAGCGTTCAACATGAATCATTTCCCGATATGGTTAAAATAAAGAGCGTTAGTTTACACGTAGGCCCATCACTTCGTCTTTCCACAGTGTATCGTTACGATCAAGCAAGAATGATAAATTCGAGACTGACTCTTTGTAGTTTAATGAAGGCTATTAAAGAGCGTTTAATTAAACGGAATTTCATCATGATATAAGAAATACGTTTTACATTGTCCATATTTATGTAAATATATTATCTGATGGTGTGGCAGTTATATAATCGTTCATTATATACACATATATGTACTGAAAACAACTGTTATCTATATCACTTTGCGCATATACAGAGTCCCGTGGTCACAATTACCTTTATAAATTACGTCAGACCCCTCCCCTATTCAGGGCGCTGTAGAAAATTTTCCCCAAAGCGGATTTTAGCGGATTTTGGATATGTTATACACGAAGGTCTCCTCTTTCCAACGATACCAAATTTAGCTTGTTAAGAATTTTTTCCGGGTAGGTCCTATATTTCAGCTCCGACAGCCAGACTATACGACCTGTGGCCCATGCTAATGGATTAAATTTTGAAATCCAAGATGTTTTTTGTCCGAATGACCCCAAAATGACTCGTTCCCATCTACATTCCAATTTCAACAGCCATGACAAATTTTATGATGATCAGACTAAAGGTACGACCTATAGCCTGTGCTAAAGGATTTAGTCATACAAAGAGTAAAATCCAAGATGGCTGCTGGCGGCCATGTTTTTTTGGCCGAATGACCCCAAAATTCATCGTTCCCATCTACATGTCAATATTAACATCCAAGACAAATTTCATGATGATCAGATGAACGGTAAGACCTGTTGCCCGTGCTAATGGATTTGAATTTTGAAATCAAAGATGGCCACTGGCGGCCATGTTTTTCGACCGAAGGACCCCAAAATGAATCGTTCCCATCTACATGCCATTGTTAACATCCATGACAAAAAAAATGGCGGCCATTTTTTTTGCCCGAATGACCCAAAAAGTATTCGTTCCCATCCACATGTCATTGTTAACATCCATGTCAAATTTTATGATGATCTGACCAAAGGTACGACCTGTAGTCCGTGTCATAGGATTTAGTCATGCAAAGAGTAAAATCTAAGATGGCTGCCGGCGGCCATGTTTTTTGGCCGAATGACCCCAAAATTACTCGTTCCCATCTACATGTCAATATTATCATCCATGACAAATTTCATGACAATAAGACGAACAGTACGGCCTGTAGCCCGCGCTAATGGATTAAATTTTTAAATCAAAGATGGCCGCTGGCGGCCATGTTTTTTGTCCGAATGACCCCAAAATGACTCGTACCCATCTACATTCCAATTTCAACAGCCATGACAAATTTCATGATGATCAGACTAAAGGTACGACATGTAGCCCGTGCTAAAGGATTTAGTCATACAAAGAGTGAAATACAAGATGGCTGCTGGCGGCCATGTTTTTTGGCCGAATGACCCCAAAATGACTCGTTCCCATCTACATTTCATTATTAACATTCTTGACTAATTTTATAATGATCAGACTAAAAGTACGACCTGTAGCCCGTGCTAAAGAATTTAGCCATACAAAGAGTAAAATCCAAGATGGCTGCTGGCGGCCATGTTTTTGGACCGAATGACCCCAAAATTACTCTTTCCCATCTAAATGTCAATATTAACATCCATGACAAATTTCATGATGATCAGACAAACAGTACCGTCTATAGCCCGTGCTAATGGATTGAATTTTGAAATCCAATATGGCCACTGGCGGCCATTGTTTTTCCGAATGACCCCAAAATTAATCATTCTGGTCTAAATGTTGATGTCAACAGCTATGACAAATTTCATAATGATCCGACCAAAGGTACGACCTGTAGCCTGCATTGCCGATGCCTTACGCACACACGCACACACGGACGATGGAAGACAAAGCCATGGCAATAGCTCAAACTTTACAAAATAAAGTTGAGCTAAAAAGGAGTGTAAAAAATGAGCAGTAAAGGATTTAGTCATACACAGAGTAAAATCCAATATGGTAGCTGGCGGCCATGTGTTTTGGCCGAATAACCCCAAAATGACTCGTTCCCATCTACATGTCATTATTAACATTCGTGACAAATTTAATGATTATCAAACTAAAGGTACAACCTGTAGCTTAAAGGATTTAGTCACACAAAGAGTAAAATCCAAGATGGCTGCTGGTGGCCATGTTTTATGGCCGAATGACCCCAAAATGACTCGTTCCCATCTACATGTCAATATTAACATCCCTGACAAATTTTATGATGATCACACAAAAGGTACGACTCGCAGCCGGCCGTGCTAAAGTATTTAGTCATACAAAGAGTAAAATCCAAGATGGCTGCTGGCGGCCATGTTTTTTTGGCCGAATGACCCCAAAATTCATCGTTCCCATCTACATGTCAATATTAACATAATCAGATGAACAGTAAGACCTGTAGCCCGTGCTAATGGATTTGAATTTTGAAATCAAAGATGGCCACTGGCGGCCATGTTTTTCGGCCGAATGACCCCAAAATGAATCGTTTCCCATCTACATGCCATTGTTAACATCCATGACAAATTTTATGATTATCAGACTAAAGGTACGACCTGTAGCCCGTGCTAAAGGATTTAGTCATACAAAGAGTAAAATCCAAGATGGCTGCTGCAGCCATATTTTGTTGGCCGATTGACCCCAAAATTAATCGTTCCCATCTACATGTTAATATTAACATCCATGACAAATTTCATGATGATCAAACAAACAGTGCGACATGTAGCCCGTGCTAATGGATTGAATTTTGAAATCAAATATGGCGGCCATGTCTTTCGTCCAAATGATCCCAAAATGACTCGTTCCTATCTACATTCCAATTTCACCAGCCATGAAAAATTTCATGATGATCAGACTCAAGGTACGACCTGTAGTCCGTGCTAAAGGATTTAGTCATACAAAGAGTAAAATCCAAGATCGCTGCTGGCGGCCACGTTTTTTGGCCGAATGACCCCAAAATTACTCTTTCCCATCTAAATGTCAATATTGACATCCATGACAAATTTCATGATGATCAGACAAACAGTACGGTCTATAGCCCGTGCTAATGGATTGAATTTTGAAATCCAATATGGCCACTGGCGGCCATTTTTTTTCCGAATGACCACAAAATTAATCATTCTGGTCTAAATGTTGATGTCAACAGCTATGACAAATTTCATAATGATCCGACCAAAGGTACGACCTGTAGCCTGCATTGTTGATGCCTTACGCACACACGCACACACGGACGATGGACGACAAAGCCATGGCAATAGCTCAAACTTTACAAAATAAAGTTGAGCTAAAAAGGAGTGTAAAAAATGAGCAGTAAAGGATTTAGTCATACACAGAGTAAAATCCAAGATGGCAGCTGGCGGCCATGTGTTTTGGCCGAATAACCCCAAAATGACTCGTTCCCATCTACATGTCATTATTAACATCCATGACAAATTTAATGATTATCAAACTAAAGGTACAACCTGTAGCTTAAAGGATTTAGTCACACAAAGAGTAAAATCCAAGATGGCTGCTGGTGGCCATGTTTTATGGCCGAATGACCCCAAAATGACTCGTTCCCATCTACATGTCAATATTAACATCCCTGACAAATTTTATGATGATCACACAAAAGGTACGACTTGCAGCCGGCCGTGCTAAAGTATTTAGTCATACAAAGAGTAAAATCCAAGATGGCTGCTGGCTGCCATGTTTTTCGGCCGAATGACCCCAAGATTACTCGTTCCCATCTACATGTCATTGTTAACATCCATGACAAAGTTTATGATGATCAGACTAAAGGTACGACCTATAGCCTGTGCTAAAGGATTTAGTCATACAAAGAGTAAAATCCAAGATGGCTGCTGGCGGCCATGTTTTTTTGGCCGAATGACCCCAAAATGACTCGTTCCCATCTACATGTCAATATTAACATAATCAGATGAACAGTAAGACCTGTAGCCCGTGCTAATGGATTTGAATTTTGAAATCAAAGATGGCCACTGGCGGCCATATTTTTCGGCCGAATGACCCCAAAATGAATCGTTTCCCATCTACATGCCATTGTTAACATCCATGACAAATTTTATGATTATCAGACTAAAGGTACGACCTGTAGCCCGTGCTAAAGGATTTAGTCATACAAAGAGTAAAATCCAAGATGGCTGCTGCAGCCATATTTTGTTGGCCGATTGACCCCAAAATTAATCGTTCCCATCTACATGTTAATATTAACATCCATGACAAATTTCATGATGATCAAACAAACAGTGCGACATGTAGCCCGTGCTAATGGATTGAATTTTGAAATCAAATATGGCGGCCATGTCTTTCGTCCAAATGATCCCAAAATGACTCGTTCCTATCTACATTCCAATTTCACCAGCCATGAAAAATTTCATGATGATCAGACTCAAGGTACGACCTGTAGTCCGTGCTAAAGGATTTAGTCATACAAAGAGTAAAATCCAAGATCGCTGCTGGCGGCCATGTTTTTTGGCCGAATGACCCCAAAATTACTCTTTCCCATCTAAATGTCAATATTAACATCCATGACAAATTTCATGATGATCAGACAAACAGTACGGTCTATAGCCCGTGCTAATGGATTGAATTTTGAAATCCAATATGGCCACTGGCGGCCATTTTTTTTCCGAATGACCCCAAAATTAATCATCTGATCTAAATGTTGATGTCAACAGCTATGACAAATTTCATAATGATCCGACCAAAGGTACGACCTGTAGCCTGCATTGTTGATGCCTTACGCACACACGCACACACGGACGACAAAGCCATGGAAATAGCTCAAACTTTACAAAATAAAGTTGAGCTAAAAAGGAGTGTAAAAAATGAGCAGTAAAGGATTTAGTCATACACAGAGTAAAATCAAAGATGGCAGCTGGCGGCCATGTGTTTTGGCCGAATAACCCCAAAATGACTCGTTCCCATCTACATGTCATTATTAACATCCATGACAAATTTAATGATTATCAAACTAAAGGTACAACCTGTAGCTTAAAGGATTTAGTCATACAAAGAGTAAAATCCAAGATGGCTGCTGGTGGCCATGTTTTATGGCCGAATGACCCCAAAATGACTCGTTCCCATCTACATGTCAATATTAACATCCCTGACAAATTTTATGATGATCACACAAAAGGTACGACTTGCAGCAGGCCGTGCTAAAGTATTTAGTCATACAAAGAGTAAAATCCAAGATGGCTGCTGGCGGCCATGTTTTTTTGGCCGAATGACCCCAAAATTCATCGTTCCCATCTACATGTCAATATTAACATAATCAGATGAACAGTAAGACCTGTAGCCCGTGCTAATGGATTTGAATTTTGAAATCAAAGATGGCCACTGGCGGCCATGTTTTTCGGCCGAATGACCCCAAAGTGAATCGTTTCCCATCTACATGCCATTGTTAACATCCATGACAAATTTTATGATTATCAGACTAAAGGTACGACCTGTAGCCCGTGCTAAAGGATTTAGTCATACAAAGAGTAAAATCCGAGATGGCTGCTGCAGCCATATTTTGTTGGCCGATTGACCCCAAAATTAATCGTTCCCATCTACATGTTAATATTAACATCCATGACAAATTTCATGATGATCAAACAAACAGTGCGACATGTAGCCCGTGCTAATGGATTGAATTTTGAAATCAAATATGGCGGCCATGTCTTTCGTCCAAATGATCCCAAAATGACTCGTTCCTATCTACATTCCAATTTCACCAGCCATGAAAAATTTCATGATGATTAGACTCAAGGTACGACCTGTAGTCCGTGCTAAAGGATTTAGTCATACAAAGAGTAAAATCCAAGATCGCTGCTGGCGGCCATGTTTTTTGGCCGACTGACCCCAAAATTACTCTTTCCCATGTAAATGTCAATATTAACATCCATGACAAATTTCATGATGATCAGACAAACAGTACGGTCTATAGCCCGTGCTAATGGATTGAATTTTGAAATCCAATATGGCCACTGGCGGCCATTTTTTTTCCGAATGACCCCAAAATTAATCATTCTGGTCTAAATGTTGATGTCAACAGCTATGACAAATTTCATAATGATCCGACCAAAGGTACGACCTGTAGCCTGCATTGTTGATGCCTTACGCACACACGCACACACGGACGACAAAGCCATGGAAATAGCTCAAACTTTACAAAATAAAGTTGAGCTAAAAAGGAGTGTAAAAAATGAGCAGTAAAGGATTTAGTCATACACAGAGTAAAATCCAAGATGGCAGCTGGCGGCCATGTGTTTTGGCCGAATAACCCCAAAATGACTCGTTCCCATCTACATGTCATTATTAACATCCATGACAAATTTAATGATTATCAAACTAAAGGTACAACCTGTAGCTTAAAGGATTTAGTCATACAAAGAGTAAAATCCAAGATGGCTGCTGGTGGCCATGTTTTATGGCCGAATGACCCCAAAATGACTCGTTCCCATCTACATGTCAATATTAAAATTCCTTGACAAATTTTATGATGATCACACAAAAGGTACGACTTGCAGCAGGCCGTGCTAAAGTATTTAGTCATACAAAGAGTAAAATCCAAGATGGCTGCTGGCTGCCATGTTTTTCGGCCGAATGACCCCAAGATTACTCGTTCCCATCTACATGTCATTGTTAACATCCATGACAAAGTTTATGATGATCAGACTAAAGGTACGACCTATAGCCTGTGCTAAAGGATTTAGTCATACAAAGAGTAAAATCCAAGATGGCTGCTGGCGGCCATGTTTTTTCGGCCGAATGACCCCAAAATGAATCGTTTCCCATCTACATGCCATTGTTAACATCCATGACAAATTTTATGATTATCAGACTAAAGGTACGACCTGTAGCCCGTGCTAAAGGATTTAGTCATACAAAGAGTAAAATCCAAGATGGCTGCTGCAGCCATATTTTGTTGGCCGATTGACCCCAAAATTAATCGTTCCCATCTACATGTTAATATTAACATCCATGACAAATTTCATGATGATCAAACAAACAGTGCGACATGTAGCCCGTGCTAATGGATTGAATTTTGAAATCAAATATGGCGGCCATGTCTTTCGTCCAAATGATCCCAAAATGACTCGTTCCTATCTACATTCCAATTTCACCAGCCATGAAAAATTTCATGATGATCAGACTCAAGGTACGACCTGTAGTCCGTGCTAAAGGATTTAGTCATACAAAGAGTAAAATCCAAGATCGCTGCTGGCGGCCATGTTTTTTGGCCGAATGACCCCAAAATTACTCTTTCCCATCTAAATGTCAATATTAACATCCATGACAAATTTCATGATGATCAGACAAACAGTACGGTCTATAGCCCGTGCTAATGGATTGAATTTTGAAATCCAATATGGCCACTGGCGGCCATTTTTTTTCCGAATGACCCCAAAATTAATCATTCTGGTCTAAATGTTGATGTCAACAGCTATGACAAATTTCATAATGATCCGACCAAAGGTACGACCTGTAGCCTGCATTGTTGATGCCTTACGCACACACGCACACACGGACGACAAAGCCATGGAAATAGCTCAAACTTTACAAAATAAAGTTGAGCTAAAAAGGAGTGTAAAAAATGAGCAGTAAAGGATTTAGTCATACTCAGAGTAAAATCCAAGATGGCAGCTGGCGGCCATGTGTTTTGGCCGAATAACCCCAAAATGACTCGTTCCCATCTACATGTCATTATTAACATCCATGACAAATTTAATGATTATCAAACTAAAGGTACAACCTGTAGCTTAAAGGATTTAGTCATACAAAGAGTAAAATCCAAGATGGCTGCTGGTGGCCATGTTTTATGGCCGAATGACCCCAAAATGACTCGTTCCCATCTACATGTCAATATTAACATCCCTGACAAATTTTATGATGATCACACAAAAGGTACGACTTGCAGCAGGCCGTGCTAAAGTATTTAGTCATACAAAGAGTAAAATCCAAGATGGCTGCTGGCGGCCATGTTTTTTTGGCCGAATGACCCCAAAATTCATCGTTCCCATCTACATGTCAATATTAACATAATCAGATGAACAGTAAGACCTGTAGCCCGTGCTAATGGATTTGAATTTTGAAATCAAAGATGGCCACTGGCGGCCATGTTTTTCGGCCGAATGACCCCAAAATGAATCGTTTCCCATCTACATGCCATTGTTAACATCCATGACAAATTTTATGATTATCAGACTAAAGGTACGACCTGTAGCCCGTGCTAAAGGATTTAGTCACACAAAGAGTAAAATCCAAGATGGCTGCTGCAGCCATATTTTGTTGGCCGATTGACCCCAAAATTAATCGTTCCCATCTACATGTTAATATTAACATCCATGACAAATTTCATGATGATCAAACAAACAGTGCGACATGTAGCCCGTGCTAATGGATTGAATTTTGAAATCAAATATGGCGGCCATGTCTTTCGTCCAAATGATCCCAAAATGACTCGTTCCTATCTACATTCCAATTTCACCAGCCATGAAAAATTTCATGATGATCAGACTCAAGGTACGACCTGTAGTCCGTGCTAAAGGATTTAGTCATACAAAGAGTAAAATCCAAGATCGCTGCTGGCGGCCATGTTTTTTGGCCGAATGACCCCAAAATGACTCGTTCCCATCTAAATGTCAATATTAACATCCATGACAAATTTCATGATGATCAGACAAACAGTACGGTCTATAGCCCGTGCTAATGAATTAAATTTTGAAATCAAAGATGGCCACTGGCGGCCATATTTTTTCCGAATGACCCCAAAATTAATCATTCTGGTCTAAATGTTGATGTCAACAGCTATGACAAATTTCATAATGATCCGACCAAAGGTACGACCTGTAGCCTGCATTGTTGATGCCTTACGCACACACGCACACACGGACGACAAAGCCATGGAAATAGCTCAAACTTTACAAAATAAAGTTGAGCTAAAAAGGAGTGTAAAAAATGAGCAGTAAAGGATTTAGTCATACACAGAGTAAAATCCAAGATGGCAGCTGGCGGCCATGTGTTTTGGCCGAATAACCCCAAAATGACTCGTTCCCATCTACATGTCATTATTAACATCCATGACAAATTTAATGATTATCAAACTAAAGGTACAACCTGTAGCTTAAAGGATTTAGTCATACAAAGAGTAAAATCCAAGATGGCTGCTGGTGGCCATGTTTTATGGCCGAATGACCCCAAAATGACTCGTTCCCATCTACATGTCAATATTAACATCCCTGACAAATTTTATGATGATCACACAAAAGGTACGACTTGCAGCAGGCCGTGCTAAAGTATTTAGTCATACAAAGAGTAAAATCCAAGATGGCTGCTGGCTGCCATGTTTTTCGGCCGAATGACCCCAAGATTACTCGTTCCCATCTACATGTCATTGTTAACATCCATGACAAAGTTTATGATGATCAGACTAAAGGTACGACCTATAGCCTGTGCTAAAGGATTTAGTCATACAAAGAGTAAAATCCAAGATGGCTGCTGGCGGCCATGTTTTTTTGGCCGAATGACCCCAAAATTCATCGTTCCCATCTACATGTCAATATTAACATAATCAGATGAACAGTAAGACCTGTAGCCCGTGCTAATGGATTTGAATTTTGAAATCAAATATGGCCACTGGCGGCCATATTTTGTTGGCCGATTGACCCCAAAATTAATCGTTCCCATCTACATGTTAATATTAACATCCATGACAAATTTCATGATGATCAAACAAACAGTGCGACATGTAGCCCGTGCTAATGGATTGAATTTTGAAATCAAATATGGCGGCCATGTCTTTCGTCCAAATGATCCCAAAATGACTCGTTCCTATCTACATTCCAATTTCACCAGCCATGAAAAATTTCATGATGATCAGACTCAAGGTACGACCTGTAGTCCGTGCTAAAGGATTTAGTCATACAAAGAGTAAAATCCAAGATCGCTGCTGGCGGCCATGTTTTTTGGCCGAATGACCCCAAAATGACTCTTTCCCATCTACATGTCAATATTAACATCCATGACAAATTTCATGATGATCAGAAGAACAGTACGGCCTGTGGCCCGTGCTAATGAATTAAATTTTGAAATCAAAGATGGCCGCTGGCGGCCATATTTTTTGTCCGAATGAACCCAAAATGACTCGTACCCATCAACATTCCAATTTCAACAGCCATGACAAATTTCATGATGATCAGACTAAAGGTACGACCTGTAGCCCGTGCTAAAGGATTTAGTCATACAAAGAGTAAAATACAAGATGGCTGCTGGCGGTCATGTTTTTTGCCCGAATGACCCAAAAATGATTCGTTCCCATCCGCATGTCATTGTTAACATCCATGTCAAATTTGATGATGATCTGACCAAAGATACGACCTGTAGTCCGTGTCATAGGATTTAGTCATGCAAAGAGTAAATTCTAAGATGGCTGCCGGCGGCCATGTTTTTTGGCCGAATGACCCCAAAATTACTCGTTCCCATCTATATGTCATTATTAACATCCATGACAAATTTCATGACAATAAGACGAACAGTACGGCCTGTAGCCCGCGCTAATGGATTGAATTTTGAAATCCAAGATGGCCGATGGTGGCCATGTTTTTTTCCCGAATGACCCCAAAATAACTCGTTCCCATCTACATGTCAATGTCAACATCCATGACAAATTTCATAATAATCGGACCAAAGGTACGAACTGTAGCCCGTGCTAAAGGAAATTGTTGACGAATCACACACGCACACACGCATACACGCACCCTCGCACACACACACAGACGACGGATACCAAGCCATGGCAATAGCTCAAACTTTACAAAGTAAAGTTGAGCTAAAAAGAATAGAGTGTAGACTCGGAACTGTCTCCAAACGTTACAGATCCATACATACGCCATTATATTCGTGTTATACACAGTTATGTTTTGAAATAAAATTATTAATTTACAGGCTTACCTAATTTGTTTTCAATGAATGATAATGTATAGTCCATGTATTATCGAAACAAATGAGCTCCCCGGTGTTGCATTTATGTTTTAAAACGCTGTATGTATGTAACGCGACACTATAGCTTCTTTCCGATATTTTCAAGCAATATGGCTAGGTGTGTATAGAAGCATCTTGTAAAAATGAAAGTCAAAAACCAATAGAGCAATTTTGAGAAAAAAAACAAATGTGATTATTTACCTTTTCCGACAACAAACAAAGATCGATGATTACGTTGAATCAAAGTGCGTAACAAACGCCATTATATAACTTCAATATAAAATAGACTATCTAATATCGGAGCAGTGCTAATTTATAGCTACCACCTTGATGAAATAACTTGAAGCCGACCGGAGGTGTGCATGTCGTAATTAATCTACAATCTCTCTTTTGTCAAACAGTACATGTACCCTCAAGCATCAAATTTAAAGTTGGCAAAAATAAATATTAGGATATACATATCTGTTTCCCGTAACTTGGTTGAGTCACATTAAAGGTGTTAACATCTTTGTGACCGGATGCAAAGGATTATCAAATAGTGGGTTTTTTTTAATTCCATATCTTATTTTGGTCAATAAGTACATGAAAGAAAAACGCCGAATCCGACGACACATCCGACTCTGAAAAAGAAGAAAGACAAAAGAACTTAATGGAAATTGTAGCGAGAGCACAAGAAGCAGTAAGAAAATCCGAATTAGTACAAGCCGAAACCGAAAAGATCATGAATCGTCCGACTCCAAGTTTGCAAACATCACCATCCGAACCACCGCCAAAAAAGAGAAAGAGAAACAGAAAGAAACAAAACAACCGCCGCTAAGACTCCTCCACCACGCTTTCGCCGCCTTGCCTCCAACCACAACACCTACGACAGCCAACATGTTCGATTTTCATCGGAAAAAACCAAGGAAGGGTGAAGAGACTTGCACACTGCAGTCCGACCACCCTACCCGGCCTTCGGCCGGAAACGAGTCAGTTACTTCTTGTCATGTGGCAGAAATGGTACAACGTGAACTCGTTCGATGAATAATCATGTACACAGCGCGAAGCACTTGCAATGTATTACATTTCTTGTCATTCTCTTGGAAAACATTTGTTGATTGTTGATTCCCATTTGCATGCATGTATGCATTGTCACAGCCATGTGGAGGGATTTTAAGCTTTAGATTCTCAAATGGATTAACTTCGATTAAGTTAAACAACCTTCGCAGAAGATCATACAGGTTAGCATGGCATCTATCCTTTCTACGTGCCATGTGTATATATGTAGGAACATATATATGTACATGTAAGGAACTACTTGTATAATTCTCTAAACATGCATGTTTAAAGTTTGAATAGCAGAAATTTGAAGTCAATATAACCACGGCGTTAAAGCAGATTCATGTACATATATAACGAACGAACTTTTCACATAAAAACTACTCACGGCGCAAAATTTTACATACCAGGGTCAAATGTACATTGTTTGTCCCCTCCTGTCTGAAAAAAGTACTGTATGGATTATCTGGCTCAGTTTCAAATTAGCCTATACAATTAACTGTTCTTCGTTGATATGCATTTTCATATCATAGTAGACAGAGATACCATTTATATTCATGTTTAGGTTAATTCATATAATAAGACCACAAACACACCTGTTTGTTGAACTTATTAGACGAAACACCCTACTGTGACCTAAATATACCAATGAATCCTGGAACTTAAATATCTACTAATTGATTATTCATTTATATAAATCAACATGATACAAAGTGACAATTATTGTTGATTGAGTTCAAATATTCGTAATTAATTGTATGCCTCACTTAATTTGCACAGTTCTGTCAATTTCTTGTTAAAATATGACTAGAATCCTAACGGTGATTTTCGTTGAAATTTCATACCGAGTTCTGTATAGTCGAATTATTGAGGGATCGGAAGGGATTGGAATCACACGAATGGCATATTTCATTACTCTAATGATCAGTTAACACGAACAATACAAAATAAAGTCACATCTCCAAACCAGTTCCATACAGCAGAACCTGATCTAGAAGATATTAGTGAAAAAACGTCAAATTTCCTCTTTCAGCTGCCATTTTGACGGCCGTCTTGGACGGGGAGTTCCAGTTTTACCCTAAAAATGTGGCATCATATCTCTCAGAGTCATACCTACTTATATGACTAATTTTAATTCGCATATTTCATGGTAGGATTAATTGCGATATTGAATAACTTATTTAATCACGAAACGCTCTTTAAATTTGGAAACCCCTTATAAGAGGGGTTAAAGTTAAATTTCAGCGTGGCCCCATATCTAATATCAATAAGTGTGTGAATATGTACATATGTGCAAAGTTTCATGCTTTAGTCACAATTTGAACAATTGCCTTGAAATGTTTACTTAAAGTCTCACAATGAGACTTTTTCCGCAACAATAATTTTTTTTCCGAGTTATCCCCCTGCATAGCTTTTTATATTATAATAGGTTGGCGATTATTGCAATACGATAGAGGAACACTCCGACTTTCGTACTCAGATTCATACATTTTTGTACCTCGCTTGCCTGACCGAAATATGACGGGGAAATGGCTAATTTGGATTTAGTTGTCGTTCTAGATATGTTTATTGTGCCTTTTATCATTCCTTTTCACGAAAACAAGTCGAATATGTTATGATAATGTTTAAACATTCTTGTACATGAAATTGGGGATAAATTGTTCCCAGAGTTAGAGTACGTTATTTCACACTTCCGGTGTGGAATTTCCGAATTTTTATGTGTTAAAAATAAATAGTTTTTTCATCTGTCATATCTGCTTGTTTCGTTAATTATTCGCCGAAAATGTGTATCTCATTCTTTCGTGTACACAACGGATTAGATATAGACTGTTTTAACCCGTTGGATGTTAGAAATACCGCTTAATTATCAGAAAATATCATGTGAAGTGACGGGACCAATCCGAATATCGCACACTGGACTTGGTGAAGTTGGTCAACATGACCGCTTTCGCAGATTGCTGCTTCCAGCGTAGAAGGATGCGCACTACGTTCATGACTGAACTAACACTGGACTGGTCACAGACACTGTGTGTGAGTCACTGAGTGTGGCAGGTCAGACTATGCCGTATTCAGCTGTTATTATCATGGACATTGATTGACTCGAATAACTTCAATAAGTGAATACAGAATAGCACTGATTGACCCCAATGGAAGAATGCAAACAATGTGAATGTAATGATTATTGCAAAATATGATGATTATAGTTCTATTCTGGACTCCTCATCCCTTCAATGCTGAAATGCAGTCAACGCTGAAATGCAGTCAACGCTGATGCCGTAAAAGGTCATTGAATGTTCATTCAGATTCTATCATTCTGAATAGTACATTAGACTGATTAGAAGTACAGTAGCTACATGTGTGTGAACTTGTGAAGGGTAGAACATGATATGGAGAATTAGAATGGCAATGGCACCACTCACCACAGTGTCAGTGAATCGAGTGAGGATGTTTACCAAACATGTCATGATACATGCAGACATGGACAATGCTGTGAAATGGATTATAATTCATCAGTACTCCCGGATCATGATAATAAGTTACCGGTACATACTAGTAACATTCCGCCTTTGATCATTAGATCAAGACTAAACCAGACTTGGATAATGACTAATGGACAAAGACAGTTACATGTTACACATGCGGCTGCACATGGTTTTGATTCATTAAAATTATTTTGTAAAAATCATGAACTTATGTTATCAAAATCAATGACTAACAGTGATCACCAAAGTCACTTACTGGTACATTGGTTATGCCAAACAACAGGTCTGATACAACTTGAATTCCATTGTACCGGTACATGTACCATATATATTCAACTATTATGAAGTGGTGACAATATCTCATGTACGGTACCTACTACATGTAGTACAGTATATATATCGGTGCTGGCATTTTTGATTATTTAACTGATTTACTTGTACTAGTAGTTAGAATTTTGAAATCATCTTGGTGAGAAGTTATTAAAATGTCATTCAAATGGCATACATGCACATATGTACTTCTGCCATTATGAAATAAACAGGTCTCCTGCAATAAGCTGTAGAATTCTTTTTATATTGGAATCTGATGCCTTCTCATTTTCTCTTTTAAAATTATAGTGTTATATACATGTACACTTTAATGTGGTTGTGCATTACGAAGTGAGATGATTCCATGAAGTTTTAGTAAAAACAGAGAAAACCTGGAGTTTACGTATATACCGTACCAGTATACATTGTGTATGGTAGTACAATTAAGCTATAATACATGTAGTTGAATATCACTATGATAGTTGAATTCAAGAAGAGCCAGACTTGATAATGACTTACTCATATTAGCATCTACATGTACTAGTAACGGTACTCTCATGTGCAATAATAGTGTCAATAATATGATAGTGTCAACACTGTTATTATATTTGGAGAACACTTCCCATGATCAGATCACTAAGAGACATAGAGTGAAATTGCTGTGGTTACTATTATTAATTTTAGCTAAAAAATCCCACCATCACTATTATTAGTTTGTCTCTATTATTAGGCAACTTAGAGGATGTTGTCTGAATGAACTATCAACAAATTAAAAAGGTAATAAACAGGCCAGACACCTACAGTATGGTCGGTTCAAGTACTGCTAGTGTTGTACCAGTACTGTTTATATTCAGTACTAGGAAAATTTAATGAAAGTTATGCAACGAATGATTGTGTAGGCCTACTGATGTTAAAAGGAGTATAAATCTAAAATGACCTTGCCACTTTAACAAACACATCGCTATTGATATAATACTCAATAATGAGTTTGTTAAAGTGGTGCGCTCGTTTTAAATTAATATGGAGAATATAGCAATTCATGTGGGTCCAATATGTGTACATATACATGTATACCGGTACACGCAGAGCTGATTGATTTACAATTATGGCTTTCATTATATCGTAGACAAGGTGCGGGATGTTTCTTTCATTTTCAGATGCTGTTAAAATTATTCATCAGGTTCACTGATTGTAGCTGGGACTAATACATGTATAACATATATTAGTCCCAGATTGTAGTGGGGTTGAGATATGGTTGCTGTTAGATATTAAAGGTACTCAATCCGAATTAACGGTCGCAAATTACTATTTCCTTGACTTCGGGGGTAAAAAATATTTGATTCGAGTCGAGGAACCCACCCACCACAGCTCAGAGTGATCAGATATCGATGTTATAAATCTATTATTTTAATTATAGTGGCCCAATAGACAGTCAACGAGAAGAATTTCATTGACCAAATTGCGGGCAAAGATGGATATTAAACTCTAAAATCAAGTGGCTTTTTGTGTCAGATATTTGACAAACCGGTAAAATTTCGTTGAACAAAATGGTGATAAATAACAGGTTTTGTGCAATTTTATACTATAGTTGATGGTGTTTTTCATTATTTTTGGGCAATTATTAGATTCTGAAACTGAAGCGTCATTTCAAAAAATGTTGTTGTTGGAATGTGATTATATGGGGACCCTCTGATCGGATTAAGTACCGGTACCTGTAAGAGATTTTATGGTATCTGGAACATTTCATATTTAGTTTCATGTAGCATGGCATTCGGAAATATTATATGTCGCCTTGAGGCAAAAATTTATATTACCATATATATGGTAGTGATCGCCTACATGTATTGACCAAAATGGACAGGATTACATTTTTCTCTTGTCGTGTCTATTTCATTCCTAACTTAGAAGTATGTCGATCTGGTAAATAATTGACTGGAGAGAATGCTTACACGTATAGCATTTATGTCTTGGCCACTAACTGTGATAATAATAGTAAGTTATCGTTGGAGACCCCCCCACAATGGAGATCTCTAGTCGCATCCATGTAGCCAATGTGTTCTTATACCTTATAATCGGGGAGGTGGCTACATGTAGATGGTCCCCATTGGTGGGTGGTTGGGAAACTTGGGTTTGTCCACCTTGACATTTCCAAATGTACGTACCTTGAACCAGACCAAAGTCAAGTGTTCTCGAAATACTACTTTGCACCCCCCCCTCCCAGTTGAACTTTCCAAATGGTACCTCAAACATTTCCAAATGAAATGTCCAACCTGACACCCTCTAAACCTAAATTGTTCAACCGATAGCCATTCCGACCAAACTTTGGACCAAAAGTAGAAGAATATACTGCTGTTGGTCTAAAAACAACACATTCCCCCCACTATATATAAATACTGGTTGGAAAATCAAACAATCAATAATATATATTGTTTGTATCTCAGGATGTCTGCTGTTCACATTTCTAGCTACATGTAGCTGGGACTAATATTATATATTATATGAGTCCCAGTCTCTATATAGTAAGCTATTATATGTTTTGGGTTGGGAGGTAGGCCCACCACCCGGGGGTGATACGTGGTGGCTCGGAGTGTTTTTAGGTGGTATTTAGGGCGGGCCACCCACACATTCCGTCAAATCGGTCGAAATCCTTACCATTCTCGAAAATGGTCCATACCCAATTTTCACCACTCGGGGTGGTGCCACTGGGGGGGGGGGGGGGTGATGGGTGGAGGTCGGAGTGTTTCTATGTGGTATTCGGGGCGGGCCACACACCCATGCCGTCAAGTCAGCCGAAAGCGACATTTTTGAAAATAAGGAATATATAGGGAAGGGAATAAGTTTGCGGTTTTAGTAAACGCCTGATAAAAGTCGTTCTATTGGGAAATTTTACACCAAATTTTCAGAGAATATAGAGTAAACACAGTACTATCGGAATATCGCAAAGGAGTTCTGTGCATTTGGGATTGATTAACCCTCAGACTGCCGAAGCTGCCGTCAATAAATTCGTTTTTTCGCGTTCGACGAAAATGAAACTTGTCTGTTTAAAGGTCCAATTTTCGTGTCGAATGGTGATATAATCTCCAGTTGTCAAGTTCATGGATAAATTACATCACACTTAATCGGCTTATGTCCGCGGCCATAAACCTGTGTTTTTATAACAATTTATTTGAGACAAACTGTTGAGCGCATACGTTGCGCAGTCGGCGCTTATCAGTTGAAGTTAATAATCGCGAAGCCTGTGTAACAAATGTTCAAATACAACAGAAAAAAATACGTAAAATAAATAGCGTGACCAATGAGCATTCACAAAACAATATACATCAGTTTTGAAAACGAGTAAAAACGATTGTAAATGAAAACGCTCTTTATCGTGTAGCGGCGCTTTTGCGCAAGAAGGTTTTTAATGGACGCAATCATTGGATATTGTTCTAGGCAAAACAAAAAAAACAATACAAAATGTGTTCAAACTTCCTCTTTTGAAAGTTGAAGTAAAACATCACGGGTGTTGTTGCAGCCAAATTCACCATTCGACACGAAATGGGACCTTTAAACAGACAAGTTTCATTTTCGTCGAACACGAAAAAGCGAATTTATTGACGACAGCTTCGGCAGTCTGAGGGTTAATCAATCCCAAATGCACAGAACTCCTTTACGATATTCCGATAGTACTGTGTTTACTCTATATTCTCTGAAAATTTGGTGTAAAAATTCCCAATAGAAATACTTTTATCAGGCGTTTACTAAAACCGCAAAGTATTGAGAAATTATAGTGCAATTTTCTAAATTTTCGCATTATTTCATCGCATAAAATCATTTAAAATACGACAAGCAACTGGAAATGTTTTTGAACATTCTAGAAGGGGTACATGTCCCTGATATATGTTTAAAATTTATCGCGTAAACTATGACAGATACCAAAGTTATAATTAGTTTTATAGACCCACCCTAAATGCCCCATAGTAAATGCATGCGACCGTAAAGCACGTGGCTTTATTTGGATACTTTCTGGCCCACAATGCAACAGTCAAAATGGTTATCTGTAAAATGGTCTATAGGTAAAATAAAGTCCATCCTGATTACGATACGCGGCAAACTAACTTCATTTATATTATTCGATTAATACAAGCCGTTACTCTTTTCATCATTACTATCAATAAACACGAATTATGCATGCACGTAAGAAACAGGTCTGTTGTGACAAACGCATGGCCAAATAGCCTGTCTTAGAAAAGCCGACGAAATTACTAACAGATGTACATCGTTTAGGAATTTCGTCTGCTTTCCAAAGAGACATACACAGCGTACTCCGGTATCAGGCTATAGGAGGCCATGCAGTTAGCTCGTACTGTGAGAAGCACACTCGATTAATTATCTTCATCCGGGCACTCTGAACCAACGGGGCCCGCTTCTTCGTTATGTCGCAATAATCAAAGTGCCCCTTTAATCTACTCCACTATACAGGCATGTGACGGTGTCGGTGTGCCATGGGCAGAGTACGAACGGGTATATATATACTGTCGGTGTCGGTGTGTCCTGGATTGAGTACACTTACATGCATACATAAACCACACCGTATACGGGCATGTGTCGGTGTCGGTGTGCCCTGTTTAAACGAATATATATGTATATGGCACACACATAATTATAGAGTTGGGTTCTGAGATACTTCAGCAAACAGTAACCATACTGCGGTTAATCGTCGATCCATGTGTTCGTACTCGGCGTTCAATTTTCGTAACCTCCTTCTACGCGTTAGACAACTCAAGCGAAACTCAATCGGAATGAATTTTGATGTACCATCTACTCTATTTCTCTATACTATTCCAGGACAACCTCATTATTTTGGATAACTACAGTCTACAGATTAACTTTTTCCTCACAAAGGTCTATGTGTGTACATAGCAAATTTACCAGTGAATTATCCACCATATATCCATGCTATAATATTCGAGAAAGTAACGATATATATTCGTACTTTTACAAAAAAAAATTGTTCGTTGCGGAAATATCTATTTATAGCTTAGGAAAAACCCAAACCTCGAAGTAAGATTTTTCTTTCCAAGAAGATCCATGTCGTTTGAACGTTTTCCATAGTTTCTGTACTTCGTATCCAGCTTTAATTGTCCATACAGTGAAAGAATGTCAATATTCGGGTAAGGCTTCATTCTTCTGTACGATTTAATTAACACTATAAACTTGTTTTTGTTTTTATTTAAATTTTAAGACAACCTTTTCGTCCTTTTGAAGTTTTGTTGAATGTCGCTTTTCGTTTGAAATTCAACTGTTCAACACTGACCACTTCAGGCAGATCCTGAATTCCACTATTATAGTGGTATTCAGCTAATATGATTACGTCAGTACAACCCAAAACACGTACGTCCATCTATAAAATGGTAAATGTACGTTTCATGGGAGTGCCTGCATGCACATGTATTTCAGGCCAACTTGGGATGTTACATATAAGAGGGTATCAACCCCCCTCCCCCCTGAATCCTGAATACGAGTTAATTTTGGGGGGTGAATCCTGAATACGAGTTAAATTTGGGGGTAAATGACATACAAATTGACTGTTTTAATATCAGACAGATACAAGCAGAAGTTAAATATAGACACATTATGATGCCGGTCGCGTTATGAGGCCGTTATGATACCATTAATGATACTGTATGATCAGGGACATGGCTAGAGGGTTTCCGTTGGGGGGAGGGGGCGGTATGGGGGGGGCGGTGTCCACCTTGGGAAATTCCAACTGCACCCCCCTCTTGGGTCAGAATCACACCGAACAGGTTTGCATAATTCCATTTGCACCCCTCCCTTTGCACCTCAGTGTTTAGGCCTATATACTCATAAACCATGGTTCTATATTCCCGGTATGAGAACATTCAGATATTTTAACCTGAAACATTGCATAAATCCTAACATCTAGTGGTCTAACTCCATACAAATGCACACGGCTACGGGCAAGAGACCACGACACACCGAGCTGACCATCGTTGTTGAGAAAATTTTGAAATTTGAACAAGAAAATCGCAAATCCTAGCATCCAGACTGCCTCAACTAAAGCTTTCCTATAATGTTGGAAATTTCAAAAATTCTCCAACTGATGACAACAAGTTTGACCAAATGTAGTTAAATATTGTTAAACTTATTAACATTTTTGTATCGGCCACTGGGGGGAGACAATGACACACCGGGCCGACCATGGTTCGGCCCGGTGTGCGAAAATTTTGTAATCTGAACAAGAAAATCGCAAAATCCTAGCATCTAGACTAGCGTCAAGCATTCTTAGAGTTGGACAATTTACAACTGATGACAATTCCAATGCCAATGTTGACCAAATGTATAAGAATATTGTTTTCTTAAATTAACTAGCAGTTTTTGACTGGCCACGGGGAGGGACCAGGACACAAGATTTCCAATTGTTGGAAATTTACAACCTGTCACCCCCCCCCCATGAGGTTGGAAAATTTCCAACTGATGACCATTTCAGTTAAAAATTTTGACAAAAAATAGGAAAATATGCAAATATTGGTCCAAAAACAATTAATTCCCCCCAATAAATTGTTTGAAAATAAAACTACAAGAACATTTCAACCTATTGTTGGTGTGAAATTTCCAACTAATGTTGTGTCAGGCATGAAATTTCCAACTGTTGAACATTTTGACTAAAGTTGGGGGGGGGGTTAGAGACCCCCCCCCCCCCTGTCGCCACGTCTGTTTATGATGGCATGGTGGTCGAATATGCCAATAAGCTATTCTACCCACTCATTCATACAGATAACTAGCACAAAATATTACTTTGCGCCATCATAACCTGCGTCCAAGATGTTTTGCTTGAACCCGAATACCAGTTAATTCGGGGGTATGAATCCCGCGTACGGCTTCAAAACACCCTGAATCCCGCGTACCGAAAGGGGGGGGGTGATACCCTCATATAATATATCATGATCACGTCAGTACCGGTTCTACTATACGCAGCAAGTCCCTGGATATGCAGCAAGTCCCCGGTAAACGCAGCAAGTCCCTGGTAAATGCAGCAAGTCCCTATAATTTAGGGTGAATTACGGCGGATTAGTCATGCGTGTTTACACAACGATATGTTTAATCAGTGGAGGTGCTGATTACAAAGGGCTTTAATCAAAGGGCTTTAATTTGATCGTAATACTGATAGATTATTGAAGGGAATTGGACTGAAATGTGGGACTGAATCATTGAATGATAAAATTAAGAGTTTGATTTTTTTTAGATGTTTTAATTGGTAAATGCAAACAAGTAACATGAGAATAGCAACAAAAGAAAAATAGAGCACAGTTTTATAAATATACATATAGCAGTGAGCTGAAAGAAAAGTTTATTAGAATAAATTGTATATATATGTGGCCAGTAAGGAAAGGGAAAAACCAAGGTATTGAGACATTCGTTTGTGAAGATTTTATTGAATAAAAAAATATTTGGATACATGTATTAAAATTGTTTTCTTTATCTCTATGTTGTTTAATTTCACTCTCCGGTCCTGGAAACTTTGCTATGGGGATTGTGGTAGTCTTTGCCGTTCGTTTTCTCTTTCGTTGTCCTGGTTTTTTCCTGCACTGACTGCTGTAAGTAGGCCTACCATCCTCTGGCCGTCTGTTGTTCTCAGCATCTTTTCGGGGACTGGCTTTATCTCTCTTAAAAATCTGTTAAAATGCTTGTCTCTTACTTCTGATGATTTTGAATTCCCAATTTCCGGGCAAACATAGAATTTTGCGAACTCCTTGATTAATGTTAACTGTCCAAAACCAAATAAACTACGTTGCAATTCCTTGTACTCTCCGTCAACTATACTAAACAGTGCCTGCACTAACTCCGTTAAAGGTTTTGATTTCCAGTCCACTGTCTGTTTAAGAATATGGTTCAGAGATTCACAATTGTTGTTGGTCCAATTCCGCGGATAAGTCCATCGCCAATCCCGGTAGTTGTGCTGTCGCGAAATTTTCAGTAAAAAGTGGCTTCATCCTGTTCATAAAGTATTCTGAGAATGCTGGTGCTGTTAAGTCTATTGTCCTTTTCGCTTTTTGAACCCTGTAGTCGAAAACTGACGCGGTATCTGCTGTTGGTATATTCCGTTGTCGCCGAACATTTCTTCTATAATTATATTTCTTTGGGTCGTAGTTGTTCCTATTCAATCTCTTAACTTGTGAATAACATTGTTCTTTAGGTGACATACACCGATATCTTCTTCCCATTTTTAAAGGCAAATGTGGCTCCAAGCTTCATAGCTTTCTCGTCGTCGGTGCCGATAATAGTTTGAGAAGGACAGTCGGAAATTGAAGCTGCTATTTCAGAAAAGAATGTTGCGTAAGTCAAAACAGCTTCCATCGCCTGTTATTTATATAGGTTGAAAGTCATTCAGAACGACTGGGTGTAGATTTTGAAGAATCTCAACTGTCGTTGCATCAATCGGTTTCGTCATCGGAACACATCGGTAATGTGTCCATTGTTTACAGCCAGTACATTCGATGCAATCTTTAAAACATCGAATACCACACACGCCACAAGGGTAACGAGGATCAGTAAGACGCATTGTATAAATTCTAAGATTGGTTATGATTTCTAAATCTTTGTTGCAGCTTATATACATTTGATTAAATACACAACATGCCATCTCAGACGTGAGCTGAATCTTGAAATAACACTGGTTGATAATTATTCAGTCTGGTTAAGAAAACAAACAAATCTTCAAATGATCTCGAGCTTCAAAGGAGAATTCGAAACTCCCAGAAAGTTCCTTTGTCCTACAAAAACAAACACCTGTTCAGCGATAATTAATCACCGACATGTGTTTACGCAGTGAAAACAGGAATATCACAAAAAAATATAAATCATATTAATTAACTTATATTAAATAGTGAGTAGAATAAAGAAATATCAACTTAATAAAACTTAGAAAAATTATTTTATTTTATATATAAAAATCTACAAATACACATCTTAAATAATTATAAAGGGATAAAGATTTCCAATCAATTCTAATCAACTGCCACAGATCACAAATCAAATGGATAATAAAACACTGATTAAACTCATCAACAACTCCACTAATTCACCCTAAATTATAGGGACTTGCTGCATTTACCAGGGACTTGCTGCGTTTACCGGGGACTTGCTGCATATCCAGGGACTTGCTGCGTATAGTAGAACCGGTACTGACGTGATCATGATATATTATATGTAACATCCCAAGTTGGCCTGAAATACATGTGCATGCAGGCACTCCCATGAAACATACATTTACCGTATAGTAGGACCCCGTCAGTACGTATGGACATGCATGATGCAGCGACATTTTGGCCATTTTTGCATCAAAATTTCATTTTTCAGGCACACAATCAAGGGGCATAACTCTTGCTACCCCCATTAAAATGACAATTCTGTACCAAAATCTTTAAGCCTAGTATGTGCTCAACCCAGGTATATATACATTGTATATGTGTTGTGGGATCACATTTCAGTTATTTTTTATTGAATTGATGCCCCCCTTATTTTTGCACCAATCCCTGCATAAACTGTGGAGTGTCACATTCAAGACCAGCAAATAGCACCGTTTTCATCTGTCAACTTGACAAATATTGTTACTGAAAATCATTTTTTAGCAAATCTGTTCAGTTAGAAGGAACATTTTATGGTAGATACACCATTCTTCTATGGATATTCCAATACAGGTTGTCTTTAGTCACATATAAATTGGTGGGGATATGGAGTCTTGGAGCAGTGAAGCGGGGTGGTGGTTCATGTATATGGTTATTGGTTATTGATGCATGGGTACTTCTTCATGACATCATATGCTCCTTGAATCTTAGCTCAAAAGGCTGATATTGTGACATTACACAGTATACAACAATTACTGTCAATTAGATATTCAGTCTTTCTTATTCACAAGTGTGAAATATAATAATTCAGGTTTCCTTGGTCACATTTCACTTGACAACATATTGTTCATGTGATGTCATAACCTTGTAAAGCTTTCCCTTAATGCTAAATAAGACTTGGAATTTTTTAACCCATAGTTTGGGAGAGTATTAAAGATAGTTGTTGTATGAAATATTATGTTTTATTTTGATATCTGAGGAAAATATGCATCTCATAATATATTTTATACAACATTTTAGCATTTCAGACCTTTTCAAGCCATAGATGATGGTTGAATATATCCATTTTGTCACTACGTCAAGCATAACGTCATTGCGTTCTGAAAGACACAAAAGGGATGAAATCATGGGGGTGCATGTAAATCCCCACCCAATCTTGCTGCATGTGATTACAATAACGCATGGGGTGTAATATATAGAGGATCTACAACGATTCCCCAGTTTATAGCGGAATTTACAAAACGAGTCCAGTAAATTAGGTCTGGACCGAGCCTTTGGCGAGGTACAGACCTAATTTACTGGACGAGTTTTGTAAATTCCGCTATAAACTTGGGACGAGTTGTAGATTCTATTTATTACATGATCCAAAACCTCGACAAAACATACTTAAATCAACAAATGGGACGCGAAAATAACATCAACTTCTATAAGGCATGCGATGACGTTTCACACAACTCTACGTTGTTTGCCCGCGCAAAGAAATACTCCCAGATAAATAAAGACTGTTTGGCGTATTTAATGGCGTATATTTAATGACATAACGTTTCAAAATCTTCATTCATTATAGTTTGTTGAAATTATATTGGAAGCCATAGTATTTTGAGACGTAGCGTACGGAATGTAAAGAAACCACAAACCGGAAGTCAAAGGTCACCTGGCACTATTTCCTGTTATTAAACGAACGTTTAATATCACAATTTATAGAATGGGTTTATTGAATGGAATAAATGTAGGATCATGTAATAAATCATTTTAAGCGGTATAATGCAGAGAATATGGAGGTGTGGTCCCTATTAAAGATTAATAAAATTGCATTTCCCTTAAGGTGACATTCTACAGTTTCGAACGATCAGTAGGGGTAAATTTCTTAGAATAGAGTACCAGTGTTTTCTGTCACCATGGGTGTGGTATGTTTATTGAGAGAAGGTTAGTTATGAATTTGTGGATTTTTAGAGGATGTCTTTGAGTTTTGAAAAATATTGTTTCAGGTGACCTTGACCCCATCAGTATGAAGTAGTAGAGATTTCTGCGAAACAGTGGCTCCAGACACCAGCGTGACTTTTTAGCACCTAAAATTTGTCATCTGCATGAAAAATATAAAAAAAAAATTACAGTGGTGAGAAGTTTGAAATTTTTTGATATTATTGTGAGCAAACAGTGTTCTTCCCGACAACATAGGCGGCTATACCATATATTTTCTGGTTATTGTGTCCCACGGGCCTGAATACGCTTATTTTGGCCATTTTTGCATCAAAATTAATTTTTTCAGGCACACAATCAAGGGGCATAACTCTTGCTACCCCCATTAAAATGACAATTCTGTACCAAAATCTTTAAGCTTAGTATGTGCTCAACCCAGGTATATATACATTGTATATGTGTTGTGGGATCACATTTCAGTTATTTTTTATTGAATTGATGCCCCCCTTATTTTTGCACCAATCCCCGCAGAAACTGTGGAGTGTCACCTTCAAGACCAGCAAATAGCACCATTTTCATCTGTCAACTTGACAAATATTGTTACTGAAAATAATTTTTTAGCAAATCTGTTCAGTTAGAAGGAACATTTTATGGTAGATACACCATTCTTCTATGGATATTCCAATACATGTTGTCTTTAGTCATATAAATTGGTGGGGATATGGAGTCTTGGAGCAGTGTGGGTGGTGGTGGTTCATGTGTATGGTTATTGGTGATTTTTCAAACTCTTGCTACCGGGCCCATTAAAATGACAATTCTGTACCAAAATCTTTAAGCTTAGTATGTGCTCAACCCAGGTATATATACATTGTATATGTGTTGTGGGATCACATTTCAGTTATTTTTTATTGAATTGATGCCCCCCTTATTTTTTCACCAATCCCTGCAGAAACTGTGGAGTGTCGCCAAAGGTCCTAATCGTCCGGATGTAAAAAAAAATTGAGGTTGATAGAGTATAGAAATTAGTGACGTCACAACTATACTTGCGTCGCTTACGAACCGTAAAACAACCTTTGGGTTGTGATTATAGTGAATTGTGACCATTACATCGTGAATTTGATAAAAGAGGGATAATCCAAAATCATATTTCAGCAAAATTATTCAAAACCAGTGTCGGGGTGCGACGTTTTGCAGTAGGTCCCTGTTTGCGGAAGTCGGTAATAAATAATAATGGTTTTATTCATCAATTATATACACCAGGTCCCTTTGCTGTGAATGCAAGTTGAGGGACATCCGCGATTTATTTTGGGTGATTGGGACACCTCCACACAGCATTCTCCTGGAGTATATGTAGGCGCTAGTTAACGAATAATAGTATTTAAATGACTGAAAGACATCAATAATCAATATTCTTATTCATAAATTATAAAGGGACCTAGCTCCGGGCATACATGGGCATGTATATATGTGGACACCGCAAATTCTTATGGCCGTTTTCAATGTCTGCGAAGGGAACTCCTCCAATTATTGATGAATTAAACCGTTATTATTTATTATTTGTTGAAGAATATGTATTATCTAGGCAATACACCAACTTCCTTATTTAAAGTTGTGTTTTTGCCAATTTAGAGGGACTTCCGCGAATTGTGAATGCAAGTTGAGGGACATCCACGATTTAATTAGCTCGATCGGGACACACACACAGTGTTCTCCTTGACATGCATTTAATTAACTGACTAACATCAATAATCAATATTCTTCATCGTATTCACAAATTTAATTTAATTTGCGCGATCAGGACACCCACATATGTTCGTATATGCACTAGTTAATGAATAATATTATTTTATTGGCTGAATAACATCAATAATCAATATTCTCCATCTCGTTCATAAATTAAAGGGGGCCTTCAGGCATGCATACAGACACGTAGGGGCCTATATTGGGACCTCCGCAAATTCTTATCGCCATTTCCAATGTCCGCAAAAGGGACCTCCGCAAATATAATTGATGAATTAAGCCATTATTATTTATTATTCATTGCAGAATATGTTAACTATAGCAAGTATACACCACTTTCCTTCTTTAAAGTTGTTCTTTTTGCTAATTTATAGAGGGACCGCAAATTATGAATGCGAGTTGAGGGATCTCCGTGATATAATTTGCATGATTGGGACATCCACGCAGCATTCTCCGGGAGTATACATATAGGCGCTAGCTAATGATAATATTAATTAATTGACTGAATAACATCTATGCAGTATGCTTAGGCCCATAACAAATGTGTATCATTGTATTGATTTGCACCAAGTGAGCTACGCGAATATAATTGATAGAACAAGCCAATAATATCGATTTTTGTGTCGTTATTCATTTAAAATATGTCTCAATTGACATATACACACCCATTACTCCCTCTAAAGTCATCTCTTTAGCTCATTTTATGGGGCCTCCACGAATTTGGGGACCTCCGCAAAGGGAACTCCGCAATGGGGATCTACCACAAATCGTCACACCGTCAGTGTTGCACTAATTCGGTATCATACATATATTTTGTTCAGGAGAATAATTAATCATAAACTTACACGATCAGCAACTCAATTAGCATTCAATTAGTTTAAAGGTACTCAATCCGATAAAACTCCTCTCAATTACTATTTCAATTGGCTTCGGGGGTCAAAAATATTTGATTCGAGTCGAGGAAGTCACCCATCAAAGCTCAGATTTGTTAGATATCGATTTTAGAAATCTATTATTTTTCATTAACGGGAATACTATCTGGCCCAGAACTCAGTCAAAATTGCGTTAAAATTACCACTTTATTTTAGAGTTATCCATCCTTGTCTGTTTGAATAGATTTGGAGTACACATCCAGAGCAGATTACGGCAGTTATTAGTACTCATCTCGAGAACATAACAAATTTCAAAAATCAATATCTAATAACTCTGAGCTTTGTTTGATGGGTTCCTCGACTCGAATCAAATATTTTTTACCCCCAAAGCCAAAGAAATAGTAATATAGGACCCCCTGATCGGATTGTTGTTGTTGTAATCTGTTGAGATGGGGACCCTCTTTACGGATTGAGTACCTTTAAATGTTGTTATGAAGAAGCGATTGAGTCACACTGCTATTGTCATTTAGAAAGGCATACATGTATATTAGTAATATTATTGAATAACAAAGCTAGCGGAAAAGATTGCACAACAAATTTTATCGGAAGACTATTCATTCGCTGCGATATTGTTAAGAGTGAAATTTGACTGTGCACTGGTATGCGCCATCTTCTATTCCTGATGCAAATAAAGGAGACATTCTGAATATGTTATGGTCGTATACCACTATACTAGTGGAATTCCACTATAATAGTGCAATTCAGGGTGTGCCTGGCCTGCTGAAAGTCACAACTCTCTGTATCAGTAGAGTTCGTTCCCAGAGCACCGATCATGGCATCGATGGCTGATTCGTGATGCTCATAATACTGGGGATGCATCAAGTCCGACTGATACTACATGGTATGTCAGATTCGAGCCCTCGTCCGTGTCGAAGGTGTAGCTCAGAGGACGGCCCAAAACCAATTGAGCTATCCACTCCTCCAGACTCGGTGACAGTGACACCAGACATGTCAGGCACTGGTTCCAGATGACTGCTTGACAATACATCCCCCACCTCTAAAGGTCGTTCCACACTGGGCGCGAGCGAGCGATTCTAACGGCCGTTTTCTAACGTCCGTATAGCAGTTCAAAGCGCGCGATTTTTATGTCCACACCGCAAGCGACTGAAACGCTTCGTCGCGCGCGCGATAGTCAGGTTATTATTCTGTGTGTATGCTAATTTTAGGGGAGTCAGGTGGCTGCATGGGGGATACCCCCACCCCACACACTTATGACTGATGTGTGGGGTTTCTACACACAACGTGTAGCCCTGCTACACAACCATTATTCAGTTTTGATCTTAAACATATTTTACACAATACATGGGTCTATTTATACACACTGGTGTGCATAAAATCAACACCTATGCCTTACACATGTTGTGTAAATTCTTACACATATATATCGTAGACAAGAATGTAAGTTCATTATTCCGAACTGTGGGTATATAGTATTCATGGCAAATGGAGATTTATATGTTAAAACTTTCATGGCGTACAATGGTACGTAATATTTTGCTCTGTCATGTGTGAGTTTTCGTTTTAAATGAACAAACCATGGTTGTGGCGTGGTTGCACGTGATTAGTATTAACGTTTTACAACAATCATATAAACAAGAGTAAGAGCAGTATTCTTCATGAAAGTTTTAACAAATAAATCCTCATATATCATCAATACAATACTCACAAGTCGGAATTCTGAACTTACATTCCTTGTCTACAATTTGTTTATTCTCGGCAATCAAAATTACATGGGCATTGAGACAGTAGTAGATTGTATTCCAAAACATATACTCAAACAATATCGCCGTCATATAGCAGACTATGAAACTGAAGGCACGCAATGCGCACGCTCTACGTTCTTACACAATTGTGTGTAATAAAATGTACACATTATGTGTAGAACCGCACTTGGTCAATATATTTGTATGTAAAACTACACATTGCTATGTGTATTAACCGGGTTTACACATTTGATGTGTAATCGTTTCTACACATTAGTTATAAGAGTGCACCCACCCGGTAATACGCGATTATTATTAGTTGATGAATGCAGTGTCTCATGTTTACCACAACGTCTTTTGGAATGAACTAGCCTCGTTATATTCTTTATCGTTTCCCCTGATTATACCAAAATATAATTCATCAGCCAATGGAGCAGAATATACGGTCCATGGTTTTAGTTCTTTACAAGGAATAAACTGAGTATAGTAATCTAAGGTGGAATTTCAGTCACGAAAAATCACAAAAATAAATGGTTTAATTATTTGGTCATAGATACATACAGTCATACATACACACATAGCATACATACATATATACATACATACATACATACATAAACGTGATTTGTGAGCTTTCAATTAGATTAATGAAGTGTATATATCATTTGCATGAAATGGTGAAAAATATAAATGGGACATAGATCAGTCCCTGTATATTTCATTCCCTTAAATGGCAGCTGAGATTTAATTCTTCCAAAATACATGTTCTACAACTTGAACACATAAACCCTAACAATACCTATTTTATGACCGATACACCAATTAATCATAAAATAATACAAACAAGATCAGACAAAGACATTGGAGTTCACAGTGATGAATTCTTCTGAAATTTGATAAACATGTGAACAGTGTTGTTACAAAAGAAAATCAGGTTCTTGGAGTTATCGGGAGGACTTTAACCTGAACTTAATTCTGAAACATTGCTAAGGCTTTACGAGGGGAATGGTCAGGCCTCTCATCGAATTCTGCCAACATATGTGGACTACAAACCTCCTAAAACATTCACGAGCCTTAGAAGGAGTTCAACATCGAGCGACACGTTTCATTCCCCGCCTGAAGAAATACCCTTACACCGAGAGACAGTCAGACTAATGATGCTAAACCTGATGTCGTTAAAGTACAGGCGGCTGAGAGGAGATCTCATAGAAACATTCAAAATTGTCAAAAGATATTACAACATCGATCACGACACTCTTTTAGGAAAATATGTGTATAATGGAACACAGCTTAATCTGATGGTAAAACGTGCATCTAAAAGTACAAGAAAGTTCTTCTGTACACAGAGCGTGCATGGCATGTGGAATGCTCTTCCCGAATATATAATCAAAGCAGAATCATTGAAGGACTTCAAAGAACATATAGACCCTAACTCTAACCCTATCCCTAACCCTAACACTATAGTAGAGCGGACAAACTCAAAAAGACCACTAGAAGTAGGAGTTTAGTCCACTGGCACCACACACGGGCTTGTGATACATCATTTTGAAGGTTATGACATTGTGCACCGGATAGGACCCGATGTGAAATATACAAATGATGCAAAAGATGATTTTGAGAGGTTTAAGCGGCAAAAATCAGCAAAAAACGCTATTTTTATAAATGCGGCTAAGAGCGACACAACTGTAGAGAAACACGATTTGTTTACGCCATGATATTGTATTCTACATACTTTTATATTTCTAATATGATAGTGCTCGATTTCGTTGAAAGTTATCAAAATTTCTGAGATTTATTGTAAAAATGGACAAAAAAACGCAATTTTCATTTTTTTTGCCCACTTAATCAGCAATAGTTCAATATTGCTTTGACTTGCGATCTTCAATATAGTGTAGAAAACTGCGGAGATATATTCCGCATATGACAACATGTTGTTTGTGTCAACATATTCAATAAGTGATGTGTTATGTAAAATTGTTTCACCCCTCACCTCAAAATTCAGCAAAAAGTCACTGTTTTGGGGAAATTCGGCAGGACGAAATAAAAAATAAGAGAATTTGGGATATTTTCCTGCTAAGATATAGCGGTCTATATACTTATAGATACCAAGTATGGTAACGCCATGATTTCGTTGATAGATGGCAAAATGTCTGACATTTATTGTGAAAATAGACAAAAGCAAATGTTAATTTTCAATTGTTTTGCCCTCTTAATGGGTGATAATTCACTATTGCTTTGATATTTTTATCCTTCCGCGACAGCACTCGAGCCGTATCGACAAACCCATTTAAACATCGTGTCGTTCTGTGTATGTACACACTTACTCCTAGATATATACCCAATTTGAAGATTTTGTTGATATAAATGGCAAGATTTCCGAGATTCATGGTGAAAGTAGACCAAAAAATCGTACATTTTAAACGTTTTTGGCCTCTGCTCTATATATATATGGGTGATGATTTAATTTTGTTTTTGAACAAGGATCTTGGGAAAGATTTCAACAGTTGTCAAGACATATAATATATATGACTGTTGATGCGTATTATCATCCACTGTCGTATAGTTGCTGTGTTTGGTTACCCCATGCAACAATACAGTAAACCGCAAGATGAGACAATACAAGGAATATGACTATATATATATATATACATACATACAAGCAGTGTACATATACCTTCTCAAGGTGAGACGATGAAAAGTTATTTGAGTTGAAGAAAATGCAGCATTGCATATGTTAGCTTCGCATGATAGCTTCACATGTATAGGATTATATATGTAAAGAGAGGTTTCGCAAAATTACCACGAAATACGAACAAAGGCGAATCTTCAAAAATAACAATAAATAAATAGAGAATACCTACGAGTTTTGGTTGAATACCCGAATTATCCCATGAGTGGGTGCAAGGAAGTACAGAATTTCCACGAGCGGCTGCAAGCCGCGAGTGGAAATTCTGTACTTCCTTGCACCCACGAATGAGATAATCTGGGTATTCCACCAAAACCCGTAGGTTTTCTTTTTATTATATGCGCTATAAACCGCACCAAAACTGCTAATTTTGTCCTACAGTTCACTTCAAATTGTTAGAAAGCTTCGACATTTGCATTTTGTTTACATTCCATCAATTGATTTGCTCACCACCGAATGACAAATATCGAGCATAGCCGCCATAAGAAATAGTCCCCATTGTTTTATTCTGAAATGATGCGAGAAAATTAATGTATACATAATTTAGTGATAAGAATATATTAAAACAAATGAGTTAACATTATAACAATTAAATAACAGTTTATGAACCGTGAAAATCAATAATTACAACAATAGTCCGGCTGTTATTGATACGCTTTGAAACTTAATGTGATTCGCCGCTATAAACCGGAAGTAATCTCCGAAAAAGTAATACTATTGTGTTATCCATCGAGTCGGTCAGTGTTATCCATCGAGTCGGTCCAGGCGATGGATATAACACTCTACGCCACGGCAATTTCCCACTATTTAATGGGGAAGCATATAATAAAAACATTTATAAACGCGTATGTAGCTGCCATCAGAACAAATTGAAATATATTGGTTATTACGTGTAAAGTTTTCAAACGTGCAGTGAAATATAAATACGGACAATGGACACCTTTCGCATAATAAACTACTATGCATATAAGAATTACAAGTAGCTTGTAGTGTAGTCGTATGTGTTTCGTACGCACCGCTGGGCAAGTGGTCTGCTAATATTCTTTGATGCTGGTGGTCCTGCTGAATTGCTATGATGCGGGTAGGGCAAACTGATGCGGTACGAAAAATTACCGTTATTTTTTCTAAAGTTGTCATTTTCGCGGTGTTTGGCTAATTCGAGGGATTTGAGAAAAAAAACAGTGTGTGTATGAAACATTCAAGAACATGAATATTTTTGAAAAATATAATAATGCCTGCGCTGGTGTTTCTGAAACGACGTGAATAACAATCTTGATTATATTCGATTTTCAACAACTAATACAACCAGTATTAAAATGTTTCGCAATAAATATGTTTTTGAATGTTTCATACGCATAATGGCTTTTCCTGGATATGTTCAGATTATGGGAACACCGCGAAAAAGACAAATTAAAAAAATATAATATATAACGGTACTTTTTGTTAACAGCATCAGTTTGCCCTAACAGCATCATAGCAATTCAGCAGGACCCAACCGCATCATAGCAGATTAGCAGGACCACTTGACCAGGGGTGATACGGTCTAAACACATTTTCACAGAATTGACGACTGCGAGTCCATTTGGGAGAAAATAGTATCGTTCATTTCGTTCAATCTTCTTGCCACACACAGTATTGTGATATAGTTATGTTTCTATTTAATTGTGTTGTTTACATGTCAATATAGTCAATTGTACACAAAATGAATGCATGCAAAGCTCGCGTGTCCATATACTTGGTTTCTCAAATCCGTAATCGTAACTACAGATATTGAAAATCGACCTGTTTGTACCTGTAGCACCCTATTCGTATTTCATATGTGCAATAGTTCATTATGCGTAAGTTGGCAAGTGCCAACAGAGCAAATAATAACTTACGGTAGGCATGCATGGTAATGCATTGTGCTAAATACCACCCGGTTCCCGTTACCATCAAAATGACAGCTGGATGGGCATTTTACCTTTGAGTGTGATTTATAAAACAAATATGAAAATCTCAGCATATCGATGGCTCTACCGGGTATATGATGGCATTGGCGCAGTGGTATGTTTGTTGAACTAAAATAGGTGTTGCAACTAAAGATGGCCACCAACACGGTACCAGAAAATAGAACCAATGGAAGTAGTTCACATGTATCAGGAAATGTTTGGTAGTTGCTTGTCGGCGGTTGGATTCAAGATGAACCATGAACAATAGTTCGATATGATGTATTCACTTCAACAATAAGACTGCCAGCAGATTGACTTCCAAACAACACAACAAGCCAACTTCGAAAATCTAGGTGCAAATTGTGCAGGTATGGTAGTTTTGTTGTAACGTTGTGCTATCGCTTAATACAAATGTGCATACAACGCAGAAGTCGTATTATAGCGAAACAACAAATTTATCATTTTACTGTTTACACTTACTTCCTTCGAAAAATGACTAGAATCCTAATCAGTGATCTTAAGGTTTCGTAAGATATAATTCTCTAACATTCCTGACACAGTCATTTTACCCAGACAAATGCATATGAGTATCAAATATCGGTGTGTTTCGGCGAACAAACTGGCAATTACATAGTGATCACGTTAGGGATTCTTGTTGATCGTCTTCACAACATCCCCACATTCAGTTAGATGATAGCATTCTCCATTTATAGAACTGTCGCAAATGATATCTTTATCAATTCGTGAACCACGACTCCTTCCAATCTCTTTGCAAAGCCAGACTCCGGCATACGTCATGTCATATTTTTCACACATTACAACAGATAATGAACTAACCTAATGCGTTAGTGATTCACAGACAGCCATATTTTCCAAGCAAGAACGTCACATGGGGTGTGCGAATTACTGCCAATTGATTTATTTTTTGGTACCATTTTGGCTGCCATATTTATATTTGAAACACCAATTTTATTTCAAAAACATACCATAGTGCCATAGCAATAGATATGCTGAAATTTCCATTTCCCGAAATCACACTAAAATATAGACTGTCTCTGTTTTGGTGGAATCAGGAACCCAGTGGTTTTGAGCGCAATGGATTACCATCCATGACTGCCATAAGTTATCTTTCGCTGTGTTGGCAGTTTTCCGTTATTATATTTCACTGCATGTTCAATCACTTTACACATAATATCCACGTAACCAAACAAATACGACAGAAGATGATACAATCCAACAACATTCATATACAGTATGTGTCTCGTCAACTCTTGAGAGTTTGAGTCTAGATCATTGTTCAAAATGGAATTGAATTATCACCCATGTAGAGGGGCAAAACAAGTTTAAATTTCACGATTTTTGGTCTACTTTCACCAGAACACTCCGAAATATTGCCATCTGTAAATGATACCATGGCGTTATCGCAATGTATATCTCGAAGTGGGTAGACTGCAATATAATAGCACAAAATAATCGGAGTTCTTGTGCTTTTGTATTCTGCCATACCGAATTTTCTAAAAACTGATTTTGGTTCTTCTGAATTTTGGGGTGGGGTGAAACAATCTTCCACCACATAGCACCTATGACAAAGAATGACATCTTTATCCTAAATTCATAGGCGGTATATATTTCCACAAGTTTCTAGAGTATATACTGGATCTTCATTCAATGCAAAATGAATGATTTTTTGTCTATTTTGCAAGTAAATTTAAGAAATTTTTACATCTATCAACGAAATCATGGCATTTCAATACTTTGTATTTATAAGTATGTAGACTGCTATATCTTAGCAAAAAATATCCCGAATACGTGTGCTTTTGTATTAAGTTGTGCCGAATTTCCCTTTTCGTTGAATTTTGGGGTGAGGGTTGAAATAATCTTACATAATACAGCACATGTTAAATATAATGACATATCCTGCATATTGTCGTATGCGGTATATATATATCCGCACTTTTGTAGACTATATACGATATTCTTGGTCAAAACAATATTGATCTATCGCCCATTAAGTGAGGCAAAAAAATTGAAAAATTGCGCTGTTTTGTCTATTTTTACAATAAATCTAAAAAATCTTGCTATATATCACAGAAATCGTAACACTATCATAGTAAATATCTAGAGGTATGTAGATAACAAAATTTTAGTGCAAAATGTTCGCGTTTCTATACTTTTATTTCTCATTTTGCCGCATTTTACAAAAACGGATTTTTGCTGAATTTTGGCACTTAATCCTCTAAAAATGATCTTTTGCATCAATTGCATATTTCACACCGGGTCCTACCTGCTGCGGAATATCATAACCTTCAAAATGATGTATCACAAGCTTGCGTGTGGTACCGATGGACTAAACTTTCTGAAATCGGTTCCATCCGCTCCACTACTATCCCTAACCATAACCCTGACCTAACCCTAACCCTAACACATATGGAGAATGGAGGGGGTGCTTGGTTTCGTGTATTCTTACATGAAGGATATACCCACTTTGCTGAGTTGAAATTCAAAACAGATTTCCTATGAACAATTATACTCACAGTCTTATGTTTAAAAATTTAAAGTATATCTTATTTGGTATATATGATGTAAGTAACGGAACAAAGAGTCCATTAGACTCATTCCGTAAATATATGATACTAGCCGATGAGACCGACGTTGTCCGGGCTATTCAAAAACCAAATTTCAAGTCGATAGCTCCACCCGTATCCGAGATCATGCGCGAAGCTGGCGTCGCACGGGCTCGGCGACCCGATAAAATTCGTATCCGGAGCAAGATACATTCACATACCAAATTTCAAGTCGATAGCTCCACCCGTTTCCGAGATCTGGTCTGGGCATTCGCGAAGTTGGCGTCGCACGGGCTCGGCGACCCGATAAAATTCGTATTCGGGGCAAGATACATTCACATACCAAATTTCAAGTCGATAGCTCCATCCGTTTCCGAGATCTCGTCTGCGCATGCGCTGCACGGGCGTCGCACGGGCTCGCCAATACGACAACGACGACCACCTGGTCAAACTACACACACGTACCAAGTTTCGTCCCGATCGGTCGAGGTGTTGGTATCTGATGCAAAAGACGAAATTGTGAGTGTTGGTTTGTAACCGGGATTTCTGAGAAGCAGTATGCCTATATCCACACTAACTCCCCCCCCCTAAGCCCTGACCTAAGTGTCACACATACTATAACAATGATGTTGTAAGAGTACTATGGCAACCAATAAATCTCCCCGCATAGGAAACCACTCAAAAGTATTGTTCCCGTATATCTCTCTGCAGATGCTAATAACGTTGAATGGTAAACAAACGCTCTTTATAGCGATGCGTCAAAAACAAACGCTCATTAAATTATCACTTGATTAACCACCGCAGTGCCGTTTTTTGTGACTGAGATTGAAGAACGGGTGCTCTGAGCTTCTCCAAAACGCGACGCCGACGGTGTCCGTGGGATTTTACCTTTGGATAGGAAGTTTGGTCTCGATCTGTCAACCCGTTTTCGATTCTATAAAGGACAGACAGACAGACAGACAAACAGAGGTCTTCAAAATATATATGAGATGATGATATGATATATTTTACTGATAATCAATATGCATGAGAGGGTCTGTCATTTGCAGAATGAGGTCCCCAGAGTGAATTTAGTGACGCTATCCCGCATAGCGGGCTAGCATACTAAATTCACCATCTGGGGACCTCATTCTGCTTAGGCCCTCAACTGATATGGTAGATCTAGGATCAGATTGAAGTTCGCCAGTTGAAGTTGGTGATGTTCACCCATTGGGCACCTCGATTATGGATTTTACCTTCTGCAAATTAGGGGATATAGAAACTTCCCAGATGAGAAAACAAACTAAAAACAATGTTAATTTGATACTATAGATACTTCCCAGAAGATGAGGCCTAAGCAAAATGTGGTCTCCAGAGGGTGAAATTGGTTATGCTAGCCCGCTGTGCGGGATAGCATCACTAAATTCACCCTCTGGGGACCTCATTCTGCAAATGACAGACACGTTATTTGCAGGCTGGTGCAAAAGCTGTACTGGGGTCTGTCTTGTCATCGCATCACCATGGGGCAAGAGTCTCCTGTCATTGCAACTGTTTAATACATTAATATTTTCAACTGTTTGAAATGTTCAACCTGACACCCATGTTTTGGTTAGGAATTTTCCACTGATTGCCATATACTATAACTGAAATCTGATTGAAGGTTGGAAATTTTTCAACCATTGATTTCTGCCCGGTTTCGGTTCATTTATCATATCTGTATGGATGTATTTGCCCGGTTTTGGTTCGTTTATCGTATCTGTGTGGTGTTTTTGTCCGGTTTCGGTTTGTTTATCGTATCTGTATGGATGTTTTTGCCCAGTTTTGGTTCGTTTATCGTATCTGTATGCATGTTTTTTCCTTTCAAAACACTGTAAAACAACCTGCATGATATACGGCCTCTGCTGCCACCGAATCAATGCACCCATGAAGTATGTTTTGTACTTCGTGTGACAAAGGATCATTGCCTTTTGAACATTGATCAAGAAGGGTATCTGGTAGAGGGAGGGTTGTTACTTCTCTAACACGTTCCCTCTCATGATACCTGTGATCCAACAAGGCTGTTTTCCACACACTAGACCAGCCCTCATAATTGGCTATAGCAATTAGCAATGCCGAAGCAATTTGCTGAAGAAAACTAGGCCATGGCAAAGGGTTGCCGTAGCGGATTGCCGAAGCCAAATAAGCTGAATTAAGAGGGCTGCTAGACAGTGTTGTTTGAAATAAATGTTGTACGCTGGATTTAACGTAGATATAGTAACTCCAACCACAAATTAAAGGGTTAATAAAGTGTATTTAAAATAAAGGCATCAACATAATCATATCACAGCAGTCAGTATTAAAAACCATTAAAGATACTCCATAAAATGAAATCTGCATTTCATTATATATATCTAGACTTGAATTGGTAATCCAAAATAATACGTCCGACCATTTCAAATATTAATTACTGAGTGCCCCCCAGACCACGCTAATTTTCCCGCCAGTCACAGGTGAGTGCTAATCAGTGTGCAGGTGACACAATCATTCATGCTCGCTCTCACACGCACACACACTGACACACATTTCAGTTAACCCACAAAATGCTGAAATAACAAAGCAGGGTGCGCGCAATTATCATGATACATAAAATAATATATACAACCGCGGTGTACTAAAACATATAAAAACGGCACCTATAACATTCACCCCCTCCATGTGAAGAATGGCTCCTGACATTCACTGAAATAAATGAACAATTTAGGTAGGCATTTCCCTTGAGAATATCACCATCTTACAATAGCAAATGCTGAAATAAACTGCAAGTCAAAATCTGCAACAGGTAGCTGCAAAAGTGTCAGCATGTATACTAGTACAGGTTATTGCTGAAACTGTACAACCTGATATCCAATGTAAAACACATCACTGATGCCGGGTATCTGATCTGAAATATCTAATAATTACAGCTGGTAACATGTAGAGGAATCTGTAATACAAGTTACAATTTAACATGAGAGGCTGAAATAAAACCTACAAGTCATTTCTGCAATAGGTTCAGTCTCTGCAAAGTTAATATGCTCAAATTAAATTGATTTATCACTAAATCAAATATCTGACATGAAATACTAATGAAGGAATGTGGTTATATAATAGTGGAATAGTATATACAATACTATCTCCAAAGTTGAACCTGGAAAGGAAAATTTCTTACATAGCTGGAACATCAGTCATTTTTGACACGGCACTGGGTCTTCAGCTGAAATAATCTTACTTGGCCTTTGACCGGAATGAGACAGTATGTATAACAAGTCATTACATAATAATAAATACACAATAATATTAAAAAATGAGAAAGCAGCACAATACTATCCCATGAGATACCTGGATTTACAAAGGACATTTCTCATGAACTGGTACCTCAGTAGGTTTTGACCATTACTGGATCTTCAGCTGAAATTCCTACCAGACCCTCTTTCATACAGATAAGCATGTGTTTTAGAATCTCAAAATAGATTAATAAATGAATAGCAATACAGCAATGATCACACAAGTGATCACACAGTTGGTGTTAGACAAATACAATTGTATCTGCAACTTGAGGACAGACCCAGGATCCAAGTCGATCTGGGGCCTTCTTATGCCTAACTGGTCTTTGATGTCTATACTGAAATTGATCATTTATAGGGGTTGAAGCAGAAGTTACATCTGAATTGTTGTTAAGTGTGGACTGAGATTCTGGACTACTTTCAAGGTTACCTGGAATATGAAGACTTACATTATAAGGGTGTGTTTCAGAAGTATTACTATTTCTGTGACCTGAAATGTAAGAACGAGAATCCATAGGCGACATGTAAGTAGAAGAGTGAATAGGAGAAGACCTCTGAGAAATCTCAGGGATTCCAGAAGGAACAGATTGATGCGGATCGCCGGATCCTTATGTATATGAGATTTGGATCTTAAAATAAGACCATTATCTGAATCACTATCTTCACTGCTGGTGCTTACTTCTTCATCCTTCTGAACTTTCTTCTTCTTCATCTGTCTAACTTCTTTAGTCTCTTCAACCACATTGGAAGACATATAATTAAATGGCAACAGCATATTTCTGTGCAGCATTCGGGACACACCCCTTCCAGATTCTTGTAACACCTTATACACAGGAACATCTTCATTTGGAATGTTAATGATCTTGTATGGTTCTGCTTCCCATCTATCTGCTAACTTCTGTTTTCCTTTGATACCAACTTTTCTGACCAACACCCTGTCTCCAACTTCAAGCGTTGCATCTTTGGAACGAATCCTTCCATCATACTTCTCCTTCACATTCTCATTCCGCTTTCCACTCTGTCAAAGGCTACATTATAAGCAGATTCCATTCTCTTCTTTAACTTCTTGACATAACTATCATGATTTCCAGCAACTTCTTCTTTATCCAACCCAAAAACAGCATCAATGGATAATCTTGGATGCCATCCGAACACGAGAAAGTGAGGTGAATATCATGTTGCTTCACTTTTTGTAGCATTATAAGCCTGTACAAGAGGTCCAACATAGCTCTTCCAATCAGCTTTTTTTTTCTTCCATTGTACCAAGCATCTTGATGAGGGTCTGGTTAAAACGCTCTGCTGATCCATTTCCCATTGGATGGTAAGGGGTGGTTCTACTCTTTTTCATTCCCGCAAGTTTGCATAACTCCTTGGTAACTTTGCTCTCAAAGTTTCTTCCTTGGTCACTGTGTAGACGTTCTGGAAAACTGTAGAAGCATACAAACTTCTCATATAGGGCCTTTGCAGTGGTGGACGCTGTCTGGTTTTTACATGGAATAGCCTGCGCATTGCGGGTAAAATGGTCAGTAATAACTAACACATTTTCATTCCCACCTTTTGACATCTCAAGACTGAGAAAATCAACACAGACTAATTCCATGGGTCTTGAAGTCTGTATTGGGACTAATTTTCCAGCTGCTTTCACTGGCTTCTTCCGGTGAATACATCTGCCACAGTTCTCTACTCTCGCTTCAGCATCACGAAACATACCTGGCCAGTAGAATCTTTGCTTGGCAAGCCACACTGTCTTATCTTTGCCCTGGTGACCTACATCATCATGAACACCTTGCAATGCTCGATCACGAAAACCATCAGGAACAATGAGCTGCATAACTGGCTCTTCATCATTTTGTGATCTTCGGTAGAGAATACTGTGTTTAATACACAGACTGTTCCATTCTCTAAGATATGTTCGTACAAGGGATGGTTCATTCTTCATCTGTTTATCATCAGGCCGTTTACCAAGTTTCACAAAGTGAATAACTCTGGAAATAACAGAGTCCTGGTTCTGCTCACATTCCCAGTCAACGGAATCATGCGCATGATCCAACTCCTCCCCGGCCGAAGAGCAGGACCAACAGCAACACTTTCCGCTAAAGGGAAGTTCACAGTTGCAGCCTGGCAAATGGCTTTAATGACATCTGTATATAATATGGTCTTCCTCGAGAGTCCATCAGCATCACCGTTGAGTCGTCCAGCTCTATATTCAATCTGAAAATTGTAATTGGCAAGATTGGCAACCCAACGATGACCAGTGTCATCCAACTTGGCAGTTGTTAGAACATATGTCAGAGGATTGTTATCTGTGACAACCTTGAAAGTATTTCCATACAAGTAGTCATGGAATTTGTCTGTGACAGCCCATTTCAGACACAGGAACTCCAATTTATGGGCTAGATAATTCTTCTCGCTGGGCTTTAAACCACGGCTTGCATATGCGATAACACGCTCTACACCATCCTGTAGCTGGTATAACACAGATCCCAATCCATAACCACTGCTATCTGTATGAACAATAAATGGCAAATTGTAGTCAGCATATGCCAGGATTGGAGGCTGGGTTAATTTATGTTTGATTTCATCAAATGCTCTCTGGTGAATATCTGTCCAAACCCATGGTGCCGGGATTTTTTTCTTTGTCTTCATCTTGGCCTCAGTGCAATGTCCCTCCAAAAGTTGGTTTAGCGGCTGTACAATGCTGGCATACCCCTTGACGAAGCGACGGTAGTATCCGCAAAATCCAAGCCATTGTCACATCTGTTTAACATTACAGGGAACTGGACAATCCTCCAATGCAGAAGTCTTATCTGGGTCCGTGGCTACACCACTTGCACAGATGACGTGTCCAAGATATGTCACTGATGTGCGGAATAGTTCGCACTTATTTGGCTTCAGCTTCAAATTATGCTGTGACAGACGAGAAAATACTGCGTCCAGACGTTCTACGTGCGATGAAAATTCCTTGCTGAAAACCAAAACGTCGTCCAAGAAGATAAGACACTCCTTTATCTGCATATCGCCCATACATTTCTCCATCAGGCGTTGAAAAGTTGCTGGCCCATTTACCATTCACTGACCGAGTCGCTCACATTGGTAAAACCCAAGTTTGCCAACAGAAAATGCGGTCTTGTATTTGTCTTCTTCTCTGATGGGACACTGCCAAAAACCATTTCGTAAATCAAGTTTACTGTAATATCTGGAGCCATGGAGCGATTCTATGATGTCGTCAAACCGTGGCAGCATGTAGGCATCTTTGACGGTCTTTGAATTTAACTGTCTAAAGTCTATGCAGAACCGCAAAGAGTTGTCGGCCTTTTTCCGAACGAGCACAACGTTGGATGCATAAGGACTGTCAGATTCTTTAATCACTCCAGCTTCTAACATCTCCTTAATATGCTGCCTGACTTCTTCATAAAGAGCAGGAGGTATCTTCCGATATGGCTGTTTAAATGGAACATCATCAGTGAGTTTGATTTGATGCGTTACTAGGTCAGCAACACCTAAATCCAGAGGACCAGTAGAAAATACATGGCTCCATTTGTATAGCAGAGCATCAACTTCATCTTTCTCTTCTGCTGAAAAATTGTCATCGACGTTAACACCAAGGTCCCTCGGAGAAGGTCGGCATCAGCAGCAAGAGTTGGTGAGCCCAAATAATCAACCACCTTTACTTCTTGTATTTGGGCAATAGTTGAATGTGGAGATATCACAAGTGTCTTCGCAGATATATTGCAAAGTTGAATAGGAATACGAGTGCTGTTTGCCTTGGAATTTGATTTCATCACTCGTGGACAAACAGTGAACTTGTCATCATCACTGAAACTTTCTGTCACAAAAGCTGCGTCAAGACCACTATCATGTCTGGCAACACCTTGCACTATCACTGTCTGGTATGGCTCAATCTCCAAGGCAATCTTGTTGGTAGACTTGACTGGAATGGCTGCACATGTGAGGCTGTCAATAGCTATCTTCCATTCTCTTGGAATATCAGAAGAAGAAATTTCAGCCAAGTCCTTGCACATACGAATTATATTTGTGCCGATAATGATAGGACATCTTGTGTTGCACTCTGTATCTGAAACAATTAGAGCTGGAATAGAAAGAGGCCATTCACACAAAAATGGAATGTGTATCACACATTCAATGAATCCATTATATGGAAGAGTAGATCCATCAGCAATGGAAACTCTAATGCCAAGTTTGTTAATGGAATGAATAACAGGTTTATTTGGCAGTGACTCATAGCAACTACGAGAAACTGTTGTAACCATAGATCCACTATCAATGAGAGCGGGACCTTCTGTCCCTGGATGAATACATCAGTCTCATTAGATTGACCTACTAATCTATCAATCAAGTTTTGGCCATTTGGTTCACCGGTCTCTGGCTGACCAACGACAGAGGCGGTTAGGCTTTTGGCTGTGGCTTATAATTCTGTGATCCATCTTGATGAAATTCTTGATGATTAAATTTGAAACCACGATCTGGACCTTGATCTGTATTTCCCGAAGTCCAACCGCGCTCTCGTCCACGACCGAAACCTGAACCTCTCTGTGGTGTGTAGTTTCCATCAGAAACTGCAGTCTGATCGAGGCACTGCAAAATCAAGTCAAGCTTCTGGTCGATCTTTGTATCCAGTCGCTTCTCCAAATCATCTTGTTTCCTATCAAACTTCTTCTCCATCACATCAAACCTGTCTGGTGGTGTATCCGTCTGCGATGCATGTTGCTGGGCTTTACTCCTCGAGGAACCAGAAATGGAGTGGACGCTAAGCTCTTTTTCCACTATACGAATTTCTCGCAGCAACATGTCGAAGTCAGAGATATTGTCATATTTATGACGGGTCTGGCTCTTTAACTGCTCGGAATGTAGAGAAGAGAAAAACTTATGCCGGAGCAGGTCATTCTTGGCGTAGCGCTCCATATTCCCACTATCGATTGCAGATTCTAAAATGGATCTAGTCTGCAACCAAAAGCAGCAACCGACTCACCTGGCTTGTTAGTAGAGTTAAAAAAAACTATTGCATTAGTATACCATTTGATGAAACTTCATCAAAATGAGTGTCAAGCTTTAATAAAAGTTGTGAAACCTTGGCATGTTCCCCTAGTGGAATAATAACTTGACGGGCCATTCCCCGAATGGATCTACGAATAGCCTGTTGAAGCCCACTATCAGATCTCAGGGTCGCTGGACAAGCAACGGATCTCATATCTCCACTCACGATAAGTGACGTCACCTTTAAGAGGTGGATCGTCTCCTGAAAAACCAGATATCCTGGGTACATAAGTACTTACCTTCTTGAGACAATAAGAAGTGTTCCCAGGGGGAAGTTCATTGTTACCGGGAGTTACTCCCTGCTTCTTGATTGAATCAAGAAAATTTTGCATGGGAGTTTTCGGCGTATATGTACTTGGAATAACATTATACTTCCCTGAGGCTTTTAAAGCCTGTATCATTTCCTCTTCAGACATTGAGGAAGTCATCATTTATAATGAACAAACTAATTATAATGTAATTAATTGAATATAATATCTGTTCTAGATTATAATAATCATATAAGGACTAAGGAGAATATAGAATATAGGTATATGACTAAATTTTTGAAATTTACTAAAAATTTCCAAGTCATGCCGTAGTAAGTAAATATTAACTAAATTTACTAATCACGGAGTAACTGAGACTAAGTCAGCTGAAAAAAAGTAATATCAGCTAAACATGGAGAAAATGTAAAGTAATTTCAGACAAAGTTGGCTGCAAGCTCAAATGTTTGAAATTCTGACTAAGTCTGATACAAGTACACATGAGCGTAAACTGAAATAGAAATATTCTAAGTCCGACTTCGGAGTAATTGCAATCTATTTAAACATCACCAAATAGCATGTCCAGAGTCGGCAATAAATATTGACGATATATGCTGAAAATAGTCACCTAATTTCAATAATAAATGCGGACGACAAAAAAAAAATTCAAAGTCCAACAAATATATGCTGAAAATATTCTATGTTGAAACAAGTTATCTAATTCTGATGTATAACAACGTCGGACAAATCTGAAAAGTTGAAATTGAAGTTGAAACAAGTTTCCTATTTTCAAGGTACTGCGGCCACGGACAATGAATATAAGTTTTCAAAGACGCAAGCGCAGCTGAAATATAATAACTCAAAACACAATCTTGCAATTCTCGAACAAACACACAAGTGCAAGAATATTATCACACGCCTAGCGACTACTTACACCAAACACACTCACAAGTGCACATACTGAAAAAAGGTTAAAGAAAACTGCTAATCCACATAAGAGATAAATGGAGCTAATTTACATGAGACCCATGTTAGTTTGTGCGGAAAAAAATAGCAAAATCAAAAATGGCCCAAAAAATGTGGACAATTTTTGTTTTAATTGAAACCTATATACTAATCCTAACGATAAGTTGGTCAGACGCACCGATCGCCTACCTGAATAACATCAACAATATAGTATATAAAAAATTCCATGAATGAAATTTAGCACCATATAACAATTCACCATACAAATATGAAATGTCACTTTAAGACAGACAATGACATTCATAAAATGTCGACTGTCATATCACATCAATGGAATAACTATCATAAATACATTTGAATATAATAAGTCAAGATTATTTAGTGTCTATTTCATAGCACCTATAACTGACAGAATATTGTCACGGAAATGAAAGTCAACAGTTTCCAACGACGAACAAATCTCAATCAATCGACAAGCAACGGTATCCCAAAGTTTATAGATCGAAGTTCCACGTTTTGACGGTCGCGAACGCGAATGGTAGGCCTACGCAACAGTTTTAACGCGAAGTCGGCTATAATGAATAGCTCACCCTGTCTCACCAATGCACTGATAGTATTATACACAGTTTTAAACTTGAATAAATAGTTGATTTTCAAGCGACACAAATTGTGTTGACATCTTTTTCGCTGATCACTTCAAATCAGGGAAACCCAATTTATTTATAGAAAATAAGATGTGACGTCACTCGCCACCGGTGTCCAATAAATAAGGTCCGGGCTTCTCAGTCAGTGGGACGGGGGTGTATGAAAACTTTGCCCTACCTCAATGGTCTCTGATTCCCAATTTCTTAAACACATCGTTACCACGATTCCTTAGAAAAACCCGAACATGCTGTGATCTTTAGTCTTTGTGCACAGAAACGAGTATCCGGAGAATCCCAAGTTCACACGTAGCTTGCAACTGTGTAGGTTACACGAACAGCGACACACAAGAGTCCAGATGGTCGATTCCTCCCGCGATGGTGTTAACACCGTGGTGATGTTCTGCGAAGAAAATCGGGCACCATCTCGTTCTCTGGAATCGCCGCTGGATCACACTTTATTAGTCCCATATCGGGCGCCAAGTTTGTTGTACGGCTGGATTTAACGTAGATATAGTAACTCAAACCACAAATTAAAGGGTTAATAAAGTGTATTTAAAATTAAGGCATCAACATTATCATATCACAGCAGTCAGTATTAAAAACCATTAAAGATACTCCATAAAATGAAATCTGCATTTCATTATATATATATCTACAATTGGTAATCCAAAATAATACGTCCGACCATTTCAAATATTAATTACTGAGTGCCCCCCAGACCACGCTAATTTTCCCGCCAGTCACAGGTGAGTGCTAATCAGTGTGCAGGTGACACAATAATTCATGCTCGCTCTCACGCGCACACACACTGACACACATTTCAGTTAACCCACAAAATGCTGAAATAACAAAGCAGGGTGCTCGCAAATATCATGATACATAACAGAATATATACAACCGCGGTGTACTAAAACATATAAAAACGGCACCTATAACATAAAAAAGCGATAAACTCGATCACAGTGTTTTGCTCGTTGAGTCGCGTTTGTCAGTACTCTGTTCGCTGCTCTGGTCAACACTTTTCAATGCATTTTTTGCTTAACTTTACTTTGAGCTTTAAAGTTTGAGCTATTGCCATGGCTTGGTATCCGCCGTCAGTGGGTGTGTGTGTGTGTGTACGTGTGTGCGTGATTCGTCAACAATTTCCTTTAGCATGGGCTACAGGTCGTAACTTTGGTCGGATCATTATAAAATTTGTCACAGCTGTTGTCATTGACATGTAGTTGGGAACGAGTCATTTTGGGGTCATTCGGGAAAAAAACATGGCCGCCAGTGGCCATCTTGGATTTCAAAATTGAATCCATTAGCACGGGCTACATGCCCTACTGTTCGTCTGATCATCATGAAATTTGTTATTGATGTTAATATTGACATGTAGATGGGAACGAGTAATTTTGGGGTCGTTCAGCCATAAAACATGGCCGCCGACAGCCATCAGGCTACAGGCCGTACTGTTTGTCTGATCATCATGAAATTTATAATTTATTTTAATATTGATATGTAGATGTGAACGAATTATTTTGGGGTCATACTGCCAATAAACATGGCCGCCAGCAGCCATCTTGGATTTTACTCTTGCATGATTAAAATCCTTTGTCACGGGCTACAGATCGTACCTTTGGTCAGATCATCTTGAAATTTGTCATGGCTGTTAACATTGACATGTATATGAGAATGGGTCATTTTGGGGGTCATTCGGCCATAAAACATGGCCGCTGGCAGCCATCTTGATTTTACTCTTTGCATCACTAAATCCTAAGTCCTACCTTTGGTCAGATTATTATGAAATTTGTCATGGCTCTTGACATTGACATGTAGATGAGAACGAGTGATTTTGGCGTCATTCGCCTGCAGCCATCTTCGATTTTACTCTTTGCATGACTAAATACTTGGACACGGGCTACAGGTCCTAACCTTTGGCCAGATCATCATGAACTTTTCACACGGATGTTAACAATGACATGTAGATGGGAACGAGTCATTTTGGGGTCATTCCGCAAAAAGAAAACGTGGCCACCAGCAGCCATCTTGGATTTTACTCTTGCATGACTAAATCCTTTGGCACGGGCTACAGGTCGTACCTTTGGTCGGATCATTATGAAATTTGTCATGGCTGTTGACATTTTGGGGTCATTCGGCCAAAAGACATGGCCGCCAGCGGCCATCTTCGATATACAAAATTCAATCCATTAGCACGGACTTCAGGCCTAGTATTCATCTGATCATCATGAAATTTGTCATGGATGTTAATATTGAGATGTAGATAGGATCAAGTCATTTTGGGGTCATTCGGCCATAAAACATGGCCGCTGGTAGCCATCTTGGATTTTACACTTTGTATGACTAAATCCTTGACACAGGCTACATGTCGTATCTTTGGTCGGATCATCATGAAATTTGTCATGGATGTTAACATTGATATGTAAATGGGATCGAGTCATTTTGGGATCATTCGGCAAAAAAACACATGGCTGCCAGTGGCCATCTTGGATTTCAAAATTCAAACCATTATCATGGGCTACAGGCCGTACTGTTTGTCTGATCATCATTAAATTTGTCATTTATGTCATTGCATGACTAAATCCTTTGGCATGGGCTACATGTCGTACCTTTGGTCGGATCATCATGAAATTCGTCATGAATGTTAACATTGAAATATAGATGGGGAACGAGTCATTTTGGGGGTCATTCGGCCATAAAACATGTCTGCTGGCAGCCATCTTGGATTTTACTCTTTGCATGAATAACTCCTTTGGCACACCCTACAGTCCACTTCCCTAATCCGATCATCACCAAACTTCATATTAATCTTGATATTGATCTACTAGATGGAAGCTATCAAATGTTTTTGAATTTCATTGGAAAACATAGCCATCAGCAACCATCTTGGATTCTACTTATATATCTCTTCATGTTGATAATCTAGTATTACTTAGACCTTTCAACCTTCCGTATTCCTAATCGCTCCATTGACTGTAACACATGAAATTATCCCCTTTCCAAGTTGAGCTACTAGTATAGTGTCATTGACACATTCTGTCAGGGATTATATATGCCCCTGTATATATCGGACGGTCAACTGTGGTAACGACTGGCTGAGTGATTAACAGGCAATACATGTGATTACGCACGCGCTATTATATGCGCTTGAGTGAACTTTGAATGTGACAATATGTGCTGTGTTATTGAAGTCAGTTTGTGATTATGTAGTTCAGGGTAAAGGTGTGTTATATGCTGTACTTCGCTTATCCAACTTCTTCGATCTTCCCGATATTTATCCATACTTCCCGACACTTTCATTTAGTAGAACTGCTGCCTGACTTTGATGAGCTCTACAAACTGTTCTCCAGACATTTTCTTGGATTTTGGATATGTTAATCTACAGTGCTCCCCCCATCGAATGACACCAAAATCGCTTCATAACAATTTCATCCGGGTTTGTTCCCGAAATTGGCTAAATCGACTACTACTAAGACTTTTTGCAAGGATTGCAAATCTGTGCTTATCAGAAGTTGAACCAGTTTCATCATCGCTAGACAGCTTATGTTGGCCTGATGTGCCATGCACCTTACCAACTGAAAAACCAACGATTCCAGACCCTTAAAGGAAAGATAAAATATCCGAATATATTTTTAAAACATGTGACTTGTTGTTTATTTTTTTAATTGCACTCTGAATTAAGCATATGTGAAAGTATAAACTATTTTCTTGCAATTCAACAATCCGTGGCCTTTAGAATTGTATCTGATGACTTCCATTTGTCCAGTTGCATTCTGTTCCCCTTCAAAAGAATCCAATTATCACACAAGAAGCGGTTCCAAAAATACAACATGCAACATTTTAGAATGAATTATCATAATCCCACTAGAAAGAAGAACTCTTGTGTAGTTAATTATATTTATTGCCAAAATTGTGGGCAGCCATGCTCCCCGATGAATTACAATTCACAATTCGTAACATTGACAATGCAGTTATAATTAACAGTACTTAGTCACAGTTAGTGCATAAATAAGTAATAAATTGAAGGTTACACACATGTCAGATGGGATGTATTATATGTAGAACCTATCAATTCAACTTAGGAATGAGTAACATAGTAATATTACCGGCAATACCTGACTTCTGAGTATGGTACTATAATATTAATATTACAATCCATGAATATTTTGGCAAATCTGCTAATAAAAAATTATACAAATTTCAAGATAATGGAATAGAGAATTCTGGAAATGGGAATTTGGTTGGGTGGGTCAAAAACGAGATTAGTCGCGATCAAATGTCAAATTTCAAATGAATTGTCAAGAAAAAATATACCCTAATTAACCTATTTTTACGACTGTCAAACTCTGAACCAATGGGAAGCGTCCTACTAGTGATTTGCGCAATGCCTGTGTGGCCGCGATTGGATAATACCAAGGAATATATACAACGGGAAGGTTCACTCCGCGCATATGTGGTAATCACCGGAAGTTGTCATGACGCCATTCTGGTAGGATCGTACGTCATCGCATCGTTACTTCCTTGTTTACTTTTAGTAATAAGTTAAAAGTGTGGGAGTTTGAAAATGATTTACAAATCAAAGTGTCATCCAGCATATTTTGTGGGATCAACATATCGATGAACTAGAGGAACTAAAGTGGTAATCCATATCCATATATTGTTATCTGTTAAAAATATTACAAAATTTACATTTGAAAGATCATTCATACTAGTCCACCCATCACAAACACAGTATCGATAATCAGGCGATGAACATTGCGAGCTACCTGGACGCTAAAAATAAAGTCAAGTATAGTATTAATATTAGTGCCTAGTGCGTGGGAAGTAAATTATATCAATTAATTAGCTAGATTGAATTTGTAATGTAATTCCATAGCCTGAATTTTCACACAATGTTTTAATTTCTTTATGATAATTGTGGAGGCATAGTCACACATGTTTAACTGTAAGCATGAAGGATCGAATTAAAAAAATTCATTTAACTGGTATGTCTATTAGGAAACAAACTCACTTGGTGGGATTTCTGTGTCAAACACGACTGTCTTTCATAAATTGACTATGTTCACAACATTGCCTGAGTGATGTCTCTAATTTCAAAACATTGAGATCTATTATGGGATCAAAGTTCGCAACATTGGCCATTTAAATTAATTGCTTAGAATATAACCACAATTTAAACAATGTTCTGTTTTAAAAGCTCCACCATTCAGTATGGCTTACATTCCAGGTGCCACTTTTATTATAAAACTGGCATGCCAGTTGATTTGGGCATATTTTTGGATTATGAGTACAAGTTAATGCCATTTATATTGAGTCCTGCATATATGATATATTTCACTAATCTCGCATACACCACATGTATGTACCATCAATATATGATGAGTCTACATCAATTAGAAGGGGTTGGTGTGACACATATACATGCTACCGGTACTGTATTACAAATAAATAGTATGTTACACTTTATACACTACAATTCATTATGTTTGCAGTGCCATTTTATCAATCTGAAATACTTGATATTTAAAAACATCCACCAAATATCAAATCTTTGGGCCATGGTATGATAAACTTCCCTGGTCCTATACCTACCCTGCTACCCACATACCAAAAAACCCAACCGGTAAGACTTACCAGGTAGTAACAAATATTTTATTGACATTTCATACCATATTTTGTCCTTATAGTACTTAAATTGTATGGAAAACATGTTCAGCCTGTTATATAGGCTATGTATAGTACATGACAGATGTATATATTTAATTATTTGTGTGATATCTATAGATTTACAATATCAAATTAACAGTTTAAATATTTAAACCTACCTGCAAGTATAAGTTAAGCAAAATCACACATATAATATATAGGCCTACCCGCCTAGCTACTCTTAAATATTAGTCTATGCATGGTATGGCGAAACAATAATTTTAAAGTTCTGTTATTAGCAAATACAGCTGTATTACAGCACTATATACATGTAATATTGTGTCATTTTCAGCAAATGGTGTGGTACTTACAATGTGATAGACATGTGTCACGCAATCATGATTAATTTACATTATGGTGTCAATCATTATGAGGTGCCATGGAGATACAATCATCCTCTATGTTTTCCAAAAATAACCGATGACATTATGTTCTTATATTCATGGCTACACTACATGCCTACTGCCTACTGGTATGTAACATATTGGCAAACATAACTTACAATACCCAGTATTTATTAAAGAATTTATAAATTATAGCACCCCTGGGTCATCTATATCATTGTTAATATGGGAAATTTTGATGTAGTTATAAAAATGTATTGCCTTGATGTGTGTGAAAATTTCAATCTTTGTTATAATAAAAAATAAGCAGCTTTAGCCTAAATTTCCCAAATTCTCATTCTCTGAGTTCTCATATACCATGAACGCAAGGACTATAATCAATGCAAGGCTCAACATGAGTAAAATACATGTATATAGCATGTTAATGTTTGAACACTCACTAATTAATTAATCTTTATTCATAACCCCAAAAAAATCACATGTAGCCTATTTATAAATCTATATTAATTAAATATTATATAAATATTTGATATTATCAGATTTCTTGTTTCAATGAGTAATGCTTGAAATGACTAAGTATTTGATTCCATATATTACATTATTAATGTAGCAATGACTAAGGGTGTGGCTAGTGCAGTCTAATGAATGCACATTACTACATAGCAACTACTCGAACTAGCATTGATGTTCTTGACTTGAGAAGCCTCAGAATTGTGTAAAATCTGACAGTGCTCCATCCACACTTTCACTTTAAGTCTGACACTTTTGACTCTTCATAGCTAGCCGCCAGAGCCCACAAGCATGGAATTATTCTGTAATGTTTCCAAATGAATTTTATTTTATGTTTATGTTTCAACATTTGATACGCCGGCGTTTTAATTTAAAATATGCATCATCACAATTATGAATTGAATGATCTCAGCCAAAATTTCAAAATTGAATAACAAACGAAAATTGGCAAGAAAGACAGCGTAATTTGGTTGAAATAAATACTCATTTGCTTTAAAATAATTTTTTTTTTCATGTTGGTGGATTAAAGTATGACATATAGTCTCAAATGTTGCTTTTTGTCTGATTGTTTATTCTTATATAGGCCTACTATTTCGAATTTGTTTACACACAAGGCGAATAGCGCTGCAGTAACCAATGTCGCAATTCGCTGTTATATCCTACCAGAATGGCGGATGCTGGCGACGTCATGTATTACGTTAAGCCAATAGGAAGTGAACCCTCCCGTTGTATATATTCCCTGGATAATACGGTGGTCAAGGACCCAATCGAATTGGAGGTTCTCGAAGGCCTTAGGAAACTTCTTCAAAATGTCAGAAACCAAAACAAATCGTTCCTAAATTCCAGTAAGATTAAGTATTTTGAGATTGAAATTCCCAAAATAACCCAATCCCACTAGAAAGAAGAACTCTTGTGTAGTTAATTATATTTATTGCCAAAAGTGTGGGGAGCCATGCTCCCCGATGAATTACAATTCACAATTCGTAACATTGACAATGCAGTTTTAATTAACAGTACTTAGTCACAGTTAGTGAATAAATAAGTAATAAATTGAAGGTTACACACACATATCAGATGGGATGTATTATATGTAGAACCTATCAATTCAACTTACGGTATATAGGAATGAGTAACATAGTAATATTGCCGGCAACACCTGACTTCTGAGTATGGTACTATAATATTAATATTACATTCCATGAATTTTTTGGCAAATCTGCCAAAACCGAAGGTCGGCCAAAAAATAAAGTTAAAGTCTATCCTACCTCTAGGTTGGCGCATCAGAGTTACCATTCATAACCGGACGTACGACATGTATGTCGACAACCTCTCTGCTCCAAGAAATTAATAATTGTGGCAAAATACATGTACATGCAAACATAATATAAATGATACATATGATATAACATTAAACCATATATAGATCCTCACAATTGAGTTGAGGACGGAAATCTATTACTGGCACGAGTTAGACCCTCGAGTCTCACCAAATGGAATTTCCCGCCCGAGGTATCTAACTACTGGTCGCTCTCTCACTCTACAGTGAAAGAGTCAACCCCAGCAATGAGATACCACCTCAACGCGAAAGTAAAGGCAAAGGTTGTTGAACATACTAGTAGATGTATACTGATTCTACTCTATTCTATTAAATATTACGATTATATCTGCTTTATTAATTGTATGAAGAAATTTCTAAGAATTGATGTGCCAAAGTAATTTAGATGAAGTCCACCGTCCTTTCTTGCATACTTTGACCGATCAGGAATCCCAAACTTTTTCAGAAAGGGTCTATAAGTGTGTCCAAAAGTAACATGTCGTTGTTGGCAAATTTCTCGTAATTTCTTATTAACTAAGATTACTCTATCCTTGGTAAGGTCAGAGTCACAGGGTCTAGGCAGAATAGAGGACATGATTATGTCGACGTTCAATCCTTGAAGAACACCGATGAGGTTGCCGAAGGCTGACTCAAAGTCTCCAATGTTCATGTTCGTAGGAATATCATTGGTGCCTATATGAATTAACACACAATCAAATACTTGAATGAATGTCTTGTTTTTCTGGATGAAGGCCGTTAAAAAGTCTATTCTGGCACCTCTAAGACTGTCACAATAGGTCCCATCAATATCTGACGATGGAATCTCCCAATAGATAAATTATCTTCCCTTTACCTGCAATTAAATCAAAACTTATTTAAGGCAGAAGCCATCATTTTAGAAACTGAGAGTTTATCAGATTGTGAAAATACCAAATAGGCTTTATATGCGTCACTAAGCCAGTCACCATGCAGTTGAATTAATTCTGAGGGGACCTGTCTCTGAAATGCACAGGTAGCTCCGCCTCTCCTAAATGAATGTGAAGAATAAAGCTTAGGGTCCCGATCAGTCAGAGAAATCAAAGCTCGAAGTTTATCAGTTAGATCACTATAAGTGATCGGAACTAATCTACTCTTGGTTGGTGCAGGTATCGATGAAATCATGTTATTATATGATAACACTGGACAGTATATAGAACCTGGGATGGCAGTAATGGGTATCTTTAATATTCTTTGTCCGAATTGAATTGTTTTTGACCACCGAATGGTCACTACAATTCGGTCTGGAAAACATTGAATGTCACCTCTATGCAATATTTTCTCACAGTCTTTCACTGACCTTGTGGTTGGAACTAGGTTAGATTTTCTAGCCATAAGGAAAAAGGCTAAAAGAAACAAGCACCAAAAGGTGATATTTAAGTTACAAGATAAATCCATAAAATATGAAAATTCACGTAGAATATCAGGCGTTATAGGTAAGGCTTGTTTTGGACAATGCTGTTTCAAGTGCGAAATGCCCTTAATCAAACGTTTCAAGTAATAGGCATTGAACGCCTCGTAGTAATAATTTAGAACAATATGCAGATATTTCAATCCTGATAAGTAATTTTGAATTGAGGAGGGTGATTTGAATGACCTGCTTAGAAACTGAAGCAACAATGTTCTGTTTTAAAAGCTCCATCATTCAGTATGGCTTACATTCCAGGTGCCACTTTTATTATAAAACTGGCATGCCAGTTGATTTGGGCATATTTTTGGATTATGAGTACAAGTTAATGCCATTTATATTGAGTCCTGCATATATGATATATTTCACTAATCTCGCATACACTACATGTATGTACCATCACTATATGATGAGTCTACATCAATTATAAGGGGTTGGTGTGACACATATACATGCTACCGGTACTGTATTACAAATAAATAGTATGTTACACTTTATACACTACAATTCATTATGTTTGCAGTGCCATTTTATCAATCTGAAATACTTGATATTTAAAAACATCCACCAAATATCAAATCTTTGGGCCATGGTATGATAAACTTCCCTGGTCCTATACCTACCCTGCTACCCACATACCAAAAAACCCAACCGGTAAGACTTACCAGGTAGTAACAAATATTTTATTGACATTTCATACCATATTTTGTCCTTATAGTACTTAAATTGTATGGAAAACATGTTCAGCCTGTTATATAGGCTATGTATAGTACATGACAGATGTATATATTTAATTATTTGTGTGATATCTATAGATTTACAATATCAAATTAACAGTTTAAATATTTAAACCTACCTGCAAGTATAAGTTAAGCAAAATCACACATATAATATATAGGCCTACCCGCCTAGCTACTCTTAAATATTAGTCTATGCATGGTATGGCGAAACAATAATTTTAAAGTTCTGTTATTAGCAAATACAGCTGTATTACAGCACTATATACATGTAATATTGTGTCATTTTCAGCAAATGGTGTGGTACTTACAATGTGATAGACATGTGTCACGCAATCATGATTAATTTACATTATGGTGTCAATCATTATGAGGTGCCATGGAGATACAATCATCCTCTATGTTTTCCAAAAATAACCGATGACATTATGTTCTTATATTCATGGCTACACTACATGCCTACTGCCTACTGGTATGTAACATATTGGCAAACATAACTTACAATACCCAGTATTTATTAAAGAATTTATAAATTATAGCACCCCTGGGTCATCTATATCATTGTTAATATGGGAAATTTTGATGTAGTTATAAAAATGTATTGCCTTGATGTGTGTGAAAATTTCAATCTTTGTTATAATAAAAAATAAGCAGCTTTAGCCTAAATTTCCCAAATTCTCATTCTCTGAGTTCTCATATACCATGAACGCAAGGACTATAATCAATGCAAGGCTCAACATGAGTAAAATACATGTATATAGCATGTTAATGTTTGAACACTCACTAATTAATTAATCTTTATTCATAACCCAAAAAAAATCACATGTAGCCTATTTATAAATCTATATTAATTAAATATTATATAAATATTTGATATTATCAGATTTCTTGTTTCAATGAGTAATGCTTGAAATGACTAAGTATTTGATTCCATATATTACATTATTAATGTAGCAATGACTAAGGGTGTGGCTAGTGCAGTCTAATGAATGCACATTACTACATAGCAACTACTCGAACTAGCATTGATGTTCTTGACTTGAGAAGCCTCAGAATTGTGTAAAATCTGACAGTGCTCCATCCACACTTTCACTTTAAGTCTGACACTTTTGACTCTTCATAGCTAGCCGCCAGAGCCCACAAGCATGGAATTATTCTGTAATGTTTCCAAATGAATTTTATTTTATGTTTATGTTTCAATATTTGATACGCCGGCGTTTTAATTTAAAATATGCATCATCACAATTATGAATTGAATGATCTCAGCCAAAATTTCAAAATTGAATAACAAACGAAAATTGGCAAGAAAGACAGCGTAATTTGGTTGAAATAAATACTCATTTGCTTTAAAATAATTTTTTTTTTCATGTTGGTGGATTAAAGTATGACATATAGTCTCAAATGTTGCTTTTTGTCTGATTGTTTATTCTTATATAGGCCTACTATTTCGAATTTGTTTACACACAAGGCGAATAGCGCTGCAGTAACCAATGTCGCAATTCGCTGTTATATCCTACCAGAATGGCGGATGCTGGCGACGTCATGTATTACGTTAAGCCAATAGGAAGTGAACCCTCCCGTTGTATATATTCCCTGGATAATACGGTGGTCAAGGACCCAATCGAATTGGAGGTTCTCGAAGGCCTTAGGAAACTTCTTCAAAATGTCAGAAACCAAAACAAATCGTTCCTAAATTCCAGTAAGATTAAGTATTTTGAGATTATAATTCCCAAAATAACCCAATCCCACTAGAAAGAAGAACTCTTGTGTAGTTAATTATATTTATTGCCAAAAGTGTGGGGAGCCATGCTCCCCGATGAATTACAATTCACAATTCGTAACATTGACAATGCAGTTTTAATTAACAGTACTTAGTCACAGTTAGTGAATAAATAAGTAATAAATTGAAGGTTACACACACATATCAGATGGGATGTATTATATGTAGAACCTATCAATTCAACTTACGGTATATAGGAATGAGTAACATAGTAATATTGCCGGCAACACCTGACTTCTGAGTATGGTACTATAATATTAATATTACAATCCATGAATTTTTGGGCAAATCTGCCAAAACCGAAGGTCGGCCAAAAAATAAAGTTAAAGTCTATCCTACCTCTAGGTTGGCGCATCAGAGTTACCATTCATAACCGGACGTACGACATGTATGTCGACAACCTCTCTGCTCCAAGAAATTAATAATTGTGGCAAAATACATGTACATGCAAACATAATATAAATGATACATATGATATAACATTAAACCATATATAGATCCTCACAATTGAGTTGAGGACGGAAATCTATTACTGGCACGAGTTAGACCCTCGAGTCTCACCAAATGGAATTTCCCGCCCGAGGTATCTAACTACTGGTCGCTCTCTCACTCTACAGTGAAAGAGTCAACCCCAGCAATGAGATACCACCTCAACGCGAAAGTAAAGGCAAAGGTTGTTGAACATACTAGTAGATGTATACTGATTCTACTCTATTCTATTAAATATTACGATTATATCTGCTTTATTAATTGTATGAAGAAATTTCTAAGAATTGATGTGCCAAAGTAATTTAGATGAAGTCCACCGTCCTTTCTTGCATACTTTGACCGATCAGGAATCCCAAACTTTTTCAGAAAGGGTCTATAAGTGTGTCCAAAAGTAACATGTCGTTGTTGGCAAATTTCTCGTAATTTCTTATTAACTAAGATTACTCTATCCTTGGTAAGGTCAGAGTCACAGGGTCTAGGCAGAATAGAGGACATGATTATGTCGACGTTCAATCCTTGAAGAACACCGATGAGGTTGCCGAAGGCTGACTCAAAGTCTCCAATGTTCATGTTCGTAGGAATATCATTGGTGCCTATATGAATTAACACACAATCAAATACTTGAATGAATGTCTTGTTTTTCTGGATGAAGGCCGTTAAAAAGTCTATTCTGGCACCTCTAAGACTGTCACAATAGGTCCCATCAATATCTGACGATGGAATCTCCCAATAGATAAATTATCTTCCCTTTACCTGCAATTAAATCAAAACTTATTTAAGGCAGAAGCCATCATTTTAGAAACTGAGAGTTTATCAGATTGTGAAAATACCAAATAGGCTTTATATGCGTCACTAAGCCAGTCACCATGCAGTTGAATTAATTCTGAGGGGACCTGTCTCTGAAATGCACAGGTAGCTCCGCCTCTCCTAAATGAATGTGAAGAATAAAGCTTAGGGTCCCGATCAGTCAGAGAAATCAAAGCTCGAAGTTTATCAGTTAGATCACTATAAGTGATCGGAACTAATCTACTCTTGGTTGGTGCAGGTATCGATGAAATCATGTTATTATATGATAACACTGGACAGTATATAGAACCTGGGATGGCAGTAATGGGTATCTTTAATATTCTTTGTCCGAATTGAATTGTTTTTGACCACCGAATGGTCACTACAATTCGGTCTGGAAAACATTGAATGTCACCTCTATGCAATATTTTCTCACAGTCTTTCACTGACCTTGTGGTTGGAACTAGGTTAGATTTTCTAGCCTTAAGGAAAAAGGCTAAAAGAAACAAGCACCAAAAGGTGATATTTAAGTTACAAGATAAATCCATAAAATATGAAAATTCACGTAGAATATCAGGCGTTATAGGTAAGGCTTGTTTTGGACAATGCTGTTTCAAGTGCGAAATGCCCTTAATCAAACGTTTCAAGTAATAGGCATTGAACGCCTCGTAGTAATAATTTAGAACAATATGCAGATATTTCAATCCTGATAAGTAATTTTGAATTGAGGAGGGTGATTTGAATGACCTGCTTAGAAACTGAACGTAGGGGCCCAAAGTTCTCGTAGAAGCTGGTAGAGGAACCAGCATAAAGAAAATACAAAACTGCAAATAGGTCAAAGTTTGAGTTTTCAAATTCTTTTTGGTGGCTTCGGCAAAGGCTGCTCGATGGGAGACTCTTGTATCTTCCTTCAAGGATTGTAGTTCTGCATCTAAAAGGAACCAATGAGAGACCCATTACTGTCCACCCCGGATTCAAATGAGGCATTGTGTGAATAAAATTACCACTCGTTTTCAAAATGAAAGAGCTTGTCTGTAATCTGTACAAATTTCATGTTATTATGAAGAACAATGTTTGATATCAATTGTTGGAATTTTTTGTCAGATTCTGGGTCAGAGTCCCATCTTGATAATATATCAGAAATTCTATTGGAGGCACTGGAAAGATGAACACATCTAATGTCAAATTGGAATTTGGCAGTTAAGTAACAGATTTCTCTGAGACAGGACTGGAGAAAATTATTCCTAGTTTTTCCAGTATTTATCACTGTAACTGACACCAGGTTATCACAATATATTCTAACCTTCTTTCCAGTAAATTGATCTCCCCAATATTTTGGAGCCACACTAATTGTAAGTAACTCCAGACAATTGATATCAAGTTGTTCATTTATGATAAATGGTGGAAAGGTAGAATGAAAACATTTATCATTAAAAATTCCACCACACCCTGACAGGCAAGCATCTGTTGAAAAAACCTCATCAGGCTGTGACCATTCCTCCAGGTACATCATTGACACACCATTATAGTGTGTCATAAATTTTGACCACCATATCAAGTCCTTTTTGAGAAATTGATGGATCGAACGAAGTATCGTAGAATGGGAGTCGATTTCTCTAAGCCAAGCTAGTAATCTTGAAACAAATAGTCTGCCAGGTCTTATACACTGGCTAATAAAATTTAATTTACCTAATAGGGATTGCAATTCTTTTAAAGAAGCTTTCTGTTTATTCAACCATTCATGAACTAATTCTTGTATTTCTATCAATCTATCTTCGGTGATACTGAGGGTGAGTCTAATAGTATCAAATTTAATCCCAAGAAAAGTCATTGAAGTATCGGGAGGACAAGCCTTTTTAACAGATTCTATAAGACCACACTTCACAAGTAGTTCACCCAGATAGTCATAAGCAGATTCAGCTTTATGGGGAATTTCTGCTCCGGCAAAATCATCCAGATAATTCAAAAAAAAAATCCTTTTTGACCCATCATAAAGGGAATTATTGAAGAGAATCGCTGAAAGATAAAGGCTGAGGTTTTTAAGCCCATAGGTAATGCAGTGTCAAAATATAGTTGATTATCCCATATAAACCCCAAATGATGGATATCTCCCGGATCCAAAAAGACTTGTCTGTAGGAATTTTTTAGATCTTTTTTGAAAAGGAGACAACCTCTGCCAAATTGTTTAACTAACTCTACTAAATCATCAACTGATGGGTAAGATATTCTGACTGGATGGCCCAAGTAGGTATTATCTGGTATCTTTTCGTTGATTGAGTGACCCAAGGGAAAACTGAGATCAAAAATAATTCTATCAGAAGAGCCTCTTTTTGGAACAGTATTTAAAGGTGATATATGAATATTGTTACTGAAAGGGTTGGTCTCAAAATGTCCTATCACTGAATTGTTACTTAATTCTTTGTGAATATATTGAGACATGGCATGTGGAAACTGCAAGGCATCCATGTGTTAGGAGAAATTGTTTCCTGCATAAAATTGTCACTGACTAGATCAGAAATACCAATTGGGAACCCATATTGTAAGAATTCTATCAACTGTGTATCAGCATATTCTTGTAACTGATTTCTGATAAAAGATATATTTAGCCTTGAGTAAATAGGGATTTTACACCCTGTAAAATTGGGACAACTCGAGGCAGTGACCAGATGATTAGTCTCAATATATAATTGCTTGGGAGGAATTTGACTATCAGTGTTCTGATTACACCCGCTCTCAATTGTCTCTTGTTTAGGACAGACCTCAAATTTATCTGCTGGTGTGTATCTATACCTGTTTATGACTTCAGTAAAGAATGTTCAATGGTATCAATTGGTATAGAAGATTGTTGCCCTGTCTCTACTAAGGCATCACATGCTTCATGTATATTACAATCTTGAGCTGATACTGTTATATCATTAACAGTTAATTCCTCAGAATTAGTTATAAACAAAGTGGTATCTTCAACAGTTATTTCTTCACAATCAGTCCCTGATTCACAATTGAATGACCTGTTTCTATCACTGACTTCCAAATTAAATTCCGACTCACTCTCCCACACACATGTTGAATTGTTTGTTTCATATTTATCAGTGTTTACAAAAGGATCCACAGAATATGAAATTTGATCAGATATATCATTCAGCTCAAGATCTACTGGTACATCTGTATTATATGAAATGAGTCATTTGTTACCAAAGTAAGGGCAGGCGGAAGAGCTTTCAGGGTGTGGTAGTTGGGTTTTCTCTTTATTGAAACAAGTTGCACAGAAGTGAAATACTGTATGTGGAACATGATTGATTGTTTTAGAATGGGGTGAGGATTCATTACACTTTTGCCTCTGAAAATCAGGGCAAAACCATTTGTAACTTGAACTATTAGTAGTATTACTGTTGGACATGGCTGTACTGGCATTCATATTTGAAAAATGTGAAGATCTACCGGTAGTTATCTTTTTTGACCCCCAAGGCTGCCTGGTAGAACCGGTCAATAATTGTACCTCAATATCTCCCGGATTGTCGGACCAACTATTCTGACCATATTCAATTCTCCTGATCCAGGCAGCATAAAACCTCAAAAGGGCTTTCCAATCATATAACTCATAGTAGTATGATATCTTTTTCAACAGATCTAACCTTCCATTCTTTTCTGCGGTATCCTTAGTAGTTGAGATTATTTCTAATTCACCCGCAACAAATTGATTGAAAGTTAATTGATTGAATGTAACATCTTTAGTGACAAATTCAAGCTGTAACATTGTGTGTGGGCAACGCTGTGGGTTTTTAATGTATAATCTAACATTGGACTCAAGTCCTGATTTTACTTTTCATTTTGACTTGGAAAAGGTCTGTTCGTCACTGGAACTAGATGTACTAGTACTACTATCATTGTCACTTTCAGGAGAATCAAATAATTCTAATTGTCTTTGTAGCTCTTTGGCTTTCTTCCTTGAATGTTTGCCTCTTCTTAGTGTTTTTGTGTCAACTTTACCTGTTTTCTTTTCCGCCAATGAACCAAGCTGTCGCCTCCTGTCTTTCTCTTTTTTTATCTTTCTTAGCATTACCTCCCTTTCTTTTTCTTTTTCTTTCATTCTTCTTTCGTTCACCAGAGTCTCATATTCCGATTTTAAATCGCCCATGGATTTTTCTAGGTTCTCAAGTTCGCTGATACCATGGATTTGTTTAACAAATGTCTCACTGTCTGACGAATCACTGTTTGATTCTGTGCAATCTTCGTCTCCATCGAAACCTCTTTCATCCAGTTTTTTATAGTCGATCTGTTTTTTCTTTCTAGACGAACGTTTATTATTAACGGCTGAAGCCATGTTAGCTGTCAAGATTCTATCAAATGTTTTTCAAAACATCAAAATATCGTTCTTGGAAGAATGTTGTTTTCTTATAATATAGAGATCGCCATACTACTAGCTGTCAGATTCAGAAACATTGTAAAAGTTGAATGGAAATTCGAATTTCAAACGTAAGTTTCTTCACAATCAAAATGGCGCTTCCATTATTAATCAAAATTGCTCGGTAGAGCATCAAAAAACGAGCTTAGTCGCGATCAAATGTCAAATTTCAAATGAATTGTCAAGAAAAAATATACCCTAATTAACCTATTTTTATGACTGTCAAACTCTGAACCAATGGGAAGCGTCCTACTAGTGATTTGCGCAATGCCTGTGTGGCCGCGATTGGATAATACGGTGGTCAAGGACCCAATCGAATTGGAGGTTCTCGAAGGCCTTAGGAAACTTCTTCAAAATGTCGAAAAACAAAACAAATCGTTCCTAAATTCTAGTAAGATTAAGTATTTTGAGATTGTAATTCCTAAAATAACCCAATTTTTAAATACAACATTTTTGCCCCAATATGGCAATTTAAAACACAATATGTCCAAAAAAAATGTCATTTATACTTTAAAAATCAACGCGTGCCCTGAATATGTTATTTAATCCAAGCCAAAATGTGAGACAAAATTATTGAAGTTACGATCAAATAATTCTGATTCCAAAACAGACTCACAATATGAAAAATTTCATCAATATCCATTGAGTGAGAAAACTTTATACCCTGTTTACGCTATTTATTTCAGCTTAATACCCTGTTTACGTTATTTATTTCATCTGACCTTAGCCTGCACTTTCTAGTGTTCATTTTCATATTTAGTTCATGTACATGTAGAATCTGCACCAGGTTTTAATGTAAACATCTTTATTTTTAGGGGTACCAGGTCAAAGCTAGAGAAGAAAGGTATGCTATAGCTAATGAGCATAGATACATGCTTGATCAGATATGGGCCAAAATTAACTTTTGCCAATAATTCATTGAAACTCCAGAATCGGAAATGGAATAATTTGTGACTCACTGGAAAATGTATATTGTGTTATCTTAAAGGTACTCAATTCGATTAGACCCTCCTAAATTACTATTTCTTTGGCTTTGGCGGTAAAATATATTTGATTCGAGTAGAGGAACCCATCCCTCAAAGCTCAGATTGATCAGATATTGATTTTTGAAGTTTGTTAATTTTTGGAGATGTGGTCCACTTCCACGTGCTCAAACAGACAAATTGCGGGTGTAAGATGGATAACTCTAAAATCAAGTGGTTACTATTATCAATAATAACCACTTGATTTTAGAGTTATCCATCTTACACCCGCAATTTGTCTGTTTGCGCACATGGAAGCGGACCACATCTCCAAAAATTAACAAACTTCAAAAATCGATATCTGATCACTCCGAGCTTTGATGAGTGGGTTCCTCGACTCAAATCAAATATTTTTTACTACCAAAGAAATAATAATTTAGGAGCGTCTAATCGGATTGAGTACCTTTAACTGAAAACTGTTTTAACTTCGCACATGTTTCTCTTCATTATAATCATCAAAATTATGTAGAACCATAGAATATGGATTTCCTGCCATGGTCAACAGATTAAAAAAATTTACACGACCACTGATTAAACAAATTTAACCAAGATAAATAAAATAAGCTCAAATTTACCGAAGATAAAAATAAACAAAACACATTTTGTTCAGCACTATATCGGTGAGTTAGTTCCGAAATCTGAGATACCTCTTACCAAATTATATAATTATGTGTATATAATTTTGTGGTTCGAATGAGCCACGTCCGTTTAAGTCAATGGAACATAAATAATTAGCTCTTATGCCTTGGTTGCATGGTTATGTTACAGGGAACAGTCGTTCATGTTTCTAAGACAACTTCATAATCACTTTCAGGTCCAGAACAACCCAACAACTTATGGCCGAATCAAATAACTAAAGCTGCTTATAGTGATGATGAGTCTGAATATAAAAAGCAGGATGAGAAGCAACAAGCGTTGAAACTTCAACAGAAACAATGGCAACAAAAACAGCAAGAGCAACAAGACAGTTGGCAACAAAATTGGCACAAAGAACAGGGGCGGCTAAAACAAGAACAGCAACAGCAACAAGACAATTGGCAACAAAATTTGCAAGAAGAAAAGTGGCGGCTAAAACAGGAACAGAAAGAGCAACAAGACAGTAGGCAACAAAATTGGCAAAAAGAAAAGCGGAATCTACTACAAAAACAGCAACAACAAGAAAAGGATAAGAAAGGTTTTACCAGTAACTTTCACCATGAGATAACCATAGCAATCATTATATGTTTGGTTGCCACGATGGTTGCTATGGGTTTCATCATTTTTAGGTGAGAATAATTAAATTGAACTCTTTCTTTACTGAATGGATTCTCCCATCAGTTATAAAAGTTCTGGTATACATTGAAATGTTATATTATTATTCATCTGGAGGGATCAATGTTCAGGAAATATATAAGTAAGCAGATGACAAGCAGGTAATACAACTCAAAAGGATTGCTATCCATTGGTTGGAAATATTCAGATAATACGGTAAGTTCAACAAATAATAGGTCGCTCGTAAATTTTCTTTGCCATAAAATCCACTGTTTAGTTGTGATCAAGGCGTTCACAACGTGAATAGAAAGTTTTTGAAAGTTTGTTCTCCAATTAAATAACAATTGACAACTTTTGCGAATGATAACGTACCAGCATATCACCTAAAAACATATATCTGCATATAGTACACGTATATTACACGTATGATGGTCATTGCCAGAATATTTATGCAAATGGCTAAAACTAATGTTTTCCATTGTTTTAATACCAATAAGATAATATAAGGTGACTTGGTTGCCACCATTGCTGTTGCAAATAATTAATGAGGAAATATGCAGAGAATTGCAACTGATCATAATCAGCGTTATTTGTATTTTAGAGTTATTGTTCATTGCTATTTAAACTATGTCTGTAATAGTATGCCATATGTTTACATCATAAACATGTCTAATGATGTCTAACTGTTACAGTTCATATTTACTAGACAATGCTTTCAACACGCAGTATCTCGTCATGCAGAACTTATTTTACCTGGGCAATTTTGCAACGAGATACCATTTCCAATCAATCATAATATTAAAACTCAGGGATGATTTCTCATTAGATTAGTATTCAAAACAATGGAAGACAGTATGTATAAACTAAAATGTATTCACATTAATGCTGTCATATTTTAAGTGTTTGGAGGAAAAACAAATTCCACACCCACACAACCGGAACAGATTTAGCTTTTTGTGATCTTCATATATATATGGGAGGCCAAATTCACATTTAATATCTAATTACGCTTAAGCGTGATTTCCTCACTCACAACTCCATTATGCTTAAGCGTAATAGGGTTTCATAGTCTTACTACCTTATATATAATGGTATCATCTAAGGTAAATATATGTCAAAAGTTACTAGCATTAGTAATTGGCTGCATCCATTTCAGCTCCAGGGGAGTTTAGAGATATGAAATTTGAATTACGCTTAAGCGTAATGCCATTACGCTACGCTTATTAAAGCCATTATGCTTAAGCGTAATTCAAATTCCATTACTCTTAAATGTAATGCAATTATGCTTAAGCGTAATAAAAGCTTAATGGGTGTGGTGTTGCTTACTGCGGGAAGCCAGAACAGGAAACAAACCACTACCAGATTATGTTGCCAGTTATTTTCATTAATAGTGATCTGAACGTCATGAATCTTGTAATTTTGTCACATAAGATGCCCAGTGCACCAATTATATACAAAATATTGCATTATTCTGACAATAATCGATTCTACGTGGCTTTATTCTTGCAATAACCTAAAACTTAAGCGTAATGGCATTACACTTAATCATAATGGCATTACACTTAATCATACTTGAAATCTGAATTACTTTTCAGCATGATGGCATTATGCTCAAGGTTAATGGCAGCACGCTTAAGCATAATTAGCTATTAAATGTGGATAGGATAAGGATTGGATAATATTTTATTTCACAATACATTATACATTAAAACATTATTATACAAGTCAATTTGTATACGTATTGTGTGGAATGCCGTGGCCTATGATGGCCGTCTACCCGGCACCTCTGACTGACAGAATACAATCAATAATGGCTACATAAAAAATTTAAATTGTTCATTATATTTTTCAGATTAGATTAATATTTTAAATTGGATTTAGATTTAGATATGGATTCCAGCGAATAAACATATATGTTTTAGTTGTGTGAATAGAAATAGATATGAATGAATATGCAACGGTCAATTTTCTCAATAACAAGTTTTGGCGTATGTTTTAGCTGCATTTACTAAGGGGAATTAATAAAACTTTGCTGACATACTATATGTGCATTTGGCCTCCCATACAAATACACCTTCTGGTTTTATTGTTGACATAAACAACATTTTGTCTGGCAGCAGCAGATCATGGGTGTTGCTTACAGCAGGAAACCAAAACACGAAACAAACCACTACCAGATTTTGTTGGCAGTTATTTTTTCATTAATAGCGATATGAACGTCATGAAACTTGGAATTTTGTCACATAAGATACCCAGTGCAACAAGTATATACACAATATTGCATTATTCTGACAATAATTGATTCTACGTGGCATTAATCTTGCAATCACCTAATACTTTGGTCATGTTAAGATCTCATAAAATTATAATAAAATAGGGTTATATTTCATGCAGATAAATTGAAATTAACACAGTCAGCCATTTCTCAAAAAAAAAAAGAATACGCAATATAACACACCTTAAAGGTACTCAATCCGTAAAGAGGGTCCCCATCTCAACAGATTCCAACAACAACAATCCGATCAGAGGGTCCTATATTACTATTTCTTTGGCTTTGGGGGTGAAAAATATTTGATTCGAGTCGAGGAACCCATCAAACAAAGCTCAGAGTTATTAGATATTGATTTTTGAAATTTGTTATGTTCTCGAGATGAGTACTAATAACTGCCGTAATCTGCTCTGGATGTGTACTCCAAATCTATTGAAACAGACAAGGATGGATAACTCTAAAATCAAGTGGTAATTTTAACGCAATTTTGACTGAGTTCTGGGCCAGATAGTATTCCCGATAATGAAAAATAATAGATTTCTAAAATCGATATCTAACAAATCTGAGCTTTGATGGGTGACTTCCTCGACTCGAATCAAATATTTTTGACCCCCGAAGCCATTGAAATAGTAATTGAGAGGAGTTTTATCGGATTGAGTACCTTTAACCCAATGAAATGACCACGAAATTAGGTTACTGTCGAGCATGTTTGTTTATAACAAAAATAAAACTGGAATGTGTAAATAAAATGTAAAATCTGTTCCGGTAGAGTGAGACCACTATTAAAGAGATGTTATCACTCCTCAAATCACATTGCTATTCTGGCCACCGTTCCATGTGTGTTATTTTATGTAGAGATAAGTGAGAGGAGTATTTTGAGCTGAAAGGGTAGTACTCCTCATTGACACAATCATAACTCGAGTCTTCACAACCCAAAATGAACTTCTACATAAGCAATATTACTGTCGCGATAACAGGGGGAGAGGTAGTAAACAAATTCCAGGAAGGTGTATCTGCCATTTTTTGGGGCCCAGCACCCCAAACCTAAATTATTTTACTCCCAATATTTTGACATCCACCCAAAAAATGTCACTAATTTTGGTCTAAATTTAACCTGCGTAAAACCCTACTAACATCACTCATGTGACTGGGAAGCTTTATCCTTTAGTTCAAATGACAGTTTAACCTGTTTCAAAAGCTGTTTTAATTGAAAACAAATTGTTAATACAGACTAATATGAAGATTTTTTTCAAATACTGGCTGATTGGCATTTGTCTACCACATACATGCATTGGAGTTTCCTATTGATTGTGTGGTGAAAGTATGCTAGGTCTACCTGTGTGGACAAATTTTTTAATTGATTTATCAAGTTGTAGTTTTATGAATAAATTATACCTACCTCATATCGCTCAGAATATATCGCTTTAACGCTTCTAACTCGCATCGTTCGTTTCCAGGGTGACCGTTTTAATCACTCACTGATATGACGTCACCTGTGGAATACCCCCGCGTTAATCATTTTAAGACTTTGCGTCCGAGGAGCCAATCAAAACTCATCAAAGGGGAGGTGGGCGGTTCGTGTATATGAGGTACTAGCAGGGTTACCCGGCGTTGTCCAGGTTAATGTATGCTGTGGATATTTGTTGGGAATAGAGAATGCTCTTGCTTAAAGTGTTATACGTTTTCTCATAAATTGTATATTCAAATAGCATCACAAAACATGATTATTACAGTCATGGAATATAAGTAGTGGCTCACCTTGTCAATTGTCATTCTGTTTATCGCGATTAATCCGTTCCACCAATAATGAAGTATTTATTTATTTACAACTGCATATACATTAGATGCATAAACCCGGCCTCATTTTTGTGGTAAGACACACGTGTAATATCGTCACGCACAGTAACGTAAGAGCTTATAAGCGCAATTTTGTCAATGTCAATTTCGGAACTTTATTGTTATGTTAATTAGATTATAATTATGATAGTCAATTTGTGTTGGGCTATATTGTGTTGACTGTGAGATACATATGGGTGATAGGGCGGTTTAACAATCTTTTTAACATGAAAAGACAAATTAAAAAAAACTATATGTTTTCTTGAAGATATCTTTACTTCCTCTTTGGAAGTGATAAGGAAATCAATATTAATGTGTTTTAACCACAAGCGTTTCGAGACCATTTTTCCTTGCTAAAATGTGATTATGTGACAAAATGGATCTCAAATGGATCTCAAACCTCGTCCACTAAATTCGAACCTCACGTCACTAAAGCTCGACTCGAATCGAATTTAGTGTACTCAGTTAATACATTCGTATAGAATTGCGACTTATAGAGATTCTCTCTCTCTCTCTCTCTCTCTCTCTCTCTCTCTCTCTCTCTCTCTCTCTCTATATATATATATATATATATTGGGGGGATAAATTATCAGTTTTAGTTTTAAAGGCACGTGAGGCCTTAGTTGTCGAAAATATTCATATTTGTTCCAATCACCGTAAACAGAAAAACATTAAAACGCATACAGTTTCGTTCATATATACCATGACCATCGCGTAAACAGCATGTTATCATAAAGATTTACTATATTTTACCTAAGCAAGAGCCTGATTGCGTTACAGAAGACAGCACAATGCTGCGGGATAATCACACACAAATGGCATAAACGCTCTTTATTCGTTCCATATCAGGAATTCACCAATAAAGAACGCTCTTTATGTTTACCATCATAATATAAACAAACACCAGAAAAGTAACTTTTTATGCTTTTGTTTACATAACAATGGTCAAATATATGACAATAACATACTGTTTATGCGATATTTCTTATGTGTATACGGACAAAGTCTGTCTACATTTTGTTGTTCTTTCTGTTTGTGACGGTTTTTGACGGGTGGAAATATTTTCACAGGATACCCACCGCCAAAGCCAACCGTACCTTTAACAAGTGTTACAATATTACGGTATATATAAGCTACCAACTCTCATCGTCTATGCTAAAGAGGTGTAGATCTATTATGCTGATAATTTAAATGAAAAAAATTATGTCTTATCATTCCCTAAATTTTATAACTACCTTGGAGGAAAATGAATTCAATTCAACTTCAACTTTAAATATATCTTTTGAAATTACAAGATGAATGGATCTCATAGATTGGGATTTACATTGGTTCAAAAAGGGGCAGTATAGGGGCTGAGATAAGATATTTTACTCTCTCCACCACTCTATATATGCTGTTGAACTCAAGTTTGGCACGGGTATAATAATATATAGAATCGTAAATATTTCTAAGCCGATGGAGGAGGTTGGTGGGGGCAATGTTAGGGTTAGCTGTTCTTTTTTTTGTAGGATGAACTAAGATCATGGATCACGGATTCGATCATTTACAGTAGGATCACCAACTAAATGCACTCTTTTCATGAGGAAGGATATTATTAAACAGTCAAGACATTTTGGCATTTCGCGATATCCTTGCGCCACTGAACCCCGCCATAAATAAAAGCCAGTTACAAACGAATGCTGTTCTTTGTATACTCAAGTAATGTTTTTCGACTTCATTACAGTCCTTGGATCAAAATAGTTAAGGTGTTGGAAAAGAATATCATGATCATATCTGAACCGGAGGAGAAAGACCTGGGGTCAATACTATGAACAATTTTATACCTGTAAATACAAATAGTATTTATTAATTTGTAATTACAAATTTGTGTTAACTATCACAGTGGTTTCATAGTACAGGGACAATTTTGCCGTATTATTTGTATACTACATTATGAATATACAAACATATTATTAATAGTTTAATAGTTAATTGTTATCGTCTCCCGACCATACATTTCGTCCTATAATAGGGACGCGGGGTGTGACATGTGGGGTGTTGGACGGCTTGGTGGGTGCCCCCAACTTTGGTCAAAATATTTCTCAACAGTTGGATATTTCGTACCGATAGGTTGACACAAACATTTTACACCACAAGCAAGCTCACGTTGTCATTATTGTTTAATTTAACAACCAATAATAAGTGTGAACTGTGTTTGGAGACCATTCAGTCCGATTCACTAGCATAATTTCGACTTTTGTTGAAAATTATGGTCTAAATGGCCATCAGATATAACTTGTTCAAATCGTCACGTCCCTGTGTCCGAATATGTTTTCAGTTGAGGGGAGGAATGTCCACATCTAAATTTCATATGCAACCGATATGCTGCGAGTGTTATGGATATATATTATTATAACTCACCACTCTGCTCCCATTCACCCGTTATCAGTGTTATCTGAATACCTAGTTCAAATTAGACGGACATGTAGAGCTAAAATAACTGACAACAATATCTATGTGAAATTTACAATGCGTGCTATTATTTTGTGATTTGTGTTATCGCCGGTACTATGAAACGATGAGCTGACAAAATCTCGCAAATTTCACAAAGATCAACTGTTGATTATTGTAGATTGCTTACGGGTAAACCCTTACCTGTGAGTGATTCACAATATATTGAATCACGGGAAACCAAAGTTACAAAAGAATTAACCAATCATAAGTTGAGAGGTTGATCGCTTATCAGAGCTATCCAATCGGTAAACGGATTGCTAAGTTGGTGACCGCTTGTCTGCACAAACTTTAACTAATCAATTGTTCGTTTGTAGAGTGTGTATGTAAGTACAAGTTAGTGTGATATCGAGTACTACAACAAATTTGGTATCATTGTTTTCACAAATTACAACCATTCAGTTTGTGAAAACAAAATATTACTTTGATGGTATAACATTGTATATATTGTGCCCATCCTATGATTTCAAACTGATCCGCTACTCTTATATAAATAAATATATATTTCATCAGGGGGTGTCCATCAAAGTATCGAAGCAGTGACCTGCTAAGGCTCTCAGTTATAGGAGGGGTGGTCATTTTATAATTTGAAACTGCTCCGATATCTTATAATAGGGACGTGGCTATATGGGCTCCGTTTGGTGATGGGGTGTCCATCCTATAATTTCAATATGCAGCCTTTTAATAAAAACAAATGCCTATAAATTCCACATAGCGATTGACTCAGAGATGGTCATATGGTCCGGTTTAAGGGTGTGAAATTTATGTTTGACACCCTATAGACAAGTTCCTTAACGTTGTAACCTTCAATAAATTGGGTAAGTTTAGTAGTTACAAGGAACACATACTGCTACCTCACATCCAAGCTGACCCCTAAGGGTTGACAATGTCTAAATATAGGCCATTTCAATCCAAACTTTTGACCAAAGGAGGTAAATATGCAAATGTAGGTCTAAAACAAACACATACCCTCTAATATATTGTTGGAAAACAAAATAAGAGAACAAATTCAACCTATTGTTGTTGTAAAATGTCCAATTCATGTTGTTTCAGGTATCAAATTTCCAACTGTTGAACATGTTGACAAAATGTTTTGGGGCGACAAACATAACCCAACCCCCTTGTCGCGACGTCCCTGTGGGTTGTAATTGAGATTTCCAGCTGACAAAATATTTTCACAAGGGGGTGAATCGACCCCTTGTCACCACGTCCCTGCGTATCATAGATGGCTATATCCGGGTTAAGGGTGCGAAAACTGAAAAATTATGTTGGACACACAATATGAAGACCTTCTAATCACGTTTCTTAACGCTATAACTTTCAATTAACTTTCATAGTACTCGAGCATTCTTTGTGATCTGAAGATGTTTGTAAATACAAAGAACACGTACTATTTGTGATTTATGTTTGTAATCGTAGTTTCATAGTATTAGCGGAATGATAAATTGTTATTTCTTACAAACATAATTGTAGATTCTTACAAAGAAAACGCTTCATAGTATTGACCCCTGAATGACTGTATAGTAGATGTCTACAAGAAGCCTAAACGCGTGATATAATGTAGCATCTCGAAGACATTAACAATTAAGTTGAGGATGATGTTAGAAATGAAGTTCAAAGTAACGTGAATAACATCCTTTAATAGAGCAACAACTGAACTACTGTATGAAAACAAACAAATTGGATGTGTATAAACTGAACTACTATATGAAAACAAACAAATTGGATGTGTATAAACTGAACTACTATATGAAAACAAACAAATTGGATGTGTATAAACTGAACTACTATATGAAAACAAACAAATTGGATGTGTATAAACTGAACTACTATATGAAAACAAACCAATTGGATGTGTATAAACTGAACTACTATATGAAAACAAACAAATTGGATGTGTATAAACTGAACTACTATATGAAAACAAACAAATTGGATGTGTATAAACTGAACTACTATATGAAAACAAACAAATTGGATGTGTATAAACTGAACTACTATATGAAAACAAACAAATTGGATGTGTATAAACTGAACTACTATATGAAAACAAACAAATTGGATGTGTATAAACTGAACTACTATATGAAAACAAACAAATTGGATGTGTATAAACTGAACTACTATATGAAAACAAACAAATTGGATGTGTATAAACTGAACTACTATATGAAAACAAACAAATTGGATGTGTATAAACTGAACTACTATATGAAAACAAACAAATTGGATGTGTATAAACTGAACTACTATATGAACACAAACAAATTGGATGTGTATAAACTGAACTACTATATGAAAACAAACAAATTGGATGTGTATAAACTGAACTACTATATGAAAACAAACAAATTGGATGTGTATAAACTGAACTACTATATGAAAACAAACAAATTGGATGTGTATAAACTGAACTACTATATGAAAACAAACAAATTGGATGTGTATAAACTGAACTACTATATGAAAACAAACAAATTGGATGTGTATAAACTGAACTACTATATGAAAACAAAACTGAACTACTATATGAAAACAAACAAATTGGATGTGTATAAACTGAACTACTATATGAAAACAAACAAATTGGATGTGTATAAACTGAACTACTGTATGAAAACAAACAAATTGGATGTGTATAAACTGAACTACTGTATGAAAACAAACAAATTGGATGTGTATAAACTGAACTACTGTATGAAAACAAACAAATTGGATGTGTATAAACTGAACTACTGTATGAAAACAAACAAATTGGATGTGTATAAACTGAACTACTGTATGAAAACAAACAAATTGGATGTGTATAAACTGAACTACTGTATGAAAACAAACAAATTGGATGTGTATAAACTGAACTACTGTATGAAAACAAAAAATTGGATGTGTATAAACTGAACTACTGTATGAAAACAAAAAATTGGATGTGTATAAACTGAACTACTGTATGAAAACAAACAAATTGGATGTGTATAAGCTGAACTACTCTATGAAATGTGTATAAACTGAACTACTGTATGAAAACAAACAAATTGGATGTGTATAAACTGAACTACTGTATGAAAACAAAAAATTGGATGTGTATAAACTGAACTACTGTATGTATACAAACAAATTGGATGTGTATAAACTGAAAATGGAGGTAACATTGAAATTTTATTCTTGTCCCTCTTTAAGGAAGATGTGAAATGTTAATAATGCATACAACAAATGGGCCATATGTGGAATGATATAAAGGTAATATCTCCATATACTGAATGATGAAAATATAATTTGTCCGTATATGGGATGATGTAAATGCAATATCTCCATATTTTTTACAGACAGGGCGATAGACTGACCTTGTTGGAAAATAATATCATGATGGTATGTGAACTGGAGGAGAAAACCCTGAATGACTGTATGCTGGAGGTCCTTAAGAAGCGTGAACGCGTTGAACCTCCTGATATCACGAAGTATCTCGTAGATATTAAAAATGAAGTTACGGATGATGTTGAAAATAAGGTTAAACAAAGAGTTGAGCGACACAATCAGGAGACCACGAACAAGCTGGAGAGCCTGGAGACAATGCAGTACAACATACGAGCTCGGTTGGACGTTGAGAGTGGAGCTGGTATGTACTAATATATAATTACATGTGGATCAACGCGTGTGGATATGCATTGGAACACAGGGACAGTATACCAACATTTTCAACAATGGAACTTTCATTAATGGCACAAAATTATTTGGAAATATCAGAACAAAAGTAGATAGAATTAGTTCTGATAGTTTGATATTCCAACCAGAATCTAGCGTGAAAAGAGTTTTTAGACCAACGTTAGACCATGTTTTCTGTATTTTTTTTGGACTGAAATGTCGTTCAGTTGGAAATTTCCAACCAGTGTTAGGTTGGAAATTTCCAACATTATGACAAATTGAGATACCAGTTGGAAAATACTAACCCAAGGGATTTTAACACTTTTTTATACTGAATACTCATCGACGAGAAGTTCTCTTAGGGACATGTTCAGATCTAAGATCCCACAACATGTTCAAGCATCATGATAAACCTAGTAATTTATCGATTTTGTGACATGTTATACATGGTATAATAATACTATTGTTCGCTGATTTTCGCGTTCTTTTGGCAACATTATAAATTGCACGCTGTCATAGTGATGTTCCGACAATGAAAAAGCCTCCCTGACAGATTTTCGATTATCTGGAGGCACAATCGGCCGATTATGATTCCGATTATCGGAACATCACTAGATATGCAGGACTTTTGTTGACATGTATGTTAAAGATACGAGCGGTCTTCCATGTGGATATATGTTTTAAAATAGTCACATCCACTAAAACCGCCATAAACAGAAAGAATATTATATAATAGACAGATGTTGTTCTTATACAAATCATAAATATCGCGTAGATCACTGCGTATAGATTGCATGTTATTGTCATGATTGTACCCTTAGTTATGTAAATGAACATAACAAAGTTACGTTACGATTGTTTATAGACAAACACTGGGAACTAGAGTATCGTCAAATGCAAATGTTCCGCTGCACTGTGGAATGCGTACATAAAATTATTGGCGCAATCAATAATCGGATTCAAATCACACCAAATTGTATTTTTAATCAAGCCATTCTACCCGCTGTCAGTTCAAAATGAAGCTAATACACGTTACTTCGTGATTGGGAAATGATCAGACAGAAAACGTGTACATAATATAATTGTTTTCGCAAAGAGATGAATAATTTTCAATCCAGTTATAGTATTTTCTCCTAACCTATATAATGTAATACATAACACATACAGAATATTACGATTAATCATATTCTGAGTTGTAAGCGCACCAACTTAGGAGTTTCACAACCGACGTAAAGCGCGCGAATCTAAATAAGGAAATGGCGCAATATCGTGACTAATCTGATACAAAATCCACTGCGCATTTTGCGAGAAACTAAAAAACAGTCAACCTGTAATTTCTCGGACACAAAACGTGTTTTGTGAATAATTTCGCATTCATATCATCATTATGCTATACTATTAGTATATTATTGAGGAAATTATCATTTGATAACTATACAACGAAGCGCCCCTTTAATTGGTATCCCGAATTCGAGAGAGTGTAGTATGGTACTATCATTTACATGTATATGTGTTCCTCTTATCTCATTTCAGGTGGAATTTACATGATATTAATGGTCCCTTTAATTGGTATCCTGAATTCGAGAGAGTGTAGTATGGCACTATCATTTACATGTATATGTGTTCCTCTTATCTGATTTCAGGTGGAATTTACATGATATTAATGGCACTAACACTAGCAGCCGTGTCCTTATCATCACTGTACCTCAGCGTCCACAGGAGATCAGCATCAGTCAGATCAGACCCTACTAGTACGCCACAGACCAGCGGAACCACACAACTTACATCGGTAAGCATTACAGTTAAATATACAGAACCACACAACTTACATCGGTAAGCATTACAGTTAAATATACAGAACCACACAACTTACATCGGTAAGCATTACAGTTAAATATATAGAACCACACCACTTACATCGGTAAGCTACAGTTAAATATACAGAACCACACAACTTACATCGGTAAGCATTAGTTAAATATACAGAACCACACAACTTACATCGGTAAGCATTACAGTTAAATATACAGAACCACACAACTTACATCGGTAAGCATTACAGTTAAATATATAGAACCACACCACTTACATCGGTAAGCATTACAGTTAAATATACAGAACCACACCACTTACATCGGTAAGCATTACAGTTAAATATACAGAACCACATCACTTACATCGGTAAGCATTACAGTTAAATATACAGAACCACACCACTTACATCGGTAAGCATTACAGTTAAATATACAGAACCGCACAACTTACATCGGTAAGCATTACAGTTAAATATACAGAACCACACCACTTACATCGGTAAGCATTACAGTTAAATATACAGAACCACACCACTTACATCGGTAAGCATTACAGTTAAATATACAGAACCATACAACTTACATCGGTAAGCATTACAGTTAAATATACAGAACCATACAACTTACATCGGTAAGCATTACAGTTAAATATACAGAACCACACCACTTACATCGGTAAGCATTACAGTTAAATATACAGAACCATACAACTTACATCGGTAAGCATTACAGTTAAATATACAGAACCACACCACTTACATCGTTAAGCATTACGGTTAAATATACAGAACCACCCAACTTACATCGGTAAGCATTACAGTTAAATATACAGAACCACACCACTTACATCGGTAAGCATTACAGTTAAATATACAGAACCATACAACTTACATCGGTAAGCATTACAGTTAAATATACAGAACCATACAACTTACATCGGTAAGCATTACAGTTAAATATACAGAACCACACCACTTACATCGGTAAGCATTACAGTTACATATACAGAACCATACAACTTACATCGGTAAGCATTACAGTTAAATATACAGAACCACACCACTTACATCGTTAAGCATTACAGTTAAATATACAGAACCACACCACTTACATCGGTAAGCATTACAGTTAAATATACAGAACCATACAACCTTACATCGGTAAGCATTACAGTTAAATATACAGAACCATACAACTTACATCGGTAAGCATTACAGTTAAATATACAGAACCACACCACTTACATCGGTAATATTTAACGGTTAAATATACAGAACCATACAACTTACATCGGTAAGCATTACAGTTAAATATACAGAACCATACAACTTACATCGGTAAGCATTACAGTTAAATATACAGAACCACACCACTTACATCGGTAAGCATTACGGTTAAATATACAGAACCACCCAACTTACATCGGTAAGCATTACAGTTAAATATACAGAACCACACCACTTACATCGGTAAGCATTACAGTTAAATATATAGAACCACACAACTTACATCGGTAAGCATTACGGTTAAATATACAGAACCACACCACTTACATCGTTAAGCATTACAGTTAAATATACAGAACCACACCACTTACATCGGTAAGCATTACAGTTAAATATACAGAACCATACAACTTACATCGTTAAGCATTACAGTTAAATATACAGAACCACACCACTTACATCGGTAAGCATTACAGTTAAATATACAGAACCACACCACTTACATCGGTAAGCATTACAGTTAAATATACAGAACCACCCAACTTACATCGGTAAGCATTACAGTTAAATATACAGAACCACACCACTTACATCGGTAAGCATTACAGCTAAATATACAGAACCACACCACTTACATCGGTAAGCATTAGTTAAATATATAGAACCACACCACTTACACAGGTAAGCATTACAGTTAAATATATAGAACCACACCACTTACACCGGTAAGCATTACAGTTAAATATATAGAACCACACCATTTACATCAATAAGCATTACAGTTAAATATATAGAACCACACCACTTACATCGGTAAGCATTATAGTTAAATATACAGAACCACACCACTTACATCGGTAAACATTACAGTTAAATATACAGAACCACACCACTTACATCGGTAAGCATTACAGTTAAATATACAGAACCACACCACTTACATCGGTAAGCATTACAGTTATATATACAGAACCACACCACTTACATCGTTAAGCATTACAGTTAAATATACAGAACCACACCATTTACATCAATAAGCATTACAGTTAAATATACAGAACCACACCACTTACATCGGTAAGCATTACAGTTAAATATACAGAACCATACAACTTACATCGGTAAGCATTACAGTTAAATATACAGAACCATACAACTTACATCGGTAAGCATTACAGTTAAATATACAGAACCACACCACTTACATCGGTAAGCATTACAGTTAAATATACAGAACCATACAACTTACATCGGTAAGCATTACAGTTAAATATACAGAACCACACCACTTACATCGTTAAGCATTACGGTTAAATATACAGAACCACCCAACTTACATCGGTAAGCATTACAGTTAAATATACAGAACCACACCACTTACATCGGTAAGCATTACAGTTAAATATACAGAACCATACAACTTACATCGGTAAGCATTACAGTTAAATATACAGAACCATACAACTTACATCGGTAAGCATTACAGTTAAATATACAGAACCACACCACTTACATCGGTAAGCATTACAGTTACATATACAGAACCATACAACTTACATCGGTAAGCATTACAGTTAAATATACAGAACCACACCACTTACATCGTTAAGCATTACAGTTAAATATACAGAACCACACCACTTACATCGGTAAGCATTACAGTTAAATATACAGAACCATACAACTTTACATCGGTAAGCATTACAGTTAAATATACAGAACCATACAACTTACATCGGTAAGCATTACAGTTAAATATACAGAACCACACCACTTACATCGGTAAGCATTACAGTTAAATATACAGAACCATACAACTTACATCGGTAAGCATTACAGTTAAATATACAGAACCATACAACTTACATCGGTAAGCATTACAGTTAAATATACAGAACCACACCACTTACATCGGTAAGCATTACGGTTAAATATACAGAACCACCCAACTTACATCGGTAAGCATTACAGTTAAATATACAGAACCACACCACTTACATCGGTAAGCATTACAGTTAAATATATAGAACCACACAACTTACATCGGTAAGCATTACGGTTAAATATACAGAACCACACCACTTACATCGTTAAGCATTACAGTTAAATATACAGAACCACACCACTTACATCGGTAAGCATTACAGTTAAATATACAGAACCATACAACTTACATCGTTAAGCATTACAGTTAAATATACAGAACCACACCACTTACATCGGTAAGCATTACAGTTAAATATACAGAACCACACCACTTACATCGGTAAGCATTACAGTTAAATATACAGAACCACCCAACTTACATCGGTAAGCATTACAGTTAAATATACAGAACCACACCACTTACATCGGTAAGCATTACAGCTAAATATACAGAACCACACCACTTACATCGGTAAGCATTAGTTAAATATATAGAACCACACCACTTACACCGGTAAGCATTACAGTTAAATATATAGAACCACACCACTTACACCGGTAAGCATTACAGTTAAATATATAGAACCACACCATTTACATCAATAAGCATTACAGTTAAATATATAGAACCACACCACTTACATCGGTAAGCATTATAGTTAAATATACAGAACCACACCACTTACATCGGTAAACATTACAGTTAAATATACAGAACCACACCACTTACATCGGTAAGCATTACAGTTAAATATACAGAACCACACCACTTACATCGGTAAGCATTACAGTTATATATACAGAACCACACCACTTACATCGTTAAGCATTACAGTTAAATATACAGAACCACACCATTTACATCAATAAGCATTACAGTTAAATATACAGAACCACACCACTTACATCGTTAAGCATTGCTAATACAATATAATACGGATAAGACCAAGAACTCATCAAGCAATATTGGCCATTTTAGTTCAATTATGTTAGTTCGATCGATTTTGACAACAAGGTATGTCCGATTTGTTTTTACCTGAGTTACGGTCCTTAGTTTGTCTATATTTTTTAGCAATGTTATGACCGTTAGTGCCATAACTCCAACAAACGTCAACCGATTACATTCATATTGGGTACATGGATCTTTCAGAACAATATTTAGATCGAAATCGAAAACCATGTTTGTTTTTATTTGTTTTACCTGAGTTACGGCCCTTGGTTTTTCTATTTTTTATTTAGCAATTTTATGACCGTTTGTGTGAAAACTTGAACAAACGTCGACCGATTACATTCATATTGGGTATATGCATCGATCTTTCAAAACAATATCTTGATTGAGTTCAAAACCAGGTTTGTCCGATTTGTTTACCTGAGTTATGGCCCTTATAGTTCTTAATTGTGGTCCTTTAGTTCTTCCATTTTAGTGATTCTCGGTCTGTCAGATTCACTCTTATGTGCACACAAACTCGACCAGAGCCATCTTTGATGCGTAACCCTTGTTGGTATTTTATAGTGATGTGAAACATTCAATTGACCTGTTCAGAACGGTGTAACAAAGAATCATGCCAAAATAAGTTATTTCCATAAATTTAGTATCAAAATAGGCAGAAAACAGCATCAATGTCACATATAAATTATATGCAGTGGCTCGATCTTGTTGTTGGAATCATTGGCCGTCATGTTTATGTCCAATAATGTGTCCCGAATACTAAAGTAACGACGTAACGTATTTTGTTCTCTCAAATAATCCAGTCAATGTGGTTGGAATTTTCGATAATCTTAGTTAAGTGCTACATTCTGCCAGTGCAGATCGTGTTTGGATTCTAACATATTGGTTATATTCAATGAAGTAAGTCCATAATATATGTCTTTATAGGCTGACAAGAAAATGAAAGATTGTGCAGAAGAGATATGTGTAGTGAGTTTCTACCAGGACATACAGAACTCTAATAGAAAGATACTCGATTCAGCCCTCATGGGAACTAATCTGGAGAACATTCACATCCATGAGGTTCTTATAACCACGCACGACGAGATTGTCGACATCCCAGCATGTAAGGTATATGTGATCTTCGTCGGCAACAATCAGACAAACATTATCTTGGAAACTCCAAATTCAGGAAACGGTGACTTGAGAGTGACAATGGTCAGAGCTGCAAGAAAGATTGGCGGTAAGTTCATAACCATCTGATCACCCGAGAAGGCCTGACATTTAAAACAAATTAATGCAGGAGTACAAATGCCCTCTTAGATAATTAGATTTGTCTAGGGATACAATGAACTCCTAGTAATCTGAAACCTAAGGGAATATGTCTCAGATGTTCCAAGGAAGAAACCGACTTACAACTATGATCTGGTTGTATCTCAGCTAATGCGCAACCAAGGTACACACGCTGGAAAATTTATGTATCAATTATGCGGGAATTTCGCCTTAGTAGTTCGTAATCCAATCCTGAAAATTTCAAGTTTCGTTGCACCCCTCGCATTTTTCAGTTCTATTGATCAAATTGACGACCGTCGGTCGGCGTCGACTGTCACAACAAAACTAATCTGCTGTTGTGAAAGGTGTCCAAAGGTAATACAAATCAAGGGACACTACGCTGACCCCCCCCCCCCCCCCCTAAATCAAAATCCCCCACCCTTAGGCATATAATGGTGCACTGCAAACGTATTTGGGGTTATTGATATATGTTAAACGCATGTAATGACAAGGAAGTGTGTGTGTGCAACTACGATCAAATAACAACTGGCGGTGTATCTTTGTCCGTTTTCACATATTTGAAAAAAAATCTAATGATTTCTCCCAATTTATTTTTTCATAACTTTTCAAACTTATTTTCCAGGTATTGTCAATCGGACAATTTTTGTTGTTATTGTTGTAAAACGTTGCACGTGAACAGGAGATATGTAGACGTCAAAACCACCGCCAACGGAGCAACAATAAAGCAACATGGCATTAAAAATTAACCCTATCCCCTAAAATTGTACATTAAATCACGAAAATGATAACTAGCATGCCTAAAAGTATAACCAGACGACAAAGAATCAGGCGGAATTATGTTGGATAAATAGGATGGAGTTTTTGTTTTCTTTTCATCTTGTACAATTTAATCAATTTATGTTTACTTCTGCGTGACGCAAGTGTTTCCCATCCAGTTTCAAGTAACAAGTTAAGGTCTCTAGTACTTATTGTGCCCCAGTTACAACTCGTGCCATTTCGTACTGAATATCATCAATGCAATCGCTCATATTTTTCGGAATGTTATCCCAAACAGGTGATGCATATTCCAGTATAGTGCGAATGAAAGAAACATATACGGTTTCTGAAGACTTTCTGCTTAATCGGAACTTTCTTCTGGGCCTTGTCGAGTATACTACAAAGGTGACATACATGAACCAGAGCTGTCAAAGATAACTCCGAGATGTTTATGATTGCCCTTACCAAACACAATCGCTTATTAAGTGGTTTCTTAGCATTTAATTGGCGTTTGGGGCCATTTTTCAGCGTTTGAAGCAATCTCTTAGCGTTTAAACGCTATGAGAACACATTTCTTAGCATTCGAATGCTAAGAAAACGTTAACAATTATGTTTTGTTTGCTTTCGAACGCTAAGCATTGATGATCCTTAGCGATGTTCTTATTCGAGTTCACGACAATTGTCTGGAAACTTCATATCTCCTATATATGTGACTAATGTTTTTGACAATATACGTACGAGAATGACCATAATTAGTTACACTGAACAATGATGTAGAATTATGAAAATATTTGTTTTACAATACATTTTAAGTACATGTAGTTTGTCTTGGAAATACTTTGAAAACTCCACACATTTAACTGAACAAGAGATATAAATATTTGACATGTCTGATAGGTATTACATGTACATTATACTGTAAACGTACTACTGTATACCCTTTCTAAAAAAAATCACTAAATAAGTGTATATGTTTATGGGACTTTTTCAAACACTAATAGTAAATGTATATATCTAGTGCTCAGAATACAGAGAATTTTGTTTCTTTCGTGCAAGCCAGTGCAAGTAGAGAATCTCTTGTATCTAAAGTAATTAAGTCATGTTCAACAAATATTTCATGGAAAAAGTGGGGACAAATCTATTGTAAGAAATATTGGCTCATCTGTGCTTCATACATTATTAAAAAAAGTGGTTTTACGCACATTTTATGATGAGACCAATATAATGATATTTCAGATTTTCAACACCATTCAGATCCTGTATAAAGTAATTCTTTATTATTATTTATTTATTTAAAAAAAAAAATTATATATATATAAAATAATCATTATATTAAAAGTCTATCACTTGAAAATATTTGTATTTAATTATTCTCTCTGAATAGTGACAGAAAATGTGGATATTTTATATATTTAAAATCATATTATTAATACGAATTGAAACTACCCCAATTCTAAATTAAAGTGAGAAAATGTTTGCTTAACTAATTGAAGTAATGAAGTTGTCTCACTGTACTTGCTAGCTCTCTGCGCCCCCTAAAATATTCTTAGAACCAGATAATGCCTATACATAAAATTCAATTACTGCCTCATTGAGTCTGCATGACGATCCCCTGGGGCACTGGCCTATAAGCTTGGAAATTTGATACTTCTTAAAATATGTAACATATGTGTGGCACAGTGTTGACTCTATGTTTTGATCAGTTTGCATCTCACTGATGAATGATGTACATGTGTATGCAGCTTTATACTCAGATTTTGTTCTAAGAGATCATTTCTCATTTTTCTGTGTTTTTGATTGATTAATTTATGAAGTCTCACAGAATCCACAGCACCTGGATGGGAGACCATTAATTGTGTCTCTGGTAAGTACTTTCATAATTCACATTAATTTATGTTGCTTATATAGCCTCATGAAACTTCAAAATATTATATTTTATTATATAGAGAATGTACAGTACAATTAATATTGGCATGATCACCTTTCATTCAGTCACACACAAATGAATATTAAATCTTAGCTACAGGGATCGAACCATTACAAGGCCCTCCACAATTCACCTACTCCAAGATTTTTGGATTCCTCTAAACCATGCACAACACTGTATAAATGGGATTTAATATATCAATCTCATAAGAATAAACCATTTTGAATAAAACAAATGACTCACATATCCAGGGTGTAAATCTACATATTAGAATATTGCAGGGATGGCATCAGGGGAGGGGTCAATTGTATTATAAAGTAGCCCCTGCATTAGGGAAATGCTGACGCCATGCACCCATGATAGATTGCAATATTTAAATGCATGCGAATTAACTCTGAAGTACTAATTACATTTCTACCTACAATTTTTATAGACCAACATAATTCAATTTATTAATGTACATGGCTGAAGTATATATAATTTTTCTTCTATGGTCCCATGATCACAATGAAATAAAAATATGGCTTGAATAACACCATCAGAGCTTTAACTATGACTTCTTGTATTTCAGTTTCAGAATTCACAATTTCTTGTTCAATGAAAGTTACAGAAGGGTTGGGAAACAAACTGCATGGCTACAGTAAGGTAATCTGCTTGAAATGTACCAGCAAGGAGTCAAAGCAATCTTTCTGTCGAAGTAAAGATAGCAATAAAGGGTAAGCTTTATACTTTAAATACAGTACAATTAATTCCTTATTTCCATTGTGCTAAACATTTATCTCAGTCATTTATATTGCTTTGTTGAATGGGATTTCCACTTATCATAATGAATATGAACTCCATATTAAATTTTGGGTGTTACCGAAGAAATTAACTTAACAGCAGAATTGATGAGTTATGAATTTTCTCAGCAGATAACATTTCACCCTGTGACAATACACAGAAAACACATATATTCTATAAGTTGGCTATAATGCAACTAATAAGAAAAAACTATGCCCTATGTTTGACTTAATTCGGAAACAGAGATATGCTCAGCCTGTAACCATGTACATATGTTCTGCATTTTATGGATGTAACTTCAGTACCAATTAATGGATTGTAATGTCCTTTGTACTACTATGACAATATACCAGCACGGGAAGAAGGATATCCACAACTTATAATGGAAGTTCGAAATGTACGGGTATAATATTTTAACTGGACTCTATACACTGGCATTCACCAAGACTCACAAGTCCACAACTTGCATGAAACGATTTGATCTCACGGAAATTAGAATGCATCATCAGCAGAAACTGCATGCGCATCAATGTCTAGTTACGGCATACACCGCCCATTCAAACAGCTGCGTGGAAGCACAGTCTGCATGTGTCGCTAACAATAGCCAGATATTGCTGACGCAACATGCGTGCAATTGATAATTTGATACACGTTGTAAAAGTCTTGTTTCCCACGAACGGTTCATATCACCACACTGTGACTCATAAGCTCAATGAAGTCATGGCTGTGCATTGGCCACGAGACCACCTTATGTCCGTACCCCTCGGACGATAGCATGGTCAGCTCTACTCACACTTTATATATAATTTGCAGATATATAACATATATATTGCATTATGCGCCGGGCATCGACAAATTAAAAAAAATTATGTGCCGTTGGTGTCCCCTGATGTATGATATACCATTTAGTAACATTTCACCCCGTTCTCGGTTCCTGCAAATCATATTCCCGGGAAACGGGAATGAGTAAGGGACCCGGGAACCGGGAAATTCCCGTTCCCAGGATTAAACCCTACGCAAGACTAATGAAGTGTAAGTTATACTTGTCTCATATGGATGTCATAATGTCCAGCATGTATACCTTTTCATTGTGAAGAATGTGCAACATTGGTTAAGTATATATTAATGTCAAGTTTATGACCGCACAGCTAGACAAATAATTTTGTGTAAAGTAACTCCATCAGAAGACCTGCATGTGAAAATTAGTTTGTCAAATACAACTGTGGGGGATCATTTTGCATAAAACAAGAAATTGAAGGAAATTTCATCAATGATTCTTGGAAATCTTAATATTTTCGTATATTGTTTTCAGAAATGAATCACCAGAACACCAACAGAAGTAAAGAAAAGAACTAAATCAGGATAGAATGTTATATATTAATTACTGTATTGTTATAGCCTGGCCTTCACATGTTATTGTGACCTAGTGAAAGACAGAGTTAAAAAAAACGTCAAAACCCTGGTATACGTTTCACTCAATCTTTAATAGCACACCACCAGGTTTTGATGAATTTCACACCGTCCTTCACCCAGTAATTATAGCATATAAAGATGAGAGGAAAATCAGGCTAAGATCATTGTTTATATTTGAATAAATTCTATTGATTCTGAAATTGGAGTTGCCTACACTTCATAATTCACCATGAGGAAGGAATATTTTGGGATAAGTTGATGAGTTAGTGAATCTTTAGGAAAAAAATGTAAGTTACTGTAACATTTAAAATTTTAAATAAATTCATGTTCTAAATATGTGTGAGCGAACGGTGAGGCCTTTCTAATCAGTCTTTTAAGTCATAACCAGAAGACTGTACAATTCAGTAACTTTAGGGTTGATATTAGCGTTTAAATTATTATATTTGAACGCTAAGAAATAAGGAAACGCTAAGGAAACGCTAAGGAATTGCAACAGTATATTTGCCAACATACCAACAATATGCAAATGAGGTAAGCGTTCAAACGCTAAGCTTAGCGTTCGAACACTATGCTTATAAATATTTCGCCCAATATACACGCTAACCAAGCGCTAACCAAACGCTAAGATAGCGTTTGAACGATAAGCTTAACATTTGTTTGCCCAATTCATCTTAGCATTTATTTTATGCATTTGTATTGTATTGTATTGTATTTATTTCGGGCAAGATATGCCCATATATAGTCATACATAAAACATATAATTACAAATTAAATATAAAGAAGTTGATTCCAATGATTGAATAGATTTGACCAATAGATCAGATCTGAGTTACAAATAGCATTCAAAATACTGTTTAAAGATTTATAAATTCTCACACGAAATCCATACACACCTTTTCGAATCAGCACTGTCAGAGAACACATTCTGTCACCTACAAACACCCCACTCACACTACATGGTCTCTCATAACCCATAAATTTTCTATATGCATTATTATAACAAACTGTAAGTTTTCTATAACAACGTTTGGTATAGTTAATCCAAAGATGAGCACAATATAATGGAGATACGAACATTTGAAATAAATACATTTTCACATTAGGCGAACATTTGTAAAACTTTCTAATAAGCATATTTGAGCGTGAGCATATAGACCGATATTGGCGCATAATATCATTATCATCGGGAAATTCGTTGTTGAGTATATGTCCGAGATACTTATAGGAGGACACGAACTTGAGTTCATTGCCCATTAAGTATAGTTTTTGAAATGACCGAATATGAAGAGATTTAGGGATAAAAGTCATCCCCACATTTTTTGTAATATTATAAGTTAAATAAATCTTCTTAGCCTCGTGTTCACATATTCTCAACAAACGACGTAGTCCCTCCAAAGATGGTGCAATAATACACATATCATCAGCATAACATAACTGATTGATTTTTGCACTGCCAACAATGCACCCAACGTCACATGTATTCAGACTTTCGCTAATCTCGTTGATTTACACATTAAATAAATAAGGGCTCAATATATCGCCCTGTCTAACACCAGTCGTGGGCCGGAAGCATGTCGAGTATGTTTGTCCCCAGCGAACATGATACATCTGATTTAGAAACCAGTCCTTAAGGATCCGAATAATAGCTGATGGCACTGATCGTTGCTTTAGATGTCGTAGTAGCATTTCATGGTTGACACGATCGAACGCTTTACTTGCGTCCAAGAAGCACACGAAAACAGGAGTATCCTTAAAATTATAATGTCGTATCGCTTTTAATGCAAATATGCAGCCGTCCGTTGAATGATCTTTCTAAAAACCAAACTGGTTGTCTGTGGTATATAATTGTTCAGAGCATTTATTGAACAACACCATTTCCAATACTTTTGAAATAACACAGGATAACGCCACTGGACGGTAGTTGTCTTTGTCGGCAATATTCCCAGATTTATTTTTCAAGATGGGCACAAGGGTCACTTTCAATAAATTTGGGGGAAGGTGCCCATGTTTGATTATAGCATTGCAGATTATGATAAGGCACGTGAAAATATGGCTGTCGCAGAATTTTAAGTGGTCAGCCGTTATATCATCTGGTCCCGCAAACGTACCAGTCTTAAGTTTGTTTACGGCATCGATCACATCAGTTTCAGTAACAGTTATGATTGCATCGCCTTGCGTTGACCCGAAATTGTTGTCGTTGGTACCTATGCACTTGTTGTCCACTGATTCCTCATTGTTGGAAAAGACGTTTCTGAAATGTTCGCCCCACATCTCGGTAATATCAGCCTCGCCATTTGCTCCACCTATCGAGTTTGCGTTTCCACATTTGGCTCCTTTTGAAACAGATTTCCAAAATGCATTTACATTGTTACTACACAGGTTCTTAGCTAGTTCATCAGCCTTAATCTGCTCAACGTTCGATTTGCATTTTCTCAGAGCGGATTTGAATATCGATCGTCTTCGACACATAGTGTCATAAATGTATCCATATCGAGGTGAACGCTAAAAAAACGCTAAGCAAACGCTAAGGGTAATCGCTAAGCAAACGCTAAATAATGGCGTTCGGTTTTGGTAAGGGTGCTTACTTCTGTTATTAGTGATCCAGCCATGGGAGTGGGTGAACTATACTTAAGCTAGTCATTGATTTAAATTAGTTTAAAACCAAGAACATTTATAAACAATAGACTCTGCTATCTGATATGATAGTCTGAGTGTTATTGTGTGTAAGGTGATAAGACTGCAGTAAGGTGTTATAGAGGATTATTGTATTGAGTGAGTGAATGTATGCTGTAGTGTGAATGAGTAGTGCTAATGAATGAGTGAACCTAATATCTAAGGAGACAAAGGACATGCACTTGTGTGTTAACCAGCAGAGACATAAGTCATTTTTCATGATATATGTGACCACAGCATAGCAATCCTGATCAAATATGATTATAAAGTAATTAGTGAGACCTCAATAATTCCCCAGCGTTATCAGAACAACACCTCTGGTGTATTCATATAGAACAATGTGGCACACAGTGTGAATGCGACAGCTATGTCATTAAAAACAAGAAAACTAAGATGCATGCATCAGGTCGGCCGTGAACTATCTACCATAGAATTGTTGTAGCTATCGATTATACATTTTGAAACACCTGTCTGTATGTATGTATGTATGTGTGTATGCATGTGTGTATGTGTTATAGACTCTAACACTGCTCGAATTTGGTATTTAACGTGTCAACTTGACCTCGCTCATAGGCATGTTTCTGGACCTTGACCGATCCGACTAAAAATTTGTGTGTAGGACTACTTCGATCCCGGGAGCAATATGGACGGGTCCAATTTCACGTGGGACCATGTTCTCGAACGTGCTGATATAGGCATGTTTCTGGACCAATTGAACAATAGTTTGGCCAGACGCTGTATATACTGGGTACTGTCCAGATGGAGGCAATCACAAAAAAAATCCCTAACTAGCCCGAACGAAGTCGAGTACATCAGCTAGTTTAATATATATTTTGGACATTTGTCTGTCTGTTTGTCTGTTAGCTATGGCCGGGAAAACTGCCGGACAGATTTGACGAAATTTGATACCTAGGGGAAATTATTTCCAGGGAGTATTTTGGACGGGTCAAATCTTGATCCCGACCTGACTTTGACATTCAAAAAGATCAATTCAATGTCAAATCTGGTAAAACGGAAGTATTTCAACGAAATTTTATACCTACTGTTACTTTTGTCCCAGGAGTGTTTCGGGTGGGTCAAATCATGACCCTGACCTGATCTTGACATTCAAAATTGTCAATTCAAGGTCAAATCGGGTATAAAGCCGGGCGGATTTCGACGGGTACTTTTGTCGTGACTTTTGTCCGGGGAGTGTTTTGGACGGGTCAAATCGTGACCCCGACATGACCTTCACCTTTAAAATAGTCAATTCAAGGTTAAATCGCGCATTTCTCCGAAAATCAGAGGGGAACATCCCGGACGAAGTGGGGTCCACGAGCTACTATTATATATTTCTAGATTTAGTTACAAACTAAATACCTGTATATTGTACAAAGAAATGTTTGACAAATATATCTGTATCAATATTACCATACGGGTCATTAAAATAGATACGACGAAACAAATTTTGAAGGGTGCATGTATCAGGTAAATTTTTATATTTCAAATGATGACAGGAATGCCGAAAGTTGAAGTACCTACGTAATACTGGCTATCCGCATGAAGAGATATACATGTATATAAAAACCAGATGAGGGATATGTCTGTACAGTTGCTAAACAATTCAGTCATGCAAAAGAGGATCAAAGAGTAAGATACCAAATTGCTGCCTGTGGTAATGTTTTTTAACGAAATTCGGGAAAATTAGATTACTCTCACCCTGGTTATCCAGAAGATAATTGTGGAATCTGATGACGATCGGACAAGGGTGTCGTCTGTAGGATCAACCAAATTATTTAGCCATAAAAATAGTAAAATTGAAGATCACCGCTGGCAGTGATGTCTTCACAAGGACAGTTTGAGAACAAAATATGGCTCACATCTAGCGGTGACCCAAAATATCCACATAAGAAAAAGTTCTCCAATAAAAGCTGGCTGCAGGGTGCGCCAATTGATTCAAATTCGAAATTTAGCAGGGTGTACTGCTTGTGGCCATGTTTACCCCGCAAATTTGATAGACTGATGGACAAAACCACTGAATCCGTTGAATCAATATACATGGATTAATTTATATGCATTGTTATACACAGTACTGGTATATAAAGGTACTGAAAATAACTATATTACTAGTATACACAAAATAAACCATATATCATGGCTATGGGTTCTAATATCCGAACATGACAGCTGAGAACTTGGTGTGAATTAAAGAGTGGTGGTTTCTCAAGCATATCTAACCCTCCACGTTAGAAACATGCCATTAAATGTCATAAGTATAATCTAGCTTGAGGACAGAAGTGATCCATAAAACCCCCCTTAATTCAACCAGGTCCTCGCGCGATGTATGATCGATCACATGATGATCTAGGGGGATTAGAATTGATGTATAAAAACAGCACTGCATGTAAATATAAAATAAAATAGTGCTACATCTTATTACAGATTATTGCCATATATAATCAGTGATTATACAGACAGTCTGACAAAATAAAGTTTCAGTGACACTCTATCCGAAGAGGGGAATAATTTCATCTGTTACAGTCAATGGAGCAATTATGAATCTGGAAAGGTGAAATTTCTAAGTAATACTAGATATCGACATGACACGATAAAATATAACGTAAATGCAATATGGCCGCTGGCGACCATTTTTTCCTATGAAATTAAAAAAATATTTGATAGCTCTCATCTGATAGATCAATATCAAGATAAATATGAAGTTTGGTGATGATCGGATGAGTGAAGTGGACTGTGGTCTGTGCTAAACGGTTTAGTAATGCTTAAAAAGATTCTTACCTTAATATTTTTATGTTCACTTTATAAACTTCACTGAGTCATCTTTGTCATGTATTGAGTTTGATATCTTTTGTTAACAGTTTATAAATCATGTATGTCTCATGTTTGTTATTTTAATTTATGTGTTTATTATCATTAAATAAAGTTGCATTCCTTAAAAAGATTCTTACCTCAATGTTTTTATGTTCACTTTATAAACTCCATTGAGTCATCTTTGTCATGTATTGAATTTGATATCTTTTGTTAACAGTTTATAAATTATGTATGTCTCGTGTTCGTTATTATATTATATACACTTTATAGTGTGTTTTCAGAACGAAAAAAAATTGAATAAAATCAACAAATTTGTAAATTTAAAAACAATTCAAACGTTGTTGTATTCCATGTCCCAGCCCGGACATATACACCAAATTTCAATAATATTCAACGGACCAAACGCTATATAACACCCGTATACATCTTTTATTCCGAATCGGACTCGGGTACGTGTTATAGTAGGTACCGAATTGACACACGTCGACTGGGCGAGTTGGCCATGGGGCGATTAGGCCGATTCCGGCACATTCTATAATTTACCGTATGTATCCGTTTACGCGTAGTTTACTTTAGAAAGTTCCGCAATTAATACCGTAAATAGAGCGACCTTATTTGACAGAGAATGCCTCTGTTATTGATTATCAAGTTGCTGTACATTAAAAACGACAAATTCACATGCTCGTTCAAGCGCAGTAGTCTATTTTCCCCATGTTAAAGGACATCCATAAATACTAAATAACGCTAACCTACTGCCGAATGTTTGACACGACAACTGTTAACATATTTGGGCTGAATTCATCTGACGCGGTATTATTCCTCAAAATAAACAACAAAACCATCGTTACTTGGAAATGTAGTTTGGGCTAACATTTACATAAATCCTCCAGATCAATTATCCGACACACACGTCAGATGAAAAAGTCACATGAAGTAACCGGCCAAATTGGCCGAAATAAATACCTGTGTTCTCAGGCAATTACATAATGGTATGGGAAAATGGATGAGAGAGGGAGGCATTCTTTCAGCTCCCATGAGACGAAGTCTCTGATTTAAAAAGTATAGTTTATGTCTATGTAAATTGATATGGCACCAGGTCCAGGCAACAGGCAAGCCTATGTAAGTCCGAACCTACCAACAAAAACATTACATAACGTGACCAACACAAAATGCACACCCCTACACTCAGGGTATACAGGGGCCTGCCTAGGTCATCTCAACAAGGGACGTTTCAGATGGTGTGGGGGGGGGGTTTGAGCAGTAAAGGCGGACTCGGAGAAAACGTAACATTAAATCACCCCGTACCAAAACCAAACGCCATTATTTAGCGTTTGCTTAGCGATTACCCTTAGCGTTTGCTTAGCGTTCAAATGCATCAAATAAACGCTAAGATGAATGGGGCAAACAAATGTTAAGCTTAACGTTCAAACGCTATATTAGCGCTTGGTTAGCGTTTGGTTAGCGTGCATATTGGGCGAAATATTTATGAGTTTAGTGTTTGAACGCTTACCTCATTTGCATATTGTTGGTATGTTGGCAAATATACTGTTGCAATTCCTTAGCTTTTTCCTTAGCGTTTCATTATTCCTTAGCGTTTCCTTAGCGTTCAAATATAATCATTTAAACGCTAATATTAACCCTCAAGTTACTGAATTGTACATTCTTCTGGTTATGACTTAAATTTTAAATGTTACAGTACCTTACATTCTTTTCCTAAAGATTCACTAACTCATCAACTTATCCCAAAATATTCCTCAAACTCATCCACTGATTGTTGACTCTCCCAAAATATTCCTTCTTCATGGTGGAATTATGAACTGTTGGCTACTCCAATTTCAGAATCAATATAATGTATTCAAATATAAACAAATGATCTTAGCCTGATTTTCCTCTCATCTTTATATGCTATATTTACTGGGTGAAGTACAGTGTGAAATTCATCAAAACCTGTGTGAAACGTAACCAGGGTTTTGAAGTTTTTAAACTCTGTCTTTCACTAGGTCACAATAACATGTGAAGGCCAGGCTATAACAATACAGTAATTAATATATAATATTCTATCCTGATTTAGTTCTTTTCTTTATGGTTGTTGCTGTCCTGGTGATTCATTTCTGAAAACAATATAAGAAAAAATTAAGATTTCCAAGAATCATTGATAAAATTTCCTTCAATTTAACACAATTGAGCAACTTTACTCTGCTTTCTTGTTTTATGCAAAATGAACCCCACAGTTGTATTTGACAAACTAATTTTCACATGCAGGTCTTCTGATGGAGTTACTTTACACAAAATTATTTGTCTAGCTGTGCGGTCATAAACTTGGCATTAATATATACTTAACCAATGTTGCACATTCTTCACAATGAAAAGGTATCATACATGCTGGATATTCTGACATCCATATGAGACAAGTATAACTTACCCTTCATTAGCCTTGCCCTTATCATAAAAAGTCTTTATCTGACTTCTTTCATTTGTACACTTTGAGCATATTTTAGCAATAACGTCATGATGTCCTTCATGATGTCCCACATCTCTTTTTTGTTTGAGACCGAAATTATGAATTCTGAAAATTGAAGAATTGATACAATAATAACTAATTGAAGGCTTCGTACATGTATCACCTGATTATTGATCAGTTTCATGATTGGCTGACTTATTACAACTGTAATGCATAGCATGACATATTTCCCGATTTGCAATTTGGAAAGGGTGCAGTGCTGAAAGTTTGAATGGGTGTTAATTAATGGATGAAATAGTTTGTATGTGGATATCCTTCTCCCCATGCTGGTATATTGTCATAGTAGTACCAAAGGACATTACAATCCATTAATTGGTATTGAAGTTACATTCAACAATGCAGAATATCTGTACATATCTGAGCATATCTCTGTTTCCAAAATAAGTCAAACATAGGGCATATGTTTTTCTTATTAGTTGCATTACAGCCAACTTATAGAATATATGTGTTTATGTGTATTGTCACACTGTGAAATAGTATCTGCTGAGAAAATTTATAACTCATCAATTCTGCTGTTAAGTTATTTTTTTGGTAATACCCAAAATTTAATATGGAGTTCATATTTATTATGATAAGTAGAAATCCCATTCAACAAAGCAATATAAATGACTGAGATAAATGTTTAGCATAATGGAAATTCTATATTGAGGAGACCTGCTAAGGAATTAATTGTACTGTATTTAAAGTATACAGCTTACCCTTTATTGCTATCGTTACTTCGACAGAGAGATTGCTTTGACTCCTTGCACTGGTACATTTCAAGCAGATTTCCTTACTGTAATCATGCAGATTGTTTCCCAAACCTTCTGTAACTTTCTTCGAACAAGAAATTGTGAATTCTGAAACTGAAATAGAAGAAGTCATAGTTAAAGCTATGATGGTGTTATTCAAGCCATATTTTTATTTCATATTGATCATGGGACCATAGAAGAAAAAAATTCTATACTTCAACCATGTACATTAATAAATTGAATTATGTTGGTCTAATAAAAATTGTAGGTAGAAATTTAATTAGCACTTCAAAGTTAATTCGCATGCATGGGCATGCATATATATACACCTAGAGTAAGTTTCATTTAAATATTGCAATATATCAGGGGGTGCATGGCGTCAGCATTTCCCCAATGCAGGGGCTACTTTATAATACAATTGACTCCACCCCTGATGCCATCCCTGCAATATATTAATATATAGATTTACATCCTGGATGTGTGAGTCATTTTTTTTATTCAAAATGGTTTATTCTTATGAGATTGATATATTAAATCCCATTTATACAGTGTTGTGCATGGTTTAAAGGAATCCAAAAATCTCAGAGAGAGTAGGTGAGTTGTGGAGGGCCTTGTAATGGTTCGATCCCTGTAGCTATGATTTAATATTGCATTTGTGTGTGACTGAATGAAAGGTAATCATGCCAATATTAATTGTACTGTACATTCTCTATATATAAAATATCATATTTTGAAGTTTCATGAGGCTATATAAGCAACATAAATTAATATGAATTATGAAAGTACTTACCAGAGACACAATTAATGGTCTCCCATCCAGCAGCTGTGGATTCTGGGAGACCATAAATTAATCCATCAAAACGGTGTCAGACCGATTTTCCGAAGACCTATTACTACGAAGGCCCACAACTCCGAAGACCCGATTCTCCGACGGCCCACAACTCCGAAGACCCGATTCTTCGACGGCCCATAACTCCGAAGATCCGATTCTCCGACGGCCCATAACTCCGAAGATCCGATTCTCCGAAAGCCCATAACTCCGAAGGGCCGATTTTCCGAAGACATATAACTCCGAAGACCTATAACTCCGAAGTGCCGATTCTCCGAAGATCTATAACTCCGAAGGCCCGATTCTCCGACGGCCCATAACTCCGAATGTCCGATTCTCCGAAGGTCTGATTCTCCGAAGATTTTGTTTTATCGGGGTATTATCGTTTACTAAATAGTGTACAGTCCAGTGGCGAAGCCAAGGGGTCCCAAAATTCCTACTGCCCCTATTAAACCTCTACTTGCTATTTCAGACAATATGGGCCCCTACCAAAACATGTCCAATGTCATGTAAACGCCCGGAAATCGTTCATGGGGCATCAAAATATTCAAAATTTTCCTACCCCCCCCCCACCTAAATGGGAATCCTGGCCCGCCACTGACTATACACCATATACTATAACATTACGTTGGCCCATGAGATGCAAGAGTAAAATGTACAGGGGTGAACGGGGAAGAACTTGTCCTTTTTCATATATAACATGAATCTGATTGCATCAAATCACCCAAATGCAGTCAGATGTGCACAGTTTAATCATGTTAATTGTATTAAGACGTACATTGTGGCAAAATAATTGTATTTCTTTCATAAATTTAAGCATTCTGTGGAAAATTAAGGCTTGTCGCACACTACTGATGGTGTAGATATCACCTTATTATAATACATAGTTAACGTTTCCAATATATGAGGGCCCTTTCCCCCCTTTTCGTACGCCAGATTCCACCCATTTTGGACCCGTTGTAACTTAGCGCTTTTCCGCGTTTTTTCCCTGGTATTACCAGCGCCATCGCCATCCGAAGTGAAAATGAAATGAAATTCAGACTGAAATTGAGGTCAGCATTTTGTTGACGTCGTTATTTTGAAATGTAACATCGTCTTCAATTGGTCAGTAGCATCAAACTATCTATTCTCTTTGATATTGCCGCCATCTTTGGCGGTGCATGCACGTGCAGTATTTACGACAAGATTAAACAATCTTGGTGCCACAGTTTCCAGAGACATTGTGGCAGGAAATGAAAGTGTAACGTCAGCATCCGGAGATCAAACAGAACGCATTTCTTTGAAGTATTTTCAGTCGCCAGAAAAGGGCGAGTTCTGCCCCTTTGGCCCCTGTGCATGTTAGGCTACTCTGACATTCTTGCAGCGTTTCGTTATGATATACCCGGTGCACACCAGTGGCGGAGCCAGATTTCCCATTTAGGGGTGCACATTAATTAGCATATATGCAGGGGGGTCTGGAACAAAATTGCACATATAGGGCCCAAAAAGTTTTTTTCCGACCTCGAGGGACCCACCACCCCATTTTTGCAAAAAAAAAAAATTTTGGGGACCCACCCCCCGTTTCTCATGTTTTTATCAAAATTTCAGAGGTTTTTTTTACCCGTTCTTCAATAACTGTGTTAACTGCCTTACTAATTGGTAAACACAGATCAGAAAAACGAAAAATATACTGTAGTTCCATGTGTTTCCTGGTGTTTTCAGTATCTAACAGCAATATTTATTAAGCATTGTGCAGGTACACTATATGTCACAAATTGCCCTAGACCCCATTATAGTCTTAACATATCGAGTGTGTTGTGTCTGACAGAGAACACTGGCCAGTGTAAATAGTGGTAAACAGGTCAGTGGTTCCACAATTATATGTGCATGATCAAAGAACTCTTATCCAACGGGATGGTGTGGGGAGGGGAATTGTTTTTTGGTTAGGTATACACATAGATATATGGTTATTATACTGCCCGATATTAGTCGGCGGGTATATAGTTGACGACTCGAGCCGTCTGTCCGTACAAACATTTTTAATTTTAACTCAAGAGTCAGTTGTCATATTTGATGCCCTATGGCATGGTGACGGACCAGAAATGGGGGACGAATATGCATAATATCGTGGGCTGTGACCACCAATGCCTACCAGAGTTATGGGCCCTGTTCGACTTTAATGAAATTCAGTCCATACAAAGTTTTTGCAATATAAGTTAAGTGTCGGTTGTCAAATTTTGATGTGGTTTGGTATGGTGATAGACCAGAATGAAGAATTGAATGGCATTTCTCAATGCATCTGAATGCATCACATTATTTCAGTTCATCTACATGTATTTGTAAGTGATAACAGTTAGTATACAATTAGTATTTTAGTTTCGTCTTGTTGAGCAGTAAAGCTCCCAGATGAAGTTAGGAAATTCAATGAGAATAGCGTCACCTTCATTTGGGATTGTCTGAGCAGTAAACAGTAATGTCATTCATCATAACCAATTCAGTTTTATTTGGATAATTGTTGCAAATTAACATTACTTGCAATCATTCAAGATGAGAAATAACCAGAAGGAGTGAATTTGATTACATGCCAGAACAAGACAGTATTTCAGACATTAGAAATTTATGAGATACCCTTTTCAATTTCATGTTATGCAACAATCAGGTTAATGATATCTACTAGTAGTCACCATTGAGTATTCACCATGTAGTATCCAATTTGTGATAGAGTTTTTTTGATTTATTACTTTTATTCAGATAATACAACTGGGTAATATATAATTTTGTTACTAAATATTTCTTCCGTTGATCATAAGTTTCCTGAACGTTAATACGGTGGTCCACTGTGAAGTGGTCCGGGATCCTGTGAAATCCAGAATGTTGCTAAATCTGAGGCTAAAGAGTCATTTTAGCTGCCTATATAGCCCTATACCAACAAGCATGGCATTAACATGCTTACAAACAACATTACATGGTCAGTACTTGTAAATTGTTTGAAAAAAACCTATTTTGGAAAACATTTACAAGCACCATTTTTTCCGCCTCTGGACCACTCACCCACCCCGGCCCTATATACGGAATTTTTTTGCAGACCCCCCCCCTGATATGTGGGGGATATGTGGGGGATATATCATGCACATGATATGCCGAAAGCATATCACGAAGGCCTGATTTGGGGAGCGCATGCATGGGAGGGGTCGCCCCCAATCGTTGGTCCGGGGGCTCCCCTGTGCAGGAACACTGCAATATTTGAATGCCTAGGAGGGATTTCCGGACGTTTACATGACACTTGACATGTTTTTTAGGGGGCGGTCTTCCCTAGGGCCCCATTGACCCCGCCACTGGACTGTACACTATTTAATAAGCGATAAAACATGATCTTCGGACCTTCGGAGAATCGGCCCTTCGGAGTTATAGACCTTCGGAGTTATGGGCGTTCGGAGTTATAGGCCTTCGGAGTTATGGGCTTTCGGAGTTATGGGTCTTCGGAGTTATGGGATTTCGGAGAATCGGGACTTCGGAGAATCGGGGCGTCGGAGAATCTGACCTTCGGAGAATCGGACCTTCGGAGAATTGGACCTTCGGAGTTATGGGTCTTCGGGAAAACGCTACGTAACCATCAAAACACAGAACAAATGAGAAGTGATCTCTTAGAACAAAATCTGAGTATAAAGCTGCATACACATGTAAACCATTCATCAGTGAGAGACAAACTGATCAAAACAAAGAGTCAACACTGTGCCACACATCTGTTACATATTTGAAGAAGTATCAAATTCCAAGCTTATAGGCCAGTGCCCCAGGGGATCGTCATACAGACTCAATGAGGCAGTGATTGAATTTTATGCATAGGCATTATCTGGTTCTAAGAATATTTAGGGGATGCAGAGAGCTAGCAAGTACAGTGAGACACATTCATTACTTGAATTAGTTAAGCAAACATTCTCTCATTTTAATTTAGAATTGGGGTAGTTTCAATTCATATTAATAATACAATTTTAAATATCTAAAATATCCACATTTTCTATCACTATTCAGAGAGAATAATTAAATAAAAATATTTTCAAGTGATAGACTTTTAATATAATTATTATTTTACATATAACCAACACAAAAATTATAATAAAGAATTACTTTATATAGGACCTGAATGGTGATGACTATCTGAAATATCATTTATATTGTCTCATCATAAGATGTTCATAAAACCACTTCTTTTGATAATGTATAAAGCACAGATGAGCCAATATTTCTTACAATAGATCCCCCCCTACTTTTTCCATGAAATATTTGTTGAACATGACTTAATTAGTTTAAATACAAGAGATTCTCTGCTTGCACTGGCATGCACGAAATAAACAAAATTCTCTGTATTCTGAGCACTATATATATTTATACACATTTACTATTAAGTGTTGGAATAAATTCCATAAACATATACTCTAATTTACTGATTTTTTTAGAAAGGATATACAGTAGTACATGTACAGTACAATGTACATGTAATACCCGTCAGACATGTCAAATATTTATATCTCTAGTTGAGTTAAATGTGTGGAGTTTTCGAAGTATTTCCAAGACAAACTACATGTACTTAAAATGTATTGAAAAAAAAATATTTTCAGAATTCTACATCATTGTTCAGTGTAACTAATTCTGGTCATTCTCATACGTAGATTGTCAAAAACAATAGTTAGGAGATAAACATACCCTGTTGAGTTGTACATTCTGGTATTCGAGCATGAAAACAGTTTGTGAACGATCCGGCTTGCCGGCGAGTTCACAAACTGTTTTCGTGCTCGAATCCCAGAATGTACAACGAAACAGGGTACGTTTATCTCCATTGTAATTCAATCTAGCAAGGAATTTGCAAAAAAACTGTTTAAAAAGTATCATTTAGTCATTTTCATAACACGAATCGAGACTTTCTTTTCGCCGTTGTCACCGTGCACAAATCATTGGGTTTGTTCATTGCGTTACTCGGAACACTGCTCCGTAACCATTTCCTGTGGGGCGGGTTGGCTCGTTTCGCTACTCCGTTCTGCGCCGATGAAATTGTACCGTGCCACATTCAGATTTGATGCACGCTGAAGCGGCCGATGAACGGTATCTATATATAGACAACAACGCGCGGGTGTGCTCGTTTCGCTACTCGTTCTGCGCCGATGAAATTGACCGTGCTACATTCAGATTTGATGCACGCTGAAGCGGCCGATGTCGGTGAATCGAAAACGAAATTTAGCCGCTCTCGGCCAATCAGAATCCTTGTTTTTAGTGACAAATACTCAATTGAATTACAATCACATATATAGGAGATATGAAGTTTCCAGAAAATTGTCTTGAACTCGACTTAGTTTATTTCTGAATTGATGTTTTCCTCAAAATGTACAAGTCAAGCAGGAAACGATTAGAAGCTTTTACTAGCGTTTATGAAATGCTGGAAATCGCTACGGAAAATAAAGAAACCTTCAAAACCATCAATGCTTTAATAACAGAGTAGAGATGTTTGCGTTTTTCTTATCGTTTAACATTCTAAACGCTAATGAATAAGAAAATCGCCAAGGATCATCAATGCTTAGCTTTCGAACGCAAACAGAAAATAACTGTTAATGATTTCTTAGCATTCGAACGCTAAGAAATGTCCTCCCATAGCGTTCAAACGCTAAGAGATTGCTTCAAACGCTAAAAAAATTGCCCCAAACGCCAATCAAACGATAAGAACCCGCTTAATAAGCGATTATGTTTGGTAAGGGATATGACATATATTTAGTATGAACTCATAGTATCATATTGAATATATTGGTGGAGCTATAGTCTCCACTCCTCCGTGGTCCATCCGTCCATCAACTCTTCTTTTCCAGAACCCATAAAGTCAGAATGGAGTCATATTTTGTGTGTATGGTCCCTAAGTGACTGAGATTCAGATTTGTCCATGGAGTCATCGGGTCAAAACGTGTCAGAGCTAAGGACATAACTCTTTCCATCCATAGTAATTTTTAAAACAATCAGGCATATTCAGCGTATGTTTGGTGTGGATAGTCTTTGCTTGACTGATTCAGATTTGTTCAATTTGGATAGCTGGGTCAAATATTGGCGGAGCCAGGGAGACTACTCTTTCCCTCAATAGTTATTCTTGAAACATCTTCTGACTCCACTCTGCACATAGTTTAAATTTTTCCTATGTAAAACAATATCGTGCATTGTAAATATATGTGTTAATTGCTCCCCCCTCTGTTCTCACCCAACTGTAATCCATCAATTCATTAATCTTCTCATCATGCTCTGTATCTCTTCCTCTTACTTAATCTTGTATCCCACTTCTCACTGACCACTATATGTAATATGTTTTCTGAGGAGATGGATCTATATAAGCACCTGATGCTTGTTGTCAAATCCTCTTCCTCCATTCTATTATTCTATACTTACACGTCACGTTTCATTACGCCACCGTAGTGTGGTGTTTCTAGCTTTTGTTTTTTTTGATATCGCATGGTCGATCGATAATTCACTGGGTGATTGTACAGGGCGAATGCATTGTGGGGCTTTTATTTATTTATAGAGTTGGAAATTCCGTTTATTTAAAAGTCGGAACTACGCGACCAGTAGGCCAAGTCCAGTAAAACGGTTCGTTATAGGTGCTGGTTGTTATTGTTATTTTAACGGAATTCTGAGTTGGTCATTCGCGAAACCAATATATTTTATATTCTATAATTAAAACCGTGGGTATATAATATATGATCCTCTTTATGGATATTGTAGGAAGGTAAATTTAGCTAAAGCGGTGGGATATCTTGCAAGACAACACATTTCGGTTTGCGCTATAACTGCTCAATGTTTTAAGGTGTTACACAGCGTCTGATAAAAAGAGTTCTATCTGGAATATTCACACAATTTTTTCAGAGAACATGCATAGAGTAAACATAGTCCTATCGGACTATCGTAAAGTAGTTCCGTTTAATTCGGGATTAATTAACCCTCAGACTGCCGAAACTGCCGACAATAAATTCGCTTGTTTGTGTCCCCCGAAAATCAAACTTGCCTGTTTAGAGGTCCCATTTTCGTGGCTAATGGTGATAGAATCACAATTTTTCAGTCAAGTTCATGGATAAATTACATTACACTTAATCGGCTTATGTCCGCGGCCATAAACCTGCGTTTTGATAACAATTTATTTGAGACAAACTGTTGCGCGGGTATCACTCGGCGCTTATCGGTTGAAGTTATTATGATCGTGCAGCCTGCACGTGCAACAAGTGTTCAAATACAACAGAAAAAAAATACTATGTCAAATAAATAACGTGATCAATGGACAGACACGTTTCATTTCCGTGGGACACGAAAAAGCGAATTTAATGTCGTCAGTTTCGGCAGTCTGAGGGTTTTAATTAATCTCCTTTACGATATCCCGATAGGACTATGTTTACTCTTTGTTCTCTGAAAAAAAAAATGGTGTGAATATTCCCGATAGACTATTTTTATCAGACGTTTTGTAACACATTAAAACATTGAGCAGTTAGCGCAATTTTCTGAAATTTCGGACTATTTCGTCTATAAAAATACGATGAGCAACTGAAAATGTTTTTCAACATTCTGGATGGGGTATATGTCCATGGTATATATGTTTAAAATTTCACGCATAAACTATGACAGATAACAAAGTTATAATCAGTTTTATAGGCCCACCATAAATCCCCTATAATAAACGCATGCCTCCGTAAGCACATGGCTTTGCTGTGGATACTTTCGTTCCCAACATGCATCATTCTCGCTATCTGTAAAATGTCTATGAACAATGGCTGCATGTGCCATGCACTCTTAGCTTTGATCCGCATTTAGAAGCATTCTGGTGTGGCGAATGAGAAACCTGCAGTAATTTATAAGCCGTAGTTCATTGTAATAATTTGAAGAATTACTTGTCTTAACGGAATTCTGAGGCGGTCCATTCATGTAACCAATATATTTTATATTATGATTTATATTTATGACTAATAATACGATCTTGGTGGCGTTACCATTTCTGACTATGGTTTTCTTGTAATTATATGTTTTTGGGAACAAATAAATATTGTTTAAACCAAAGCATCTTCTCAAGAACCATATTTATATGGAGGGTCCTTGTGTGACTGGGGTTCAGATTTGTTCAAATAGGATGACATGTTTTACCCTATTAAATAGGGGTGAGATCAGGGACAAAACAATTCCACCATAGTAATTCTTAAAACATATCATCAAGAGCATCAAACCTATTTAGCTTATATATAGGATGGATGGTCCTTGGATGACTGGGGTATCATCAAGAGCATCAACCCTATTTAGCTGATATGTGGTATGGAGGGTTCTTGGGTGACTGGGTTACAGATTTGTTAAAATGGGTTCGACTGTCAAGAAATGGCATTTGGTCACCAAATGTTGGTGTGTAGGCTCCATTGACAGTTTGGATTCAAATGTATTTCAATGGGGTCAGCCATTAAAAAGAAGGCATGTCAAGTTTGAACTTAGATATAGTTGGAAAAGCGTGATGTATCAGTTGTAAAATTCCAACATGTGCAAAGGAAACTTACGAAATTGGTAGTGTGTTTGCTTCATTTCGGAGGGGAACAGGCAGAGTTCGCGTTGGACCGAGAAATCCTGTGGCCAAAACTTTGGCCAAATGAAAACTTTATTGACCGAATTAAAAAAAAATTTGGCTTAATGTTTTTTGTCTAAATTAAAACTGTGCGGTTCACAATTGATATCTAAAATATTTGTTTTAAACTTTATTTGTTACTCAGAATAAAACACAATGAACAACTTTAAAGACATAATAGTGTACGAACATATGCGTTATGTCACACGTTTTTACAGATAGATCAACTCAGATCAGTTAATATTCGTTTATACAAAATACGACGAGTGTTAATATCTGACCATATACAAAAATCACGATGGAAATCGAAGTCAGATATGGCTGGGCCATCAATACAAACAATGGAACTAACATTCTATATAATTATAATCACATAACTCCGCTTAACCAAATGCAATAACACCATGGTCGCCAACTAATAAAGTAATGAGCTGTGTTAGTTCTCGTCACTATTTTCGCCGAGATAAAAACAAATCTTGCTTATTATCGCGAGGTGATAACTGTTGAATATCTATTGTATTCAAATTAACCTTTTATGATGTGAAGCCAGGCTGTTGTTAGTAGACGGGAGGCAGTTTATAACAAATTACGTAACTGACTTGCTTGTTCATCCAATTATGGGGCAAAGCATTTACGATTTAAATATTACAGACTGCCTGGAATCAACAAAAATACATAAGCAGTGTACAGATTAAGCGGTTTGACGACTAGTGATTTAAATTCGACATTCATTACACTCACTGATAACAACTCTCTTCAAAGCATATATATAAAAAAAACACTGAATAGATGTCAAAGAGTTGTGTAATGTCCCTTTTTTACAGCCGTCGCAATTCAATCAACGCTCCCGTTACAAAAATTAATTTGGGTTTTGATGGTACGATATTTCCGAAGTACGAAACCCGCTTTCGTCGTCTAATTCTACTCAGCGCTTTGGACGTTGGTTTCTGTCTGTGTCTTTCTCTGTCTCTGTGTCTATCTCTGTGTCTGTCTATGTGTCTGTCTCTGTGTCTGTCTCTGTGTCTGTCTCTGTGTGTGTGTGTGTCTCTCTCTATCTCTTTCTCTCTCCATCTCTCTCCTCTCTCTCTACATAAGCGATGACTCGCTTGTTGTTAGATCCTCTTCATCCTCATCTATTCTAAAACATGTCATAAACATTTTTAAAAAATATTATATGTTCTTTGAGGGTAGAAATAAATATGTTTAAACCAGTCCCATAGATATATCTGTTAGGGCATACGGTTTTCTTTGAAATCATTTTATTTGCAATGTTCGCTAAAAGGAAGTTTACTCACCAAATAATCTTATTTATTATTAAATAGTATTCATAGGTTACCACTACATTGGAAAGCTATGTTGCGTTATGTGACCATTGTTTTACATTCTATTTAAGTATAGCATTTACTGAATAGGCAAAAACCGAAGATGCCCTGATTGCACAAACGATACATAATTTTCTGATAACAAAATAAACAAAACAAACAAACAATACAAAAAAAATTCACTCTAGTATGCATGTTAATTGAGAAAAAAGAAGAAAAAAAAGAAAAAAATTCCCAAAACCTCACTCACATTATTCCTACTCGGTTCCACTCACACATGTATATTCATAGTAATCATTCATTATATCGACCAAGTAGGTACCCATACATACATATGAACCACTTTTCGTACCATCGCCCTAACAACGCCTATATATTAAAAACCCAGTCTGCACACGATAAACGTAACCTGAAAACAATCAAGTTAATTCGGCCATCTTCATCATATAATCTGTCACTACATCCAGGGGTGATAGGAAGACAGTCAGCCATGACTATATCACCCCTAGCAATATACATGTATAGTCTATTAATATTATATTTATTTGTAATTGTACTTTCCATGTATGTGTATTGTAAATAAAATTATCCTATCCTATCCTAGGCAGACGAGGACAAATTTGATGTCGCCCATCCAAGTGTTCATTTCATTCAGCTTCCATTCTAGCCAGTAAAGTGTTATAACTGTCTTCATATCCGTAGTTAGTAACTACTAGTTACTATCAAGCCTACAACTGACTATTACATAATAACGACATAATCAAAGTACCAAATACTCACGACAAACAGAGCCACATAACCATACAAACAGACTCGTAGTCGTCAATTCTTCAAAACTTGTTTTGGACCGTATACGCAAAATTTATTTCGGCTTTTTAAAATTCTTATCAGTAGTATCTCATTATATGATAGGTACGGTGGCTGATTTGCGACATACTCAATACATATATTATCTCGAGATCTCGACATAATTATCTCGAGATCTCGAGATAATTATCTCGAGATCTCGACATATTATCTCGAGATCTCGACATATTATCTCGAGATCTCGAGATAATATATGTATTGAGTATGTCGCAAATCAGCCACCATTGAAAGGTGTCTATTTAATCTAAACTTCTTTATTCCAGGTGAAACAATGGTGATTTACATAGGTGACACGGATTCTTCTGATATCCCCGCTGAGCGGTTGTACGACACGAGACTAGCATCCATAGATGACCATCCAGATCTTAAGATGATGAAGAAGAACGACCAGGTGCTGTCGGCCAATCAATCAATTAACGCCTTACAAAAACAGGCCGTCCAGAAGTTTGTTCAGCGGAACATAACAATAAACATGCCAACCAGCCATGAATAATCCATCCAATTGTAACGATTGCATCATCTTTAAATAGAGTATATCTCCTCCGGGTCACAATTACAACAACAACATACATTTTTTTATAGATCCCGATTTTAAGACTACGAAATTTTAGTGATAAAATACAGATAACATTGAAGTTTGAGAATATTATTTGTATATAAAGGCGTAATAAATATAGAATATGTAGCTAGTGTCGTTGCTTAAACTGTTTATGTCCGTGAGGGATGGTTTGAGCATAGAGCCTCGCCCAATAGATGCCAAATCCCCCGAGCGGACATAACAGTTTAAGCGACGACACTAGCTACATATTTTATTTATCCATCGCACAAAACTTGCCTTTTGTGAAGTAAAGCTGTCATTTTCCTCAGTTTTACATTCGTTACTTCGATGACGCCATTACATTTATTAGGTCAACCAAACCAATTAGAATTCATGACATGGGAAAACCGAAGTGCAGCTTAGAGCGAAATAGTTCGTTGGTATTTTTACATTTATTATAAGCAGACCTTGTTCTGGGCATTTATAGATGTTTTAGAGCTAAACATATATCATTTTACGAATTATTTTAGTGAATTATACACGATAAAAACGTTCTGAAATCACAATGACGTCATTAAGGCCGGTTGACGTCCTTAGTTACCTGCGCAATTTGCATATCAAATTACGTCATAAAAGTAGTACTAACCTAATAAAGCTACGTTGACCTCATAAAGCTACCTTGACGTAATAAACGTAACGTTTATTAGGCACGCTTTATGTAGGCAATATTGATAGTGAGCGGTGGATAAAGTGATTTATTTCTGATGAAACTGGGCGTAATTCTCGGTGAAATTTCCAAGTTATAAATGAATTTGCTTATATTGAGGGTGATACAAGATAGAGTTCTCCCTCTTGGAACACTGAGTGTACTACACTCCAGGTACTGGCCGCGAACATCTTCACAATATTTTTATTAAAAAATAGCCCCAAAAACTGTCTCGCGGATGTGATAAGAAAATTCTAATTAAAATTGATATTAATTGATAGAAGCTTTTCCAGAAGGTGACTTCGATTGATATCTATTAAGTTTCCCAAAATCTATAAATTCTTGCAGAGAAGAGATATATCATATTTAAGGGTGTTTGTGTGGTAACCCTTTATGTCACAAGATGTGATGATCAGTTAAAAAAAACTCCAAGACTTCCAACGATCCATCTCATCCCATGCATGGCGTTACGTTTCATATACGATCCATCTCACCCCATGCATGGCGTTACGTTTCATATACATATAATAAACAACGATCCATCTCATCCCATGCATGGCGTTATGTCTCATATACGATCCATCTCACCCCATGCATGGCGTTACGTTTCATATACATATAATGAACAAGTTGGACCGCTAGATTACTCTGAGTCACAAAATGGTCATAACAGGCTATATAAAGGAACTCCAATATTAAGTCGGTTAGAAACCTTCACGATATATATACAGTATATGATGGAGCAGAAGAAACAGGTGTTGTCGAGAAGTTCGCTCAGCGGAACATAACATGCTAACTATGCATTAATAATCCATCCAATTGTAAGGATTTTATCATATTTAAATATAGTATATCTCCTCCGTGTCACAATTACAACAACAACAACTGAAGTTTGAGAATATTAGTCTAATATATATTTTGGGACTTCTGTCTGTTTGTTTGTTGTTTGTCTGTTAGCTATGGCCGGGAAAACTGCCAGACGGATTTTGACGAAATTTGATACCTAGGGTTACTTTTGTCCAGGGAGTGTTTTGGACGGGTCAAATCGTGATTTCGACCTGACCTTGACCTTCAAAAAGGTCAATTCAAGGTCAAATCGGGTAAAGCGGGACAGATTTCGACGAAATTTGATACCTACAGATACTTTTGTCCGGGGAGTCTTTTGGACGGGTCAAATCGTTACCCCGACCTGACCTTCAAAAGGGTCGGGTAAAACGGACGGATTTCGACGAAATTTGATATCCACGGGTACTTTTGTCCGGTGAGTGTTTTGGTCGGGTCAAATCGTGACCTTGACCTGACCTTGACCTTCAAAATTGTAAATTCAAGGTAAAATCGCGAATTTTGACGGGATTTCGACAACATTTGATACCTAGGGTTACTTTTGTCCGAAGAGTGTTTCGGACGGGTCAAATCGTGACCCCAACCTGACCTTGACATTCAAAATGGTCAATTCAATGTCAAATCGGGTAAAACCTGACGGATTTCGACGGGTACTTTTGTCGGGTACTTTTGTCCGGGTCAATTCGTGACCTCGACGTGACCTTGACCTTCAAAATTGTCAATTCAATCTCAAATCGCCAATTCGCCGAAAAGCAGAGGGGAAACAGCCCGGACGAAGTCGGGTCCACCAGCTAGTTGTATATAAAGGCGTAATAGATTGATTTATTTCTGATGCAAATGGGCGTGAATTCTCGATGAAATCTCCAAGTTAAAAATGAATTTGCTTATATTGAGGGTGATACAAGACAGAGTTCTCCCTCTTGGAACACTGGGTGTACTACACTCCATGTACTGGCCGCGAACATCTTCACAAGATTTTTATTTTTAAAATAGCCCCAAAAACTGTCTCGCGGATGTGATAAGAAAATTCTAATTAAAATTGATATTAATTGATTGAAATTTTTCCAGGCAGGTGACTTCGATTCTTATCTATTAATTATACCCCAAAATCTATAAAACTTGCAGAGAAGAGATATATCATGTTTCAGGGTGTTTGTGTGGTAACCCTTTATGCCACAATATGTGATGATCAGTAAAAAAAACTCCAAGACTGTCAACTATCCATCCCATCCCATGCATGGCGTTACGTTTCATATACGATCCATCTCACCCCATGCATGACGATACGTTTCATATACATATAATAAACAACGATCCATCTCATCCCATGCATGGCGTTATGTCTCATATACGATCCATCTCACCCCATGCATGGCGTTACGTTTCATATACATATAATGAACAAGTTGGACCGCTAGATTACTCTGAGTCACAAAATGGTCATAACAGGCTATATAAAGGAACTCCAATATTAAGTCGGTTAGAAACCTTCACGATATATACACAGTATAGAACATTTTATATCATTCATGAAACTCAAAGTTCATTATGACACAGACAATATATATATATATATATTTATTCATTTTACTTTTTCTTTACACAGCCAATATAGTTCTTCACTTACAAATTTCAACTTATAGGTGTTTACAGTTCTGTATTTATTTAACACCACATTACCACACTGTTATTTTTCGTCTGATTGATCATCTGAAGAAACAATTCACCATCTGATATAAATACTTATCACTAAGTTGTACATAGTAGCCTGTCATTTGTAAAAAGAAATGGGTTTTGTAAAGGTTTTTGGGGATGTTAAGCAACATATTTGTTCTTAAAGCCCATATACTGGAGACATTTAAACCAATGTTGACAGGCTTCTTATTGCTTTGATGCCTCAAAAATGGTGTTACCATAGCAAAAGAATGTGATTTCTAATATTATGGAAAATGACCATATATGAAGTATTTTAGTGACAGCTGTGGACTTATAGGTGGATATAGTTATACAATAATATTTATATGTATACATTCTCCAATACGGACCGCTACTACTCATCCTAAGGCTCAAGGTCACTATGAAAGGTCATTGTCAACACTTGCTGTTTTTATCAATTTACTTCTTATTATTTGTCTTTATGATGAACCTACAAAATATTTTTTTTTGCCAATGACAGGGCGATGGGGAAGATTGTTTTATCCCAAATGAGCATGGATTTCTGATCCTCCCAAAGTGGATGGAGGGGTAACATTATTTGTGTATCTGCGCAAGTTTGTCTATTACGGTGGTTTCTACGCGCAATGGAGTGATTTCCTGGTGAAATTAACCATCTGTCTGGTCCACAGGGGCCTGTAACTCGCTCCGCTGTCCGCCCCACCCTTTTGCACTGCCCATATACGCCGCTCTATATACGCGCCTTCGCGTTAATGGAACATTATATAAACAAGGGTAACTAGAAATTCAACGTTTCACCATCGCTCGGGAGTCGCACAAATTTAGCCCATTCACCCCAGTAATGATAACAATATATACACGGATGGATCGGCAAAGAATTCATCTTTCAATAAATACCACAAACTCCCATCAGAAACATTCATACACGTTGCATTTGATAAAATTTTATCCACCGAATATTGTCTCCGGAGAGCGTATTGTTTTGGTTTGATCCGGCTCAGAAAGCAATGTCGGACATGTGTCTCTAAATTCACCACCTATACAGTTTACTATCATTAAAAATCCGTCAAACGATCAACTAAATATATGGAACTTAGTGAATTCTTGTCGGCTAATAATTTATTTACTCATACAAATCAACACATTGTCAGTAAACAATTCTAATAGAGGAGATATCTGTCGATAAAAAAGATATTTGTCAAGTGACACAGTTCCTAATTTTAATATTCATTGTGACCTGACCTTTCCATGACTGACGTAGTATAAACAGCCAATCACCGCTCAGTGTTAGAATCGAGGTCCTCATTTTAATATTCATTATGACCTGATTGGCTGTTTCTACTACGTCAGTCATGGAAAGGTCAGGTCACAATGAATATTAAAATTAGGAACTGTGTCACTTGACAAATATCTTTTTTATCGACATATTTCTCCTCTATTAGAATTGTTTACTGACAATATGTTGATTTGTATGAATAAATAAATTATTAGCCGACAAGAATTCACTAAGTTCCAGATATTTAGTTGATCGTTTGACCGATTTTTAATGATAGTAAACTGTATAGGTGGTGAATTTAGAGACACATGTCCGAAATTGCTGTCTGAGCCGGATCAAACCAAAACAATACGCTCTCCGGAGACAATATTCGGTGGTTAAAATTTTATCAAATGCAACGTGTATGAATGTTTCTGATGGGAGTTTGTGGTATTTATTGAAAGGTGAATTCTTTTCCGATCCAGCCGTGTATATATCGTTATCATTACTGGGGTGAATAGGCTAAATTTGTGCGACTCCCGAGCGATGGTGAAACGTTGAATTTCTACAGTTACCCTTGTCTATATAATGTTCCATTAACGCGAAGAAGGCGCGTATAGAGAGCGGCATATATGGGCAGTGCAAAGGGGGGGGGGGGGCGAACAGCGGAGCGCGTTACAGGCCCCTGTGGTCTGGTCTTTTGTCTACGCTTAAATGGAAAACGGCTATATAGATACATGTATCGTTGCTACAATGCCAAGTCGTTTTAAGTGTTATACGTAAATTACCATGCGTCTTACCCTGGTTAATTGTGTTGATAAACGAACGAGCCAAAGATTTTTTCGGGGACATTTGGTCATATTGAAGATGACAATCTAATTTCTTATAATAACGATGGCACACATAATATACCCACAGTCGCAGAGAGTACCAATTTATCACCCAGTGTCGAGTAGAATTTATCACCCGGTGTCGAGTAGAATTTATCACCCGGTGTCGAGTAGAATTTATCACCCGGTGTCCAGTAGAATTGTGCCTCACAATATTACGAGTGGTGAAAATTCAATACTCTCCACTCAAGCCTTGAGATAGTGTGTCTGTCATTTACAGAATGAGGTCCACAGAGCGTGAATTTAGTGAGGCTACCCCGCACAGTGGGCTAGCATCAATAAATTCACCCTTTGGGGACCTCATTCTGCTTAGGGAGGTATCAATACAAATGTAGTCTCAAATTAACGTTGTTTAGTTTTCCTTCTGTACAGTTTTTGTATCCCCCAATTTGCCGCATATAAAATACATAATCGAGGTGACTAATGGGTGAACATATCTTCAACTGGGCGACATCAATCTGACCCTAGGTCTAGCTCCCATAGCTGTTGATTACTAAGCAGAATGAGATGCCCGAATGTTGAATATAGTTATGCTAGCCCGCTGTCGCTAAATTCACCCTATGGGAACCTCATTCTGCAGATGACAGACACACTATATCAAGGATTGTCTCCGCAACTATATTGTTGTATTTTAATTATATGATAATTCTTACTGATTTGTTCCACGAATTTAAATAATCCATTGTTTACTTTTAATATGAATGCCCAATGTGTGACCCCAATACGTCAAATTAGAGACCTTTCGCAAAATGACGATCACGATTACGGATATGGACAATATCATGCCACCATCTACGCATGGGGGTTCTTATGTGAGACGAAATATACCCCACGCAGTTTGATTATGTGAAGGTGTGTCGATGGTGTGTCACCGGTCCTGCTTGGGGACGCTCTAACATCATCCGTGCGGTGTGTAGCACACTGATAAGAACATGGAATCTAAAAGAGACACACATTACATTTTCCATCAAATATATGTGTGTCTGAATAGAGTGGGGCATATGCCGTATCACCAATTAACCATCATCGTATGTAAGTTGTGATGGTGTCCACCTTACGAGGACAATATATCCTATCCGTAATCGTAATAGTGATTTTGCGAAAGGTCTCTGCTATGAGGAGTGTGGATAACTCGTAGCGATTTATACTTCTGCGCCATCTGGTGATCGGTCTATTTAGTGCATAATAACACTTAACAGTCTTTCATAATAACACTAACAGTCTTTCATAATAACACTAACAGTATTTCATAATAACACTAACAGTCTTTATTCCCACTCAGATATATTCCAGAGTTAATAATAACACTAACAGTCTTTCAAGCTCTTACTCATTGAAATGTAGCTGTTTCTCAAACTTTCAATTGATATAAAAATAACAAAAATAATCACTGGTATTACATTTCATATATCATTAACAGTTTTCATTTGTTTGTCTTGATATTGTAAATTGATTATAAATCATGGTTACTTTTCAGTGGACTGCCTTAATACTTTAATACCCCCCCCCCCCCCCCCGATGTAAACTATGAGCCATTAGTAGACTAGAAAAGTCACCAGGGGCGTAGCTAGATGTTCTCCGTTGCACATGGGGGGTCTCCATATTAAAAATTACAAATGCACCTCCTTTAACCAGACACAAATTCCAATATTTAAGTAATTACATACATGTGCACCCATTGGTTCTAATTGTCCAAACTTTCAAAATTTCCAAACGGACTCACCCTAAACTTTGAAAGTTTCCCAACTGATGGCCATTAACCATATCATACCACGTGCAAGTGTATTCTCGTATATAAGCGAGTCTCACATAAGGAGCCTCGAATATATAAGATAATAAACTGACTTACAAGGTCAATGTATATATTGTTAGGCAAATGTATTCTCTTATATATGTCAGGCTCCATACGGGAGACTCATATATAAGAGAATGCATTGACACAGGGTTTACGAAAAAAATCATGAAGTTCCAGTCATAGAAGGGTTAAAGTAAAACAGAAATGTTGGAAAATATTTGACTTTTGGTCGATATAAGTGATGAACGCACTGTCCCGAGTCTGCAGCATGCTTTCTGTATTGCCATGTCGCTGTGGGGAAGGGATCTGTTAGTGAATGTGTAGCTTTAATATGCTACTGTCTGTTGACATATATATCTATTTATTGTCAAGTTTGTGTGTGCTTGTTGTGTGTACCCATACCATAGTATGGTACACATAGTGTCGACTTCAGGATTTACCACTCGTGGTTCGTCCGTCCGTCTGTCTGTCCGTCTGTCCATAGACACTTTACGCATAATGCGATAACTCAAACATTTTCTATCCGATCGAAACCAAATTTTGTACATGGGTTTCTCAGGCCAAAATACAGATCGAGTTCAAATATGTTTTTTTTTACAGAGTTATGGCCCTTTTTCGACATAGAATTAACACATGTTGCCATAACTCAAACATTTTTTATCTGATTAGAACCAAATTTGGTACGTGAGTTTCTCAGCCCAAAATACAGATTGAGTTCGAATATTGGTTTGATCCGATTTATTTTAAAGGAGTTATGACCATTTTGTATAGATTGAACTCCTTGCTCAATTTAACAACAAAAATTATAATTTTTTTTTTTTAACATTTATAATGATAAAAAATTAAATTATTAAAACAAAATTGCCATTGACACTTTGATCTGTTTCAGTTTTGTACCATAATTAGGTGCTTTGAAAATATGAAGATTTTACTGCAATAGTTGCATGCAATATAATGATATCAATAAATTACCATTAGGTACATCCAATATCCAGAGTATATGAGAGTACATTTTATAGATGTTGCATTCCAAGTGAAATATTGTTATTAATTGAGTGATGACATTTTGTACAGCGTCTAGCCTTTAGTTAGTTGAAGTCAAAGATAAACTACACTGCTGACACCTGTCAAATTTGATTAATGGCAGCATGAAACTGGTTTCTCCTATTGAAATTTTATTACATAGTGTGATAAGGGGTGCCTCACCTATATAGAAAGTGTCTTCTATATCCAATTGATCTCCTAGGAAAATAATTAACCCTAGGTTCCTATAGACATGTGCTATAATGTACAATGACTCTTCCTCGTATCTCTTATCTATGGTTATCTTTGAACACTATTCACTTCTATTGATTTTGATATTGACTGATAAATTGACTTTTGAAAAATATATTAACCTTCCATGCACATGCTTCAATGTGAAATTAAAATAATAGCTAATTTGATTTATATATGCAATAGATAACAGGCAGATCAATCTACATGATTATTGTAAGTGAAGCCTTGTTTTGGGAATCAATATGATAGATGTTGTTAATATTTTCCAGGAATCTTCTTTTCCCATTTATTCATATTGTCATGGTTGATTGAATTTTAGGGGCCACATAGCGCTTAGAAGATTAACATTGAAGGCTATGGATTTTTGTGTCCAAGCTACTTGTAACACATTGTAATGTGTGAAACCATTGACTGAGGGCTACTTACTTTCTATTATATGAACTATGGTAATCTGCTTCGATTTAGGGGTCATAGGGGCAAGCATCCTCATCATACTCTGTATAACATTATATAAGTTAACACTTTTGTATTGTATACACTACATATATTTTTGAAAACCATACACCCCTGTTATGAAACACTTAAGCTTGAATGTACCTAACAATAGAAGCATTCCTTAATACACAGGTCAGATATGATCGTATCTGTCTGACATGTTTGATAAATAAATAACAGCTGGGGATAATGGGAGGGTGGTAGTTAACGTACAATTTAAATATGCGATGGAATCCCATGCATGTGTGTTGTTCTAAGCAGTCTGTCTTGTCAACAAATGATAATTTCTCTTTGGAAGTGAATGAATTTTGAATATTTGGCAGGTCAAAAGTGGAAGAGATAGGGGTTTATCACTTTTGAGTTAACTTAAACCCCTAAACATATCCTCCGAAATAACTAAACCGTTGGATCTCATAGTGAGAGGTCATTGCGTGAATAGGGACAGAGTTATGAGATTTAAAACTACTCCTCGCCACCCCAAATACTTGAACCCTTAAGACAAATTATTTGAGCTTTTGATTTCAAGTTGGGTACTGATATATGGATTCCTGTGATCATATCTTTAACAAATTATCAGTTATAGCTAATCGCTATCGCCAAGGCATGGGTTAAACATCTGCCGATCGTGATCGGCCTCTCGTTTTTATGTATTTAATTATTTATGTATGTATTTGTTTTGATGAGCGCTTGTGTTTCATGGTGGCGGGAATTACTATTTACTTTACTTTATAATTTATAATTTTATTGAAACATGTATTTTGTAAAACATACTCTCCTAGCTGGAGGAAATTAAGAGATATATATATATATATATATATATATAGCTAACAACACTAACGACCTTAGGGAGACTGTTGAAATAATCCGACCTTAGGGAGACATCTCGATATATCATTTTCTATGCATTTTCATAGCTTCTGTGTGTGGTGAGAGCATTTGGTATTAATCGAAAAACCATCAATTATGTCATTTGTGATGACTATTATAATATTTAAAAATATATACCAAGTGTCCCCCTAATACCGTCTCCCTAATGTTTGGTCATTTTACATACAACATGAACCATATTAGGGGGACATATACAATAAATACCACTACATGCGGTATTAGGGGGACACATATTAAAAATTTAAGTTATGGAGATACATAATATGTACTTTATATTTTGAAGCCATATTCTTGCAATAGTCTTACGAAATGACTAGATATAATTTAAGATGCTAGCATACGCGAGAAATTTAACCCTCAATACACGAATGCGGGACCTGGTTTAATCTTTGTAAAACGCTATATCAGTACATGGCATTGGTTATAATAATCAAAGGCACGGGCGGCGTTCGTTGCAGAAATATCATATGTGTTCAAATCCCAACCAACAGAAGGAATATTAAAAAATATATAGTTTTGATCATATGCAAACATAATCAGCGCGTAAATAGTATATTGTCCTCAATGTGCACTATGGTGGCGTAAAAAGCAGTCTGCTCATGTTACAGAAGTTTTGCTTTTGTTTACACAACACAACGCAAGTATAGTAGTTGACCACACCAAAATTATATAAACGCTCTTTATTATTTCCATATAAGGAACAAATAACGCTCTTTATGTTTACCATATCCGGATCTAAACAAAAGCAAGGAAACGTAACGGTTTTTCCCTTTCTTTACATAATATGCGCAAAACACAACGCAATCATATTGGTTAATCACACAAACATTATATAAACGCTCTTCATTATTTCCATATAAGAAAAATAGAAACAAACAACGCTCTTTATGCTTACCATATCCGGATCTATACAAAAGTCAGGAAACGTAACGGTTTTTTTCCTTTTGTTTGCTGTTTATGCCATATTTCTGTATGATATAACAACAACTTCTGCCTATATTTTACTATTTCTGTTTATGGTGGTTTTTGACGGAGCTGAATATTTTAACAGCATACCCACCGCCAAAGACAGCCCGTATCTTTAATATGAGCAATAAAAGATGTTTTTTTATTAATACCAAATGCTCTCACCATACCCTGAAGCTGCACGTTGCATGGAAAATGATATATTGAGATGTCTGCCTAAGGTCGGATTATTTCAAGAGTCTCCCGAATGTCGTTTCATGTTGTTAGGTATATGTATATCATTACATGGTATTGGTTATAATAATTAAAGGCACGGGCGGCGTTCGTTGCAGAACTATTCATATGTGATCAAATCGCCACCAACAGATGGAATATTAAAATATATATAGCTTTGTTGAGATGTCTCCCTAAGGTCGGATTATTTCAAGAGTCTCCCTAATGTCGTTAATTTTGTTAGCTATATGTATATGTATATGAGTACATGGCATTGGTTATAATAATTAAAGGCACGGGCGGTGTTCGTTGCAGAAATATTAATGTGTGGTCAAATCGCCACCAACAGATGGAATATTAAAATATGTACAGTTTTGTTCATATGCAAACGTAATCAGCGCGTGAATAGTGTATTGTCATCAATGTGTACGATGATTGCGTAAACAACAGCATGCTCGTGTTACAGAAGTTTTGCTTCTGTTTACAAAACACAACGTAATCATATTGGTTAATCACACAAACATTATATAAACGCTCTTCATTATTTCCATATAAGAAAAATAGTAACAAACAACGCTCTTTATGCTTACCATATCCGGATCTATACAAAAGTCAGGAAACGTAACGGTTTTTTCCTTTTGTTAGCACAACAAAGTGAAAACAATTGACAATAACATACTGTTTATGCCATATTTCTGTTTGATATAACAACAGATTCTGCCTATATTTTACTATTTCTGTGTATGGCGGTTTTTGACGGAGATGAATATTTTAACAGCATACCCACCGCCAACACCGCCCGTATCTATAATATGAGCTATAAAAGATGTTTTATTATTAATACCAAATGCTCTCACCATACCCTGAAGCTGCACGTTGCATGGAAAATGATATATTGAGATGTCTGCCTAAGGTCGGATTATTTCAAGAGTCTCCCGAATGTCGTTTCATGTTGTTAGGTATATGTATATCATTACATGGTATTGGATATAATAATTAAAGGCACGTGCGGCGTTCGTTGCAGAACTATTCATATGTGATCAAATCGCCACCAACAGATGGAATATTAAAATATATATAGCTTTGTCGAGATGTCTCCCTAAGGTCGGATTATTTCAAGAGTCTCCCTAATGTCGTTAATTTTGTTAGCTATATGTATATGTATATGAGTACATGGCATTGGTTATAATAATTAAAGGCACGGGCGGTGTTCGTTGCAGAAATATTAATATGTGGTCAAATCGCCACCAACAGATGGAATATTAAAATATGTACAGTTTTGTTCATATGCAAACGTAATGAGCGCATGAATAGTGTATTGTCCTCAATGTGTACGATGATTGCGTAAACAACAGCATGCTCGTGTTACAGAAGTTTTGCTTCTGTTTACATAACACAACGCAATCATATTGGTTAATCACACAAACATTATATAAACGCTCTTCATTATTTCCATATAAGAAATATAGTAACAAACAACGCTCTTTATGCTTACCATATCCGGATCTATACAAAAGTCAGGAAACGTAACGTACTGTTTATGCCATAGTTCTGTATCATATAACAACAAATTCTGCCTATATTTTACTATTTCTGTTTATGGCGGTTTTTGACGGAGCTGAATATTTTAACAGCATACCCACCGCCAAAGACAGTCCGTATCTTTAATATGAGCAATAAAAGATGTTTTTTTATTAATACCAAATGCTCTCACCATACCCTGAAGCTGCACGTTGCATGGCAAATTATATATTGAGATGTCTGCCTAAGGTCGGATTATTTCAAGAGTCTCCCGAATGTCGTTTCATGTTGTTAGGTATATGTATATCATTACATGGTATTGGTTATAATAATTAAAGGCACGGGCGGCGTTCGTTGCAGAACTATTCATATGTGATCAAATCGCCACCAACAGATGGAATATTAAAATATATATAGCTTTGTTGAGATGTCTCCCTAAGGTCGGATTATTTCAAGAGTCTCCCTAATGTCGTTAATTTAGTTAGCTATATGTATATGTATATGAGTACATGGCATTGGTTATAATAATTAAAGGCACGGGCGGTGTTCGTTGCAGAAATATTAATATGTGGTCAAATCGCCACCAACAGATGGAATATTAAAATATGTACAGTTTTGTTCATATGCAAACGTAATCAGCGCGTGAATAGTGTATTGTCCTCAATGTGTACGATGATTGCGTAAACAACAGCATGCTCGTGTTACAGAAGTTTTGCTTCTGTTTACAAAACACAACGCAATCATATTGGTTAATCACACAAACGTTATATAAACGCTCTTCATTATTTCCATATAAGAACAATAGTAACAAACAACGCTCTTTGTGCTTACCATATCCGGATCTATACAAAAGTCAGGAAACGTAACGGTTTTTTCCTTTTGTTTGCACAACAAAGTGAAAACAAATGACAATAACATACTGTTTATGCCATATTTCTGTTTGATATAACAACAGATTCTGCCTATATTTTACTATTTCTGTGTATGGCGGTTTTTGACGTAGATGAATATTTTAACAGCATACCCACCGCCAACACCGCCCGTATCTATAATATGAGCAATAAAAGATGTTTTTTTATTAATACCAAATGCTCTCACCATACCATGAAGCTGCACGTTGCATGGAAAATGATATATTGAGATGTCTGCCTAAGGTCGGATTATTTCAAGAGTCTCCCGAATGTCGTTTCATGTTGTTAGGTATATGTATATCATTACATGGTATTGGTTATAATAATTAAAGGCACGGGCGGCGTTCGTTGCAGAACTATTCATATGTGATCAAATCGCCACCAACAGATGGAATATTAAAATATATATAGCTTTGTCGAGATGTCTCCCTAAGGTCGGATTATTTCAAGAGTCTCCCTAATGTCGTTAATTTTGTTAGCTATATGTATATGTATATCAGTACATGGCATTGGTTATAATAATTAAAGGCACGGGCCGTGTTCGTTGCAGAAATATTAATATGTGGTCAAATCGCCACCAACAGATGGAATATTAAAATATGTACAGTTTTGTTCATATGCAAACGTAATCAGCGCACGAATAGTGTATTGTCCTCAAGGTGTACGATGATTGCGTAAACAACAGCATGCTCGTGTTACAGAAGTTTTGCTTCTGTTTACATAACACAACGCAATCATATTGGTTAATCACACAAACATTATATAAACGCTCTTCATTATTTCCATATAAGAAAAATAGTAACAAACAACGCTCTTTATGCTTACCATATCCGGATCTATACAATAGTCAGGAAACGTAACGGTTTTTTCCTTTTGTTTGCACAACAAAGTGAAAACAATTGACAATAACATACTGTTTATGCCATATTTCTGTATGATATAACAACAACTTCTGCCTATATTTTACTATTTCTGTTTATGGCGGTTTTTGACGGAGATGAATATTTTAACAGCATACCCACCGCCAACACCGCCCGTATCTTTAATATGAGCAATAAAAGATGTTTTTTTATTAATACCAAATGCTCTCATCATACCCAGAAGCTGCACGTTGCATGGAAAATGATATATTGAGATGTCTGCCTAAGGTCGGATTATTTCAAGAGTCTCCCGAATGTCGTTTCATGTTGTTAGGTATATGTATATCATTACATGGTATTGGTTATAATAATTAAAGGCACGGGCGCCGTTCGTTGCAGAACTATTCATATGTGATCAAATCGCCACCAACAGATGGAATATTAAAATATATATAGCTTTGTCGAGATGTCTCCCTACGGTCGGATTATTTCAAGAGTCTCACTAATGTCGTTAATTTTGTTAGCTATATGTATATGTATATCAGTACATGGCATTGGTTATAATAATTAAAGGCATGGGTGGCGTTCGTTGCAGAACTATTCATATGTGATCAAATCGCCACCAACAGATGGAATATTAAAATATATATAGCTTTGTCGAGATGTCTCCCTAAGGTCGGATTATTTCAAGAGTCTCCCTAATGTCGTTAATTTTGTTAGCTATATGTATATGTATATCAGTACATGGCATTGGTTATAATAATTAAAGGCACGGGCGGTGTTCGTTGCAGAAATATTAATATGTGGTCAAATCGCCACCAACAGATGGAATATTAAAATATGTACAGTTTTGTTCATATACAAACGTAATCAGCGCATGAATAGTGTATTGTCCTCAATGTGTACGATGATTGCGTAAACAACAGCATGCTCGTGTTACAGAAGTTTTGCTTCTGTTTACATAACACAACGCAATCAAATTGGTTAATCACACAAACATTATATAAACGCTCTTCATTATTTCCATATAAGAAATATAGTAACAAACAACGCTCTTTATGCTTACCATATCCGGATATATACAAAAGTCAGGAAACGTAACGTACTGTTTATGCCATAGTTCTGTATGATATAACAACAAATTCTGCCTATATTTTACTATTTCTGTTTATGGCGGTTTTTGACGGAAATGAATATTTTAACAGCATACCCACCGCCAAAGACCGCCCGTATCTTTAATATGAGCAATAACAGATGTTTTTTTATTAATACCAAATGCTCTCACCATACCCAGAAGCTGCACGTTGCATGGAAAATGATATATTGAGATGTCTGCCTAAGGTCGGATCATTTCAAGAGTCTCCCGAATGTCGTTTCATGTTGTTAGGTATATGTATATCATTACATGGTATTGGTTATAATAATTAAAGGCACGGGCGGCGTTCGTTGCAGAACTATTCATATGTGATCAAATCGCCACCAACAGATGGAATATTAAAATATATATAGCTGTGTCGAGATGTCTCCCTAAGGTCTGATTATTTCAAGAGTCTCCCTAATGTCGTTAATTTTGTTAGCTATATGTATATGTATATCAGTACATGGCATTGGTTATAATAATTAAAGGCACGGGCCGTGTTCGTTGCAGAAATATTGATATGTGGTCAAATCGCCACCAACAGATGGAATATTAAAATATGTACAGTTTTGTTCATATACAAACGTAATCAGCGCACGAATAGTGTATTGTCCTCAATGTGTACGATGATTGCGTAAACAACAGCATGCTCGTGTTACAGAAGTTTTGCTTCTGTTTACATAACACAACGCAATCATATTGGTTAATCACACAAACATTATATAAACGCTCTTCATTATTTCCATATAAGAAATATAGTAACAAATAACGCTCTTTATGCTTACCATATCCGGATCTATACAAAAGTCAGGAAACGTAACGTACTGTTTATGCCATAGTTCTGTATGATTTAACAACAAATTCTGCCTATATTTTACTATTTCTGTTTATGGCGGTTTTTGACGGAGCTGTATATTTTAACAGCATACCCACCACCAAAGACAGCCCGTATCTTTAATATGAGCAATAAAAGATATTTTTTTATTAATACCAAATGCTCTCACCATACCCAGAAGCTGCACGTTGCATGGAAAATGATATATTGAGATGTCTGCCTAAAGTCGGATTATTTCAAGAGTCTCCCGAATGTCGTTTCATGTTGTTAGGTATATGTATATCATTACATGGTATTGTTTATAATAATTAAAGGCACGGGCGGCGTTCGTTGCATAACTATTCATATGTGATCAAATCACCACCAACAGATGGAATATTAAAATATATATAGCTGTGTCGAGATGTCTCCCTAAGGTCGGATTATTTCAAGAGTCTCCCTAATGTCGTTAATTTTGTTAGCTATATGTATATGTATATCAGTACATGGCATTGGTTATAATAATTAAAGGCACGGGTGGCGTTCGTTGCAGAACTATTCATATGTGATCAAATCGCCACCAACAGATGGAATATTAAAATATATATAGCTTTGTCGAGATGTCTCCCTAAGGTCGGATTATTTCAAGAGTCTCCCTAATGTCGTTAATTTTGTTAGCTATATGTATATGTATATCAGTACATGGCATTGGTTATAATAATTAAAGGCACGGGCGGTGTTCGTTGCAGAAATATTAATATGTGGTCAAATCGCCACCAACAGATGGAATATTAAAATATGTACAGTTTTGTTCATATACAAACGTAATCAGCGCATGAATAGTGTATTGTCTTCAATGTGTACGATGATTGCGTAAACAACAGCATGCTCGTGTTACAGAAGTTTTGCTTCTGTTTACATAACACAACGCAATCAAATTGGTTAATCACACAAACATTATATAAACGCTCTTCATTATTTCCATATAAGAAATATAGTAACAAACAACGCTCTTTATGCTTACCATATCCGGATATATACAAAAGTCAGGAAACGTAACGTACTGTTTATGCCATAGTTCTGTATGATATAACAACAAATTCTGCCTATATTTTACTATTTTTGTTTATGGCGGTTTTTGACGGAAATGAATATTTTAACAGCATACCCACCGCCAAAGACCGCCCGTATCTTTAATATGAGCAATAACAGATGTTTTTTTATTAATACCAAATGCTCTCACCATACCCAGAAGCTGCACGTTGCATGGAAAATGATATATTGAGATGTCTGCCTAAGGTCGGATCATTTCAAGAGTCTCCCGAATGTCGTTTCATGTTGTTAGGTATATGTATATCATTACATGGTATTGGTTATAATAATTAAAGGCACGGGCGGCGTTCGTTGCAGAACTATTCATATGTGATCAAATCGCCACCAACAGATGGAATATTAAAATATATATAGCTGTGTCGAGATGTCTCCCTAAGGTCTGATTATTTCAAGAGTCTCCCTAATGTCGTTAATTTTGTTAGCTATATGTATATGTATATCAGTACATGGCATTGGTTATAATAATTAAAGGCACGGGCCGTGTTCGTTGCAGAAATATTGATATGTGGTCAAATCGCCACCAACAGATGGAATATTAAAATATGTACAGTTTTGTTCATATGCAAACGTAATCAGCGCACGAATAGTGTATTGTCCTCAAGGTGTACGATGATTGCGTAAACAACAGCATGCTCGTGTTACAGAAGTTTTGCTTCTGTTTACATAACACAACGCAATCATATTGGTTAATCACACAAACATTATATAAACGCTCTTCATTATTTCCATATAAGAAAAATAGTAACAAACACCGCTCTTTATGCTTACCATATCCGGATCTATACAATAGTCAGGAAACGTAACGGTTTTTTCCTTTTGTTTGCACAACAAAGTGAAAACAATTGACAATAACATACTGTTTATGCCATATTTCTGTATGATATAACAACAACTTCTGCCTATATTTTACTATTTCTGTTTATGGCGGTTTTTGACGGAGATGAATATTTTAACAGCATACCCACCGCCAACACCGCCCGTATCTTTAATATGAGCAATAAAAGATGTTTTTTTATTAATACCAAATGCTCTCATCATACCCAGAAGCTGCACGTTGCATGGAAAATGATATATTGAGATGTCTGCCTAAGGTCGGATTATTTCAAGAGTCTCCCGAATGTCGTTTCATGTGGTTAGGTATATGTATATCATTACATGGTATTGGTTATAATAATTAAAGGCACGGGCGCCGTTCGTTGCAGAACTATTCATATGTGATCAAATCGCCACCAACAGATGGAATATTAAAATATATATAGCTTTGTCGAGATGTCTCCCTAAGGTCGGATTATTTCAAGAGTCTCACTAATGTTGTTAATTTTGTTAGCTATATGTATATGTATATCAGTACATGGCATTGGTTATAATAATTAAAGGCACGGGTGGCGTTCGTTGCAGAACTATTCATATGTGATCAAATCTCCACCAACAGATGGAATATTAAAATATATATAGCTTTGTCGAGATGTCTCCCTAAGGTCGGATTATTTCAAGAGTCTCCCTAATGTCGTTAATTTTGTTAGCTATATGTATATGTATATCAGTACATGGCATTGGTTATAATAATTAATCGCACGGGCGGTGTTCGTTGCAGAAATATTAATATGTGGTCAAATCGCCACCAACAGATGGAATATTGAAATATGTACAGTTTTGTTCATATGCAAACGTAATCAGCGCACGAATAGTGTATTGTCCTCAATGTGTACGATGATTGCGTAAACAACAGCATGCTCGTGTTACAGAAGTTTTGCGTCTGTTTACATAACACAACGCAATCATATTGGTTAATCACACAAACATTATATAAACGCTCTTCATTATTTCCATATAAGAAAAATAGTAACAAACAACGCTCTTTATGCTTACCATATCCGGATCTATACAAAAGTCAGGAAACGTAACGGTTTTTTCCTTTTGTTTGCACAACAACGTGAAAACAGTTGACACTAACATACTGTTTATGCCATATTTCTGTATGATATAACAACAAATTCTGCCTATATTTTACTATTTCTGTTTATGGCGGTTTTTGACGGAGATGAATATTTTAACAGCATACCCACCGCCAACACCGCCCGTATCTATAATATGAGCAATAAAAGATGTTTTTTTATTAATACCAAATGCTCTCACCATACCCAGAAGCTGCACGTTGCATGGAAAATGATATATTGAGATGTCTGCTGCCTAAGGTCGGATTATTTCAAGAGTCTCCCGAATGTCGTTTCATGTTGTTAGGTATATGTATATCATTACATGGTATTGGTTATAATAATTAAAGGCACGGGCGGCATTCGTTGCAGAACTATTCATATGTGATCAAATCGCCACCAACAGATGGAATATTAAAATATATATAGCTTTGTCGAGATGTCTCCCTAAGGTCGGATTATTTCAAGAGTCTCCCTAATGTCGTTAATTTTGTTAGCTATATGTATATGTATATCAGTACATGGCATTGATTATAATAACTAAATGCACGGGTGGCGTTCGTTGCAGAACTATTCATATGTGATCAAATCGCCACCACCAGATGGAATATTAAAATATATATAGCTTTGTCGAGATGTCTCCCTAAGGTCGGATTATTTCAAGAGTCTCCATAATGTCGTTAATTTTGTTAGCTATATGTATATGTATATCAGTACATGGCATTGGTTATAATAATTAAAGGCACGGGCGGTGTTCGTTGCAGAAATATTAATATGTGGTCAAATCGCCACCAACAGATGGAATATTAAAATATGTACAGTTTTGTTCATATGCAAACGTAATCAGCGCATGAATAGTGTATTGTCCTCAATGTGTACGATGATTGCGTAAACAACAGCATGCTCGTGTTACAGAAGTTTTGCTTCTGTTTACATAACACAACGCAATCATATTAGTTAATCACACAAACATTATATAAACGCTCTTCATTATTTCCATATAAGAAATATAGTAACAAACAACGCTCTTTATGCTTACCATATCCGGATCTATACAAAAGTCAGGAAACGTAACGTACTGTTTATTCCATAGTTCTGTATGATATAACAACAAATTCTGCCTATATTTTACTATTTCTGTTTATGGCGGTTTTTGACGGAGCTGAATATTTTAACAGCATACCCACCGCCAAAGACAGTTCGTATCTTTAATATGAGCAATAAAAGATGTTTTTTTATTAATACCAAATGCTCTCACCATACCCAGAAGCTGCACGTTGCATGGAAAATGATATATTGAGATGTCTGCCTAAGGTCGGATTATTTCAAGAGTCTCCCGAATGTCGTTTCATGTTGTTAGGTATATGTATATCATTACATGGTATTGGTTATAATAATTAAAGGCACGGGCGGCGTTCGTTGCAGAACTATTCATATGTGATCAAATCGCCACCAACAGATGGAATATTAAAATATATATAGCTTTGTCGAGATGTCTCCCTAAGGTCGGATTATTTCAAGAGTCTCCCTAATGTCGTTAATTTTGTTAGCTATATGTATATGTATATCAGTACATGGCATTGGTTATAATAATTAAAGGCACGGGTGGCGTTCGTTGCAGAACTATTCATATGTGATCAAATCTCCACCAACAGATGGAATATTAAAATATATATAGCTTTGTCGAGATGTCTCCCTAAGGTCGGATTATTTCAAGAGTCTCCCTAATGTCGTTAATTTTGTTAGCTATATGTATATGTATATCAGTACATGGCATTGGTTATAATAATTAATCGCACGGGCGGTGTTCGTTGCAGAAATATTAATATGTGGTCAAATCGCCACCAACAGATGGAATATTAAAATATGTACAGTTTTGTTCATATACAAACGTAATCAGCGCACGAATAGTGTATTGTCCTCAATGTGTACGATGATTGCGTAAACAACAGCATGCTCGTGTTACAGAAGTTTTGCTTCTGTTTACATAACACAACGCAATCATATTGGTTAATCACACAAACATTAAATAAACGCTCTTCATTATTTCCATATAAGAAATATAGTAACAAATAACGCTCTTTATGCTTACCATATCCGGATCTATACAAAAGTCAGGAAACGTAACGTACTGTTTATGCCATAGTTCTGTATGATTTAACAACAAATTCTGCCTATATTTTACTATTTCTGTTTATGGCGGTTTTTGACGGAGCTGTATATTTTAACAGCATACCCACCACCAAAGACAGCCCGTATCTTTAATATGAGCAATAAAAGATATTTTTTTATTAATACCAAATGCTCTCACCATACCCAGAAGCTGCACGTTGCATGGAAAATGATATATTGAGATGTCTGCCTAAAGTCGGATTATTTCAAGAGTCTCCCGAATGTCGTTTCATGTTGTTAGGTATATGTATATCATTACATGGTATTGTTTATAATAATTAAAGGCACGGGCGGCGTTCGTTGCATAACTATTCATATGTGATCAAATCACCACCAACAGATGGAATATTAAAATATATATAGCTGTGTCGAGATGTCTCCCTAAGGTCGGATTATTTCAAGAGTCTCCCTAATGTCGTTAATTTTGTTAGCTATATGTATATGTATATCAGTACATGGCATTGGTTATAATAATTAAAGGCACGGGCCGTGTTCGTTGCAGAAATATTAATATGTGGTCAAATCGCCACCAACAGATGGAATATTAAAATATGTACAGTTTTGTTCATATGCAAACGTAATCAGCGCACGAATAGTGTATTGTCCTCAATGTGTACGATGATTGCGTAAACAACAGCATGCTCGTGTTACAGAAGTTTTGCTTCTGTTTACATAACACAACGCAATCATATTGGTTAATCACACAAACATTATATAAACGCTCTTCATTATTTCCATATAAGAAAAATAGTAACAAACAACGCTCTTTATGCTTACCATATCCGGATCTATACAAAAGTCAGGAAACGTAACGGTTTTTTCCTTTTGTTTGCACAACAACGTGAAAACAGTTGACACTAACATACTGTTTATGCCATATTTCTGTATGATATAACAACAAATTCTGCCTATATTTTACTATTTCTGTTTATGGCGGTTTTTGACGGAGATGAATATTTTAACAGCATACCCACCGCCAACACCGCCCGTATCTATAATATGAGCAATAAAAGATGTTTTTTTATTAATACCAAATGCTCTCACCATACCCAGAAGCTGCACGTTGCATGGAAAATGATATATTGAGATGTCTGCTGCCTAAGGTCGGATTATTTCAAGAGTCTCCCGAATGTCGTTTCATGTTGTTAGGTATATGTATATCATTACATGGTATTGGTTATAATAATTAAAGGCACGGGCGGCATTCGTTGCAGAACTATTCATATGTGATCAAATCGCCACCAACAGATGGAATATTAAAATATATATAGCTTTGTCGAGATGTCTCCCTAAGGTCGGATTATTTCAAGAGTCTCCCTAATGTCGTTAATTTTGTTAGCTATATGTATATGTATATCAGTACATGGCATTGATTATAATAACTAAATGCACGGGTGGCGTTCGTTGCAGAACTATTCATATGTGATCAAATCGCCACCACCAGATGGAATATTAAAATATATATAGCTTTGTCGAGATGTCTCCCTAAGGTCGGATTATTTCAAGAGTCTCCATAATGTCGTTAATTTTGTTAGCTATATGTATATGTATATCAGTACATGGCATTGGTTATAATAATTAAAGGCACGGGCGGTGTTCGTTGCAGAAATATTAATATGTGGTCAAATCGCCACCAACAGATGGAATATTAAAATATGTACAGTTTTGTTCATATGCAAACGTAATCAGCGCATGAATAGTGTATTGTCCTCAATGTGTACGATGATTGCGTAAACAACAGCATGCTCGTGTTACAGAAGTTTTGCTTCTGTTTACATAACACAACGCAATCATATTAGTTAATCACACAAACATTATATAAACGCTCTTCATTATTTCCATATAAGAAATATAGTAACAAACAACGCTCTTTATGCTTACCATATCCGGATCTATACAAAAGTCAGGAAACGTAACGTACTGTTTATTCCATAGTTCTGTATGATATAACAACAAATTCTGCCTATATTTTACTATTTCTGTTTATGGCGGTTTTTGACGGAGCTGAATATTTTAACAGCATACCCACCGCCAAAGACAGCCCGTATCTTTAATATGAGCAATAAAAGATGTTTTTTTTATTAATACCAAATGCTCTCACCATACCCAGAAGCTGCACGTTGCATGGAAAATGATATATTGAGATGTCTGCCTAAGGTCGGATTATTTCAAGAGTCTCCCGAATGTCGTTTCATGTTGTTAGGTATATGTATATCATTACATGGTATTGGTTATAATAATTAAAGGCACGGGCGGCGTTCGTTGCAGAACTATTCATATGTGATCAAATCGCCACCAACAGATGGAATATTAAAATATATATAGCTTTGTCGAGATGTCTCCCTAAGGTCGGATTATTTCAAGAGTCTCCCTAATGTCGTTAATTTTGTTAGCTATATGTATATGTATATCAGTACATGGCATTGGTTATAATAATTAAAGGCACGGGTGGCGTTCGTTGCAGAACTATTCATATGTGATCAAATCTCCACCAACAGATGGAATATTAAAATATATATAGCTTTGTCGAGATGTCTCCCTAAGATCGGATTATTTCAAGAGTCTCCCTAATGTCGTTAATTTTGTTAGCTATATGTATATGTATATCAGTACATGGCATTGGTTATAATAATTAATCGCACGGGCGGTGTTCGTTGCAGAAATATTAATATGTGGTCAAATCGCCACCAACAGATGAAATATTAAAATATGTACAGTTTTGTTCATATACAAACGTAATCAGCGCACGAATAGTGTATTGTCCTCAATGTGTACGATGATTGCGTAAACAACAGCATGCTCGTGTTACAGAAGTTTTGCTTCTGTTTACATAACACAACGCAATCATATTGGTTAATCACACAAACATTATATAAACGCTCTTCATTATTTCCATATAAGAAATATAGTAACAAATAACGCTCTTTATGCTTACCATATCCGGATCTATACAAAAGTCAGGAAACGTAACGTACTGTTTATGCCATAGTTCTGTATGATTTAACAACAAATTCTGCCTATATTTTACTATTTCTGTTTATGGCGGTTTTTGACGGAGCTGTATATTTTAACAGCATACCCACCACCAAAGACAGCCCGTATCTTTAATATGAGCAATAAAAGATATTTTTTTATTAATACCAAATGCTCTCACCATACCCAGAAGCTGCACGTTGCATGGAAAATGATATATTGAGATGTCTGCCTAAGGTCGGATTATTTCAAGAGTCTCCCGAATGTCGTTTCATGTTGTTAGGTATATGTATATCATTACATGGTATTGTTTATAATAATTAAAGGCACGGGCGGCGTTCGTTGCATAACTATTCATATGTGATCAAATCACCACCAACAGATGGAATATTAAAATATATATAGCTGTGTCGAGATGTCTCCCTAAGGTCGGATTATTTCAAGAGTCTCCATAATGTCGTTAATTTTGTTAGCTATATGTATATGTATATCAGTACATGGCATTGGTTATAATAATTAAAGGCACGGGCGGTGTTCGTTGCAGAAATATTAATATGTGGTCAAATCGCCACCAACAGATGGAATATTAAAATATGTACAGTTTTGTTCATATGCAAACGTAATCAGCGCATGAATAGTGTATTGTCCTCAATGTGTACGATGATTGCGTAAACAACAGCATGCTCGTGTTACAGAAGTTTTGCTTCTGTTTACATAGCACAACGCAATCATATTTGTTAATCACACAAACATTATATAAACGCTCTTCATTATTTCCATATAAGAAATATAGTAACAAACAACGCTCTTTATGCTTACCATATCCGGATCTATACAAAAGTCAGGAAACGTAACGTACTGTTTATTCCATAGTTCTGTATGATATAACAACAAATTCTGCCTATATTTTACTATTTCTGTTTATGGCGGTTTTTGACGGAGCTGAATATTTTAACAGCATACCAACCGCCAAAGACAGCCCGTATCTTTAATATGAGCAATAAAAGATGTTTTTTTATTAATACCAAATGCTCTCACCATACCCAGAAGCTGCACGTTGCATGGAAAATGATATATTGAGATGTCTGCCTAAGGTCGGATTATTTCAAGAGTCTCCCGAATGTCGTTTCATGTTGTTAGGTATATGTATATCATTACATGGTATTGGTTATAATAATTAAAGGCACGGGCGGCGTTCGTTGCAGAACTATTCATATGTGATCAAATCGCCACCAACAGATGGAATATTAAAATATATATAGCTTTGTCGAGATGTCTCCCTAAGGTCGGATTATTTCAAGAGTCTCCCTAATGTCGTTAATTTTGTTAGCTATATGTATATGTATATCAGTACATGGCATTGGTTATAATAATTAAAGGCACGGGTGGCGTTCGTTGCAGAACTATTCATATGTGATCAAATCTCCACCAACAGATGGAATATTAAAATATATATAGCTTTGTCGAGATGTCTCCCTAAGATCGGATTATTTCAAGAGTCTCCCTAATGTCGTTAATTTTGTTAGCTATATGTATATGTATATCAGTACATGGCATTGGTTATAATAATTAATCGCACGGGCGGTGTTCGTTGCAGAAATATTAATATGTGGTCAAATCGCCACCAACAGATGAAATATTAAAATATGTACAGTTTTGTTCATATACAAACGTAATCAGCGCACGAATAGTGTATTGTCCTCAATGTGTACGATGATTGCGTAAACAACAGCATGCTCGTGTTACAGAAGTTTTGCTTCTGTTTACATAACACAACGCAATCATATTGGTTAATCACACAAACATTATATAAACGCTCTTCATTATTTCCATATAAGAAATATAGTAACAAATAACGCTCTTTATGCTTACCATATCCGGATCTATACAAAAGTCAGGAAACGTAACGTACTGTTTATGCCATAGTTCTGTATGATTTAACAACAAATTCTGCCTATATTTTACTATTTCTGTTTATGGCGGTTTTTGACGGAGCTGTATATTTTAACAGCATACCCACCACCAAAGACAGCCCGTATCTTTAATATGAGCAATAAAAGATATTTTTTTATTAATACCAAATGCTCTCACCATACCCAGAAGCTGCACGTTGCATGGAAAATGATATATTGAGATGTCTGCCTAAGGTCGGATTATTTCAAGAGTCTCCCGAATGTCGTTTCATGTTGTTAGGTATATGTATATCATTACATGGTATTGTTTATAATAATTAAAGGCACGGGCGGCGTTCGTTGCATAACTATTCATATGTGATCAAATCACCACCAACAGATGGAATATTAAAATATATATAGCTGTGTCGAGATGTCTCCCTAAGGTCGGATTATTTCAAGAGTCTCCATAATGTCGTTAATTTTGTTAGCTATATGTATATGTATATCAGTACATGGCATTGGTTATAATAATTAAAGGCACGGGCGGTGTTCGTTGCAGAAATATTAATATGTGGTCAAATCGCCACCAACAGATGGAATATTAAAATATGTACAGTTTTGTTCATATGCAAACGTAATCAGCGCATGAATAGTGTATTGTCCTCAATGTGTACGATGATTGCGTAAACAACAGCATGCTCGTGTTACAGAAGTTTTGCTTCTGTTTACATAGCACAACGCAATCATATTTGTTAATCACACAAACATTATATAAACGCTCTTCATTATTTCCATATAAGAAATATAGTAACAAACAACGCTCTTTATGCTTACCATATCCGGATCTATACAAAAGTCAGGAAACGTAACGTACTGTTTATTCCATAGTTCTGTATGATATAACAACAAATTCTGCCTATATTTTACTATTTCTGTTTATGGCGGTTTTTGACGGAGCTGAATATTTTAACAGCATACCAACCGCCAAAGACAGCCCGTATCTTTAATATGAGCAATAAAAGATGTTTTTTTATTAATACCAAATGCTCTCACCATACCCAGAAGCTGCACGTTGCATGGAAAATGATATATTGAGATGTCTGCCTAAGGTCGGATTATTTCAAGAGTCTCCCGAATGTCGTTTCATGTTGTTAGGTATATGTATATCATTACATGGTATTGGTTATAATAATTAAAGGCACGGGCGGCGTTCGTTGCAGAACTATTCATATGTGATCAAATCGCCACCAACAGATGGAATATTAAAATATATATAGCTTTGTCGAGATGTCTCCCTAAGGTCGGATTATTTCAAGAGTCTCCCTAATGTCGTTAATTTTGTTAGCTATATGTATATGTATATCAGTACATGGCATTGGTTATAATAATTAAAGACACGGGCGGTGTTCGTTGCAGAAATATTAATATGTGGTCAAATCGCCACCAACAGATGGAATATTAAAATATGTACAGTTTTGTTCATATGTGCAAACGTAATCAGCGCGTGAATAGTGTATTGTCCTCAATGTGTACGATGATTGCGTAAACAACAGCATGCTCGTGTTACAGAAGTTTTGCTTCTGTTTACATAACACAACGCAATCATATTGGTTAATCACACAAACATTATATAAACGCTCTTCATTATTTCCATATAAGACAAATAGTAACAAACAACGCTCTTTATGCTTACCATATGCGGATCTATGCAAAAGTCAGGAAACGTAACGGTTTTTTCCTTTTGTTTGCACAACAAAGTGAAAACAATTGACAATAACATACTGTTTATGCCATATTTCTGTATGATATAACAAAACATTCTGCCTATATTTTACTATTTCTGTTTATGGCTGTTTTTGAAGGAGATGAATATTTTAACAACATACCCACCGCCAACACCGCCCGTATCTTTAATATGAGCAATAAAAGATGTTTTTTTATTATTAATACCAATGCTCTCACCATACCAAGAAGCTGCGCGTTGCATGGCAAATGATATATTGAGATGTCTCCCTAAGGTCGGATTATTTCAAGAATCTCCCTAATGTCGTTCATGTTGTTAGGTATATGTATATCATTACATGGTATTGGTTACAATAATTAAAGGCACGAGCGGCGTTCGTTGCAGAAATATTCATATGTGTTCAAATCGCCACCAACAGATGGAATATTACAATATATATAGCTGTGTCGAGATGCCTCCCTAAGGTCGGATTATTTCAAGAGTCTCCATAATGTCGTTAATTTTGTTAGCTATATGTATATGTATATCAGTACACGGCATTGGTTATCATAATTAAAGACACGGGCGGCGTTCGTTGCAGAAATATTAATATGCGGTCAAATCGCCACCATCAATAGGAATATTAAAATATATAGTTTTGTTCATATGCAAACATAATCAGCTCGTAAATAGTATGTTGTCCTCAAGGTGTACGATGGTTGTGTGAACAACAGCCTGCTCGTGTTACAGAAGTTTTGCTGCTGTTTACATATCACAACGCAGTCATATTGGTTAATCTCACAAACATTACATGAACGCTCTTCATTATTTCCATATCAGAAAAACAGTAACAAAGAACGCTTTTTATGCTTACCATATCCGGATCTATACAAAAGTCAGGAAACGTAACGGTTTTTTCCTTTTGTTTGCACAACAAAGTGAAAACAATTGACAATAACATACTGTTTATGCCATAGTTCTGTATGATATAACAACAAATTCTGCCTATATTTTACTATTTCTCTTTATGGCGGTTTTTGACGGAGCTGAATATTTTAACAGCATACCCACCGCCAAAGACCGCCCGTATATTTAATATGAGCAATAAAACATGTTTTTTTATTAATACCAAATGCTCTCACCATACCCAGAAGCTGCACGTTGCATGGAAAATGATTTATTGAGATGTCTCCCTAAGGTCAGATTATTTCAAGAATCTCCCTAATGTCGTTCATGCTGTTAGGTATATGTATATCATTACATGGTATTGGTTATAATAATTAAAGGCACGGGCGGCGTTCGTTGCAGAAATATTCATATGTGTTCAAATCGCCACCAACAGATGGAATATTAAAATATATATAGCTGTGTCGAGATGTCTCCCTAAGGTCGGATTATTTCAAGAGTCTCCCTAATGTCGTTAATTTTGCTAGCTATAGGTATATGTATATCAGTACATGGCATTGGTTATAATAATTAAAGGCACGGGCGGTGTTCGTTGCAGAAATATTAATATGTGCTCAAATCGCCACCAACAGATGGAATATTAAAATATGCACAGTTTTGTTCATATGCAAATGTAATCAGCGCGTGGATAGTGTATTGTCCTCAATGTGTACAATGATTGCGTAAACAACAGCATGCTCGTGTTACAGAAGTTTTGCGTCTGTTTACATAACACAACGCAATCATATTGGTTAATCACACAAACATTATATAAACGCTCTTCATTATTTCCATATAAGAAAAACAGTAACAAACAACGCTCTTTATGCTTAACATATCCGGATCTAAACAAAAGCCAGGAAACGTAACGGTTTTTTCCTTGTGTTTGCACAACAAAGTGAAAACAATTGACAATGACATACTGTTTATGCCCTATTTTTGTATGATATAACAACAAATTCTGCCTATATTTTACTATTTCTGTTTATGGCGGTTTTTGACGGAGATGAATATTTTAACAGAATACCCAACACCGCCCGTATCTTTAATATGAGCAATAAAAGATGTGTTTTTATTATTATTAATACCAAATGCTCTCACCATACCCAGAAGCTGCGCGTTGCATGGAAAATGATATATTGAGATGTCTCCCTAAGGTCGGATTATTTCAAGAGTCTCCCTAATGTCGTTCATGTTGTTAGATATATGTATACCATTACATGGTATTGGTTATAATAATTAAAGGCACGGGCGGCGTTCGTTGCAGAAATATTCATGTGTTCAAATCGCCACCAACAGATGGAATATTAAAATATATATAGCTGTGTCGAGTTGTCTCCCTAAGGTCGGATTATTTCAAGAGTCTCCATAATGTCGTTAATTTTGTTAGCTATATGTATATGTATATCAGTACATGGCATTGGTTATAATAATTAAAGGCACGGGCGGTGTTCGTTGCAGAAATATTAATATGTGGTCAAATCGCCACCAACAGATGGAATATTAAAATATGTACAGTTTTGTTCAGATGCAAACGTAATCAGCGCGTGAATAGTGTATTGTCCTCAATGTGTACGATGATTGCGTAAACAACAGCATGCTCGTGTTACGGAAGTTTTGCTTCTGTTTACATAACACAACGCAATTATAGTGGTTAATCACACAAACATTATATAAACGCTCTTTATTATTTCCATATAAGGAAAGTAGTAACAAATAACGCTCTTTATCTTTACCATATCCGGATATAAATAAAACCTAGGAAAGGTAACGTTGTTTGCTTTTGTTTACGTAACACATTTGACGGATGTGAATATGTTAGTAGCATGCCCACCGCCGACACTGGCCGTATCTTTTATATAGCAATAAAAGATTTTTTGTTCGTTTGATACCAAATGCTCTCACCATAACCAAAAGCTTTACGTTGCATAGAAAATGATATATCGAGATGTCTCGCCATCAACATATGGAATATTAAAGCATTGTTCATATGCAAACATAATGGGGCGTAAATAGTGTATTGTGTAATAGTATACTGTCTTCAAGGTGTGCGATGATTGCCAACACCGCCCGTATCTTTGATATAGCAATAAAAGATGGGGTTTTTTCGATTAATAACAAATGCCCTCACCTTACCCAGAAGCTACGCGTTGCATAGAAAATGATATATCGAGATTCTCCATAAGGTCGGATTATTTCAAGAGTCTCCCAAAGGTTTATGGCTGTTTTTGACGGATGTGAATATTTTAACAGCATACCCACTGCCAACGCCGCCCGTATCTTTAATATAGCAATAAGCAGTTATCAACGTACGATATCTCCATTCGTCTTCATGGCATATGACACTTTCCGACAAACACTTTAAGGACATTTCTAACGGGACAATGTTTTCGTTTGAAACGTGTGGGGGAGGGGTTGGGTGTCTTTGTTCAGTCATATACTCATTGTAGCAAATGAACACACCCAGCTTCATATGTCGAGTTGTTTGTAGATGCGATCGCGAATCGCGATGGAGAGTTCAAACAATAATGAATATTTCATAATTACCCTCTAATAATACTACCGTACTATTAACGTAAAACGTGCATCCAAACTGCCTATATCCGAGTACATGTATAATAGGGACAGCGCATAGAGGCCGTTTGGATGCATGGAATGGGAGCGGAGCGCGTTGCAAGTCCATGTGCACTGGTTAATATATTCATTTCCGCTTTAGCTAACAACTTGCCTGATTGCCAACAAATGCATACAGGGCAATTGGCTGCATGATATTATATTGTCCTTATGAAGGCAGCTTGGGGAGGTGCGGTCCGTGTCATGTTTATGTTGCGCACTTGGCAGAACCGGCCGTAGGTTAACAATGCTGTTCTCGCTCGAGCTACCGAGATTGGAACACCTGTATATACATACATGTCTATTCTGCACGAGAGCATTTTCCGGTATTGCATCATTTGGTTAATGATTTATTTTGGCCGAATTATACCAAATGTGCTTGTCCCTATAAACATGCTGATGTCAACTTCCATGTACCATGCCATGACCAATGTCCCAATTGTATGGATTGTATTCCGTGCTAAATTATTTAACGACAAAATCCGACCAAGATATGCACCAGAGAACATGTTTTGCCGACGACGCCAAATGCAAGTTATTTGTTTTCTCCCTCAACCAGATAACTTATATCAACCGAGGGCGTTTTGTAATAATGTCGTTTGGTCCCAAAAGGTTTGTCCTACTGTTTGTTTTCTTCCTGAGGGGGTTTTGTCAGAGTACCATGACAAGATATCTGGACATCAATTCAAATTCAGATGTTTATTGAACATGGATTATCATCAGAACAAAATGAAAATATAACAATGATGACGATTTTATAATAAAAAAAACAATGATGACGACTTACATAACATATAATCAAATAACTTAAAGGCACGGGAGGCCTTAATTGTCGAAAATATTCATATCTGTTCCAAACACCGTAAACAGAAAAACATTAACACGCTTAGTGTTCAATGCATAAATTATATACCATGACAATCGCGTAAACAACAGTATGTTATCATAAAGATCTACTATATTTTATCTGAACACGAGCCTGGTTGTGTTACAGAAGACAGCACAATGCTGCTGGCTAATCACACACAAATGGTATAAACGCTCTTTATTAGTTCCATATCAGGAATTCACCAACAAAGAACGCTCTTTATGTTTACCATAATAATATAAACAAACACCAGAAAAGTAACTGTTTATGCTTTTTTTTTTTACATAACAATGGTCAAACATATGTCTACATTTTGATGTTCTTTCTGTTTGTGTCGGTTTTTGACGGGTGGAAACATTTTGACAGGATACCCACCGCCAAGGCCTCCCGTACCTTTAAACGTAGAACTGGATAGCTTCTATCTCATGACATGACTAGACTACTTTGTGGCACATGAGGGGTTTCTGAATTATGACGTAGACAGGACACCGATAATGATGAATGTTCACTAATCCTGATATGGCACCAGAGATAAAATGGGAAATAAACAGTATCCGTTATCATGAAAGCCCTTGTTGCACTTCCATCCGAACTGTGTGGTGAACCATTGACCGATTTAATTTGGATATGGCTCAACATGAGCATTATGCCAAAGTTATATTTGTCTCAGGAAAACTACGAAAACCAACAGCGTCTGTCCGAGTGTGCGTCATTTCGTCCGTGCGTGCGCATTTTGGTTTGCGAACGATAACTTTAGTAACGTTAAAATTGTATTAATTTTCTGCGCATGTTTTATCTCTTTACTCCCCATAAGCGTCCCTGGACGCTTTTGCACTATTTCCACATAAGCGCATGTGGACGCCTCGCAACATATCCCTAGACGCGCATAAGAGCGCGTTACCAGACTTCCCCACAAGCGCCCTAGAGCGCCACACTAGGCCCAGACTGTACTAATGAGTTCGCCCCTATGCCCCCCGCTTTTGCTATGTTTCTAATCGAGACCACCCGGTTATGTCAACTCGTTATTTGCCTATCTAATAACAATAAACGTGGCACCGTGTGCATCGCGCGCGACACATGCTGTGTTACTTGGGTACCATTCTAAGTATTTACGAACAACATGGCTGCAACATTTTCGAAACAGCAAGTGATCGACATGTTAATGGGAGATGATAGCGATTTTAGCGGAGATTGCGGTTCCTCGTCATCAGAAGATTCAGACGACGATTACTCTGCCCCTGCTACCAGCGACAATGTGACCTCCATCGATGATAGCAGCTTGAATAATAACCCGATTGGCTGGTCAAATAAACTTCGAAAGGTATCACTTCAGCCATTTACCCAAAGGACAGGGCCAGTTATACCAGATGAATTCGATACTGATACAGCAACAGCTTTGGAATATTTCAATTTTATGTTCTCGCCATCGAAGTATGCCGAAATAGCCAGGCATACTAACAACTATGCCAAATGGAAAATGGAAGAAAAGGGCGAGACTGATAAATACTGGTCTGATATTTCGGAACTAGAACTTCGTGCGTACATCGGTATGAACATCATGATGGGTGTGAATGACCTTCCCTCATACAAGCAGTACTGGTCACATGATGAGTTTATCGGAAACGCCGGCATCAGCAAAGTTATGAATCGGCGCAGATTTGAAAAAATCACAGAATACTTCCACGTCAGTGACCGAGAGAGCGAACCTGCTAAAGGGACAGATTCGTACGATCCACTATATAAGGTTCGCGACATCATCGACTCATCACTAACAACATTGAAATCGTGTTACTTGCCTTCGCAATATAATATCTGTCGACGAAGGAATGATAAAATGGACGGGACGTCTCTCCTACAAGCAATACATGCCGGCAAAACCAATAAAACGAGGGATCAAAATATGGATGATGTACGATGCCACCAATGCCTACCTGTTAAACTTTGAAGTATACCTCGGAAAGCATTATTTCAAACCGTCTGGAAAAGGTCTCGGGTATGATGTGGTTACGTCATTGTCATCGGATTTGTGTGACAAAAATTACTGTTTGTTCTTTGATAACTATTTTACGAGTGTGCACCTCATGCAGGACTTACTAAACGATGGGTTTTACTCGTGTGGCACCGTTTGGCAGAACAGGAAAGGATTCCCGAAGGATTTACAGCGACTGAAGAAAATGAATCGAGGTGACTATAACACTAGGCAGGATGGTGAATTTCTCACGGCAACGGTATGGCAGGACAAGAAACAAGTGTTCACCCTTAGCACGATGACTGACCCAACGACAGATATCATGGCTAATCGGCGCCAGGGAAAAACAATTTTTGAAGTGACTCAGCCGATGAGCATATTCATGTACAACAAGTACATGAATGGTGTTGACAAACATGATCAGTTGAGGATGACGTATCTCCTCGGTCGCGAAAGGAAAAAAGCAGGGAAATGCATCTTCTGGTTGGTCGCCAATTCATCAATAGTTAACAGTTTCATCTTGTTCAAAGAAACATCAAAGAGACATAATTCTAAGAAGGTGTTCACGCATATGGATTTTAGTATTGAACTGGCTCATCAACTGATTGCAGAATATTCTTCTAGAAAACTCAAAGCACAAGAAGAGCCACGTGCCCTCAATGTATCACCAGAAAACTCAAACGGACACGTGTCCACACACATGGGACGCAAGAACCGATGTCGGGTTCATCTGAACTCAAAAGAAAGAAAAGAAACTGTATTTGGTTGCAAACTCTCCAATGTTCATCTATGTAAGGACGGTTGCCATTTCAAGTATCATTGTAGTTGAACGTTCCGAACAATTATGGATTATGGTTATGAGATATATAATGCATGGACATCACAGAGAACCCAATGTGTATCTACTGTATATTGCTATACTCAGTTAACATTCAAACTATCCAATTATATTAATTGTTCACGCAACACATTTCATGATATAATTTCAAATTTGGTGAAATGCACGATTTGACTCAGTTATTATTTCAAACCAAATTATAACATTCAAAAACAAATTTATTGCGAAATATTTTTTAAGATACGGGCGGCGTTCGCGGTGGGTATGGTGTTAAAACATTCATATCCTTGAAAAACCACCATAAACAGAAGGAATAGTAAGATATGGACATACTTTGTTCTTATACCAATCAGAAATATGGCATAAACGGTATGTTATTGTCAATTTGTTCCCCTTTGTTATGTAAACAAAAGCAAAAAAATTACGTTTCATTGCTTTTGTTTAGATCTGGATATGACACACATAAAGCGCGTTGTTTGTTACTGTTTTCCTGATAGGGAAATAATAAAGAGCGTTTATATCATTTTTGTATGAATAACCAATAGAATTTCGGTCTGTTATGTTATTTACGTACACCATTGTACGTCTTGACGACAATACACTATTTACGCGCTGATTATGTTTGGCATATGAGTTGAACTGTATATACATGATATATCAGTACACGGCATTGGTTATAATAATTAAAGACACGGGCGTATATACATGTATGTTGGCGTTCATTCTGTTGATGCCGATTTGAACAAATATAAATATTTCTGCAACGGATGTCGCCCGTGACTTTAATAATGGTTGCATTAGTTGAAAATCGACTATAACCAAGATCGCTATTTGCGTCGTTTTAGAAACACCAGCGCAGTTATTATTATATTTTTCAAAAATATATATGTTCTTGAATGTTTTTGTTTTATCAAATCGCTCTATTTATCCAATCACCTTGAAAATTACAACTTTAGAAAAATAACGGTACTTTTTCGTAACGGAATTAGTTTGCCCTACCCGCATCATAGCAATTCAACATGATCACCGGCATCATAGTATATTAGCATGCCCACTTGACCAGGGGTGGACACGCGATAGCTCAGCTACAGTTATGTATTATTGTTTCAAACCGCTTAACATTAAATGGCTGGTGTTACATGCATGTTTCAGTTGGACGTTATGTTACAATTTGCTTGATCGAAGAGTTCACAAACTATTTTCTCAAACATGTTTGGTTTTTGAGTAAAAGGAAATATCTATATCAATACAATGTGTACATTGTGCGGTCCTTTTTCTGATAATGTTGGTATATGTTTCTGGTGTTTCTGACGTATGTGATAAAATAGTGTGTAATCGTACACCTATATACCTGTATATGGATTGTTTCAAATTTCTCTTATATTATATAATGCGGCTAAATTTTAAATGGTGATGCCATACAGTGTTTGCACGAAGATGAACTTCCAAGCACGACGTGTTATATAATAGGTGTTTTCGAAGTCGAAATCAAAGTTGATATTGAGTAATTGGACAACGCGCCATAAAACCAATGACATACACGTATACCTATGATCTAGCCTGCATCACGATTACCATTGATTTGTGCTAATAAATCAGAAGCCGTGCGGTATATACACGTAAGCATTACGCACTCTGGAAGCGGAACATACTTATGTATGTACAGCGAATTACCAATGAATAATAATTATAATTGAATTGTATGTGTATGTTCTATATTATCACTTATGTTAACTGTTACATTTGCATGTTAGTTTATAGTAATAAACAATCACAAACATCACTATTCTGAAAATATATTTTAAAACCTTACTTGAATTTCGTAGTGCGACATTGCGTTATTTTGGCTGAACGAAATAGAGGATATCTAGCGTTCTGAATTGATACCGGACAAATATATTTGATTATTTTCGCGACCGACTAGCTGCACTTTTCGCCAGCGGAAATACATTTGTTCTGGCAGAAACAACAGAAACTCATTATCGCCAGAAACAATGTACATGCGTTGACGACAAGTTGGTCGCGAAATTAAGTCCTTAAGGCATATCATGAGATATTTCTGGTATTAATTATGAGAAGAAAACAAAACACATTTGCTTTGAATTGTTTACAAAATACTTTTGGGAGTTGGTGACTTTCCAAAATAAGACGAGTCTAAATCCTGAACAAGGATCATTTGTATAAGACCTATTTTATTGTCACAATGTGACATTCGTGTGCAAACACGTCGTGGTCACTTCAACCCATGTAATCTGAGTAAATGATGAGATTTTGTATGGAATATTAAAAGCAACATTTCAGAGCTGACGAAACGCACAATACATATAGTTTGATATACTGATATTGAACTAATTCCAACAGAAATGTCGAAGATACTTGCTTGCCCAGGGCTCTTATACACAGGTGTCGATTTTCTCATATTACGACACACGTCCCGGCTTACGGTCATGATCCCCAGTTGGAGCTGTCACTCCAACAGCCTACCTTCACTGCGTCAACACAGTAACAGGTTTACCACCATTTATGGAGCAACGGGATACTTTCTGACAAGCCAAAACTTATGGGGAAATAGCGTCTGGTACTTGATATATGCCCGGGAACACACCGTCGGTATTATGTTATAGCTGCAGGGAGATGAAGGGGTGGCTTATACAGCTAGTGTGGGAACTAAAGAGTTAAATATCTTAAATATGTTCAGTGCGTAAATACAATTCAAGTTCGAAAAAGGGTTCGGTCCGAATCATTTTTTACTAAGTTATGACCCTTTTTACTTAAAATTTTCCAAATTTGAGATTTCTAGATAAATTTAAATTGGGCTGTTTGGTCTGAAGGAAATGTGTATGTTAGCTGCCAAATACAGGTCTATACTAAGGGTTTGTTTCGAATAAGTTTTACTGAGTTCTGGTCCATTTTAGAGTAAGGATTTTCCAAATTTGAGGTTTCTGGATAACTCAAGTTTTGGTTATTTGATCGGAACCAAATTTGATGTATGATTTTTCCAGTCATATTTTGTTACCAAGAAGACCCTTATCGCTTGTCCGGGATCATCTATAAATTCTGTCCTACTTTCTAGAAAGGCAATGCCCTAAATGAATCAAATTTAAAGGGGATATGTATATTATTTAAAGGGGCATTGTGTCCTCAGTACGTATGTGGCTTATTTCATGCTGTATTAAATTGTAATGATGTTGAGAAAATACTATTATAAGTTACTTTAATATAATAGTAAATAAAATGCCATACAAAAACACTCATTGTCGAAGCAGTCAGTTGCTATTTGCAATATTGAAATACAGTATATCGAGTTTGAATATACAAGCTCTGTTTAGTTGTTTTGAACAGAAAATTAGCTATGTGATTTTATTTATATATTACTTTTATAATAAAATACAGGTATCCCACAATCGTGCTACAATAAAGTAACCCAGTAAGTCATGAGTGTTTGTGAACCTGATTCTTTTCATGCAACTTTGTCTTGCGTGGGTTCGTGGAACTGGTTGTAATGAACATATTCTTTCTTAAACAATTAATGAATTTCTTTGCATATATATAGCATGGACACCAGTCAGAATAATTTTATTGGTGCCAACAACAATATCAGAAGGTGTATTAAACCATTCGCAATGAATGTGTTATATAATTATTGTTTATTGACCTCCAAGTATGAAGAGCTAACGAGTTATGTGGCTTATATTGACACGTATGAATACCTATACAGTGAAAAATGGGTGGCATACAAAGTCAAATATAACTCTTTTGAGTAGTACTCATTGGGGGCAATAGCCTAACCTGTATATGCAATGCGTTGAAACCAGTTATTAGGGAGACATATATAACGAGCACGTACGTGTCTCCATAATCACGGTTTATCACCTATCAGTTAACTTGAGAAAGTTAATATTCCCACAATACCCGCGTGTGGCTTCTATATATATATGGACACGTATTTATATATATACAATAAATAAGTTGGTGGCAAAAAAAGCCAAATATTACTCTTTTGAGTCGCAATCATTGGGGATAATAACATAACGTGTACATATGCAATACGTTGCAGAAACATACATGCATGCTGGTTATCTTTGTCTCCTTAATAACGGTTTATTACGTATAAGTTAATCTGAGAAAGTTAATATTCCCACAATACCCATATAGTGGCTTCTATAGACACGTATGTATATCAATACAGTAACAAATGAGTGGCATACAAAACAAATATAACACTTTTGAGTTGTAATCTTTAAGGACAATAACCTAACATGCATATGCAATGCGTTGAAATCCGTCAATAGGGAGACACATATAACCAGCATGTACGTGTCTCCCTAATCATGGTTTATTACATATCAGTTAATTTGAGAAAGTTAATATTCCCACAGTGTCCACTATGTGGCTTCTATGGACACGTATTTATACCTATACAATAACAAATTGGGTGGCATACAAAGTCAAATATAAGTCTTTGAGTTGTCATCATTAGGGACAATAACCTAACGTGTATATGCAATGCGTTGAAAACAGTTATTGGGGAGACATATATAACCAGCGTGTACGTGTCTACCTAATCACAGTTTTTTACCTATCAGTTATCATTTATTATATTAACTCGCCACGTTATAGTACGGGGGGAAAAGTCATATTGTACTCCCAAATGTCATATTGGACTCCCGAGTGTACAATGCCACGTTATATTGGGACTCTGTGACGTAACGAATTACCTATTGCGAAATAAACTGGTGAAATTGTGATGCGCGTACAACAGATTTAGCAAACGTTTCACTTCCGCGTTGAGTATTTTTTATTGCCGTGTTTACTGTTCCAAATCAAATCATGCATACTGTGTGTTTCGTCATCACGGTTTCTACAAATAAAATGCGAGCGCACAATATCCATGTAACTTGTTAGTTTTTTATCATTCTACATTTATATGTATCTGATTTAAAAAATAAAACGATGAAAATACTAGGCACACACACATAGTAACATACTGGTATATAAGCCTTTTATCAAAGTCGGAATGTCATTTTGAAAAGATAAGAGATCACCCATGACTATCTTTAAACGATTTAGAATTTGGAAAGTTGACGCATAATTTGGTCGCCTATTATAAAAAATAACCAAAAACAACCATGTCATCGATGACCTTTCACCTATTAAATGGCGATCGCGATCTTTAAAAAAAATCGTATTAGTAGCGAAAACAGGAATGCATGTTTACATAGCACGTGTCTAATTATGCCAGCTAATGGGATTTTATATTCGAGAACAGTTGAAGCTGCTTTCACAGACCTGCGGCGGACGCACAAGGCCAACGCTATCGGGTTTGTGGCTGACCACTGGCACTGCGCAGAAACCGATAGCCGCAGACACTGCACGCATGTGTCAGCCGCAGGTCGGTGAAATCAGCTTTAACTTCAGACAGACAAAATTGCGACTACGACCTCCAAGTCATCTGGCCATGTGAACGGGTTCCAAACAATTATGTTTCGAGTGAAAAGGTCAGAGGTAGCAAATTACTCTAAAAGACGCGGAACTTGAAATGTTGACGCATCATTTTGTCGTATATTGCAATTTTAGAAGATATGAACATTTCAATTAAAACAAGTTGTAAATTTTCAATGAGCTTCCCACAACAATCATGTGATCGATTTTGCAAAAAAAATGTATTGGTAATCGCATTAGCTCAAATATGACTACGATTACACACCACATGTCCCAATTAGGCCAGATAAAGGGATTTTATAATCGACAACGGTTAAACCACAAGACAGACCACCACACTGTTGGTCCAACCAAATTGCGACCACGCCCTTTAGGCCATGTGTACGTGTGAACGGGTCCCAAACCATATTCTTGCATATGGCGAAGTCCACCCGTTATGTGTGTACACCTCATTTGGTAAGAAATACTGCTGACCTTGTGATTTTGATTGCGAATTATAAATGTTATACCTAAACAGAATACAACCAAAGCATATTATGCAATCTGATTGTTAACATTTATGAGGCCTGATAACCCTGACTAGATCACAGGACGTATAACTGTTATATTTATATATTTACATACACCTGATATCTCTTCCGATTTCCCCATAGCGTTACGGTAGACACGCCCCCTTATTCAATGCGTTCATAAATCTATGAACGTAACGTCACGTTCAATGTCGTTCATAGGTTTATGAACACATTGTTCCCGGAAATCACCGGGGATTGTCGGACATTACCGACTGCTTGAGTATCTAGTCAGCCAATACGCCAAGGATTTGATAGCAAACAATATGTAATCGAGGTTCACGATTGGATGGCTTGTGGCATCTGATCGCGAGCACGGGTGGCACAAGATGTTCGGTTGACTATCAGAATGTTGGTTATCATATAATTCCATAATATGTCAAATATAGCGAATTATCGAAATATGAAATACAACGAAAAAGCGAAATATGAAAATACAGCGAAATAGCACGAAAAATCGAAATAGGAAAATACAGCGAAATAGCGAAATAGGGCGAAATATAGAGCAAAATATAGAAATAGGAAATTATTTTTATAAACGAAATAACGGACATATTTGAAAAAAGTGTTTTTGACTTAATAACGGACATATTTGGAGAAGTGTTTTAAAGAGCGTAAGTATATAAATATGAATAATAAACGGCGGACTCAACGTGGTCATGGGTTTTGACTGCGATAAAAAATCAGCAAACTCCGCATGAACCCCTTTGGGGTTTATGCAGTTTGCTGAATTTTTCTCGCGGTCAAAATCCCATGACCACATTGAAACCGTCGTTCATTTCTTATATAAAACAAAGTGCACCATTCCAAATTTCATGCATAGAAACAAGTTTTATTCCACACCGAGATGCCAGGCCAGATGGCACTGAGTAAAATTTTATTCCATAAAATGATATGGATAGCATACACACACTGTTTACATTTAAAACATTACATGTTTCTGAAATACGCTCAAATTCTTTCATCCTATCTGTGGTTCTACGTAACTCTGGGTGAGAATTTCACACTATATGTGCCATGAATATGAATGAGCTAAGATCGCATGTAGTAACATCATGATTTATAATGGAATATGCAATGGTTTGAATGTAATCAATTTCAATTGGGGGAGGGTGCGCGAGATCTTTTTTTGGATTTACAGCTGGGAGTTACCGTTCAAATCTCGAGATTAACGGGGTCTTTATTGGTGTTATATGGTGCTGACAGGTTCATTTAATGACAAAATTACGATTAACCAATTAAGCTGGATAAACAACACATGTGGCGGCACACGTCGGTTTCATTTGCGGACCAACCAAATATACCACATGTAATTTCATTAGGTTGTCGCTTGAGGGACCTAGCAGCAATAATACGCATCGTAGCATTGATCTTGGTTACGAGCACTTTTGGGGTCCGTGAAGTTGGATCGAAGTTCGAAATTCGGTAGAGATTCGACCCCCACTTTTGTTTGCCTCAAATGCATTGTTGTGTTCCAATTCGTGCTCCCCTGCTCGAATTTTGGGTCAAAAGTGATTTTTTTTCACTTTTTCTGAGATACTGCTGGACTTGGAAAATTTAGCCACGGCGCTGGACTAACGCTCAGCTTCGAGAAATTACTCGATCTATAGGTTTGAATTTCAATCTGAATTTTAATCTGGGCGAATTTCGATCTGGATTGAAGTTCGAAATTCAGATTGAAATTCAATATTAAGGTGCCGAAGGGAAGTGGCATTATTTATGGCTGGATTGAGCTGAAATTTGGTATGTTTGATACATTCCATAAGAGAATCAAGCAAACTAACGCTCAGCTTCGAGAAATTACTCGATCTATAGGTTTGAATTTCAATCTGGGCGAATTTCGATCTGGATTGAAGTTCGAAATTCAGATTGAAATTCGACCCCCACTTTTGTTTGCCTTAAGTGCATTGTTGTGTTCCAATTCGTGTTCCCCTGCTCGAATATTGGGTCCAAAGTGATTTTTTTCACTTTTTCTGAGATACTGCTGGACTTGGAAAATTTAGCCACGGCGCTGGACTAACGCTCAGCTTCGAGAAATTACTCGATCTATAGGTTTGAATTTCAATCTGAATTTTAATCTGGGCGAATTTCGATCTGGATTGAAGTTCGAAATTCAGATTGAAATTCAAACCTATAGATCGAGTAATTTCTCGAAGCTGAGCGTTAGTTTGCTTGATTCTCTTATGGAAAGTATCAAACATGCCAAATTTCAGCTCAATCCAGCCATAAACAATGCCACTTCCCTTCGGCACCTTAATATTGAAGGCCAAATTTTCTACGTCCAGCGTCGTGGCTAAATTTTCCAATTCCAGCAGTATCTCAGAAAAAGTGAAAAATATCACAAAAAAAAGTGGGGGGGTCGAATTTCAATCTGAATTTCTAACTTCAATCCAGATCGAAATTCGCCCAGATTGAAATTCAGATTGAAATTCAAACCTATAGATCGAGTAATTTCTCGAAGCTGAGCGTTAGTTTGCTTGATTCTCTTATGGAAAGTATCAAACATACCAAATTTCAGCTCAATCCAGCCATAAACAATGCCACTTCCCTTCGGCACCTTGATATTGAAGGCGAAATTTTCTAAGTCCAGCGCCGTGGCTAAATTTTCCAAGTCCAGCAGTATCTCAGAAAAAGTGAAAAAAATAACTTTTGACCCAAAATTCGAGCAGGGGAACACGAATTGGAACACAACAATGCATTTGAGGCAAACGAAAGTGGGGGTCGAAGCTCCACCGAATTTCGAACTTCGAACTTCAATCTAACTTCACGCGAATCTCCACCGAATTTCGAACTTCGATCCAACTTCACGGACCCGCACTTTTGAGGAGCTTTCTTAATCTTCAAGTATTTTTCGCAAATTGCCCAGACCATCTGGTGTGTTAAATTCTTCCCTAAACCGAAATGAGGCCAGTCCGTCCCATTTAAATCGCGCGATGTGGCTTCGCGCGCAACGGAAACGTCTCATGCTGTGAACCATGGATGAATTTACCAGTATTACTAAACTGAATTCCAAGATAATTTTATTCATTAACAGCTTCTGACACTTGGGAGTAATGGGAGCCAAATCTGACTGGTTACACAAATCAGTACAATCATATATATAATCTTACTACCGGCTCTGGTGTACTTCCGTACACAAAACTACACAATAATTGTTTAAATACAAGCACCATCGGTCTCTATTGGCACAATTCAAGTACAATTGCATTTTAGATTGGAATTTACGAAACTATTCATACATATAAAGCTGGACATCAATATTGGAACACACACAGGATAAATTTCTATCAGGCTAATTGATAACCTTATATCGAGTTACAACAAACGAGGCCGCATCGACAAGTTCGTGGCATCTGTGCACTGGCTGATTTATTACCTCTTGCGTGATGAGGTGAAATCAAAGAGATACCGATACCGGATATGGCATTAATTTGTCCATACATTAGGAAGAAAATTCCAGGGATATACATGTACGATGGGTTCTTCTCAGAAGATAGCAGTCATTCTACTTACATATTTGGGACTGGCCACGACTGCTACAGTTACCATTCTGTAGTCGATCCCAGTCTATCTGCTATATTTTCATGGCAATTACTTTACTTAATGCGTGTTAATCGTCGATAATCGTTCTTGGCTGCGTGGTATTCTCGTGGTGATTCCTTTGTGCGATTGGCAGCATCATTTTATTTAACGGAAATTTTATCGAAATTCAACCCGTCGATTGTAAAAATTGGCCCAAAGAAAGTAAAGATACCAATATACCGCGATTACTCATAAAAATATGTTATATTGTGTGTGCTATAAAATATGCATATGTGCATATATATGAAATTACTTTGATACTAACAATTCTTGAAAATTTTATTAATTGTTGAAAATGAGCATTTTAAATTAAATTTGGAAAAACTAAATTTTATTTATATAAATTTTGATCCCAGTTTTCAAAACAAATTAATTTAAATTTAAAACTTTAGTTACGTTTTGGACATTAAATTCGATATTTTAAAGTGATCTGAAACACTCCGGTAGGGTGATGAAATAGAAATGGAGAATATCTTGCTGAAAGTAGTTATTTTTACAAATATTATATCCAAATTGACAGAACACACCGTAATTCTTATATATATACATTAAATACAGTGACCCCCCGATGGCGAAATCATTTGTGTTAATTTACCGCAGATAGTTGCGTCCCGAATCGGGAAGTAAATATTTACAATTGAGCGTATAATATAGTAGTTCAGACAGGGGGGGGGTGAAATCCTGCTTGTTTTTTAGTGTTTTGGCAATGAGTTGGGCTTCAAACCCACTTTGAATGAGAGAAATAATGTAATTCTAACTGTAAACTGACTGCAGGCAGTTATCGTGTTGTATTTTGTTGCAAATTTTGAAATCCAAGATGGCCGCTGGCAGGCATTTTTTTTTTGGCCGAATGACCTCAAAATGACTCATTCCTATTTACATGTCCATGTTAACATCCATGATAAATAGTATGCACAGAAATTCATATACAGCTGTTTACAGTGAATTTCCCCCCGCAAATCTCTGTTTTAGTGTTAAAAGGGGGGGTGGGTGTCAAAAAATGGTCGGAAAAAACTGCCGAAATCGGAAAAAAATTTGGCGGTGGGGGTGGGTGGGTACAAAAAATTATCGAAAGGGAAAAAATGCCATACGTGTCTGAAATTTTTTTTCGACCCCCCCCCCCCCCTGGTTCAGACGATGTTTTCTATGAAGTGATACGGTCGATTTGTTTGAGATTTTCGGCAATGTTAGTAGAATTCATACATCCCCTCATGGCATAGCGCATGCATACTAACTAATCAGTTTCACGCGTCCGAACAAGTGCATAATATGTCTTTAACTTATGAATTTTTGTAATGTTATATCCAATTTTTCACCCATTTGTTAGAACACGATATCGCCGCACAAACTACCGAAACCATTTGCGTACATGTAATATGAACAAACACAAGAAAATAGTAATGCCAACTAAAATAAAATGCGACAACAAAACATGACATGGATATAAAGGCCATAGACACAGATAAACAAATATGATATATATATATATAATTCAATATATGAAATTGTTTTTTATTATAAAAGATTTTATCTGACAATTCTGTATTCATTGACGCTAAGACCACGTGCGATTTTTCCGTGTTTTTTCCGTGTTAAAATGTTGGCCACGCGTGGTTTTGAAAACACCACGGGCCTTGTATACTGTGGTTGACACATCTTGACTTCTAGAATATACCGTGGCGCATCCATTCTAACAATACCCCTCTCCCAATCATGTTGACTTGCTATAGTGAACAGTCATTGAAGTTTTAACTAATCTAGCCGAAATGTAGGCTAAGCGTTTTTTGGAATGCGTAACCGTCTATGACGTGTCATCGGTCGACCCCATTCATGACTGCTTTGATGGATACGCTCACAGTATGTAGCCCACCACGCATGTGTACCGTCATGTATCAATCACCATAACGAATGCAAATTTAGCCCTCCCCGGTTCTTGTAATTTAACAGAACCCAGCTGTTCGAAGCCAAAGTTAAACTATCTCTTAATTGCTGATTATTAGTGCCTCTTCAAAACCATTATAGGTAAACAAAACCAATCCCGTGACATTCCCTGCGTCATGTCACTATTTTTGCATCAATTTCTCCACATATCTCCATGAAATAATAATAAACGCTCTTTAATGATTGTATATCAATGAAATCATCTGAGGTCAAAGACGCCTATCACGTGAAATCACCTGGTCGGGTGATTCATCTGTACCAATTTTTCTTCATATACTTTGAGCCTATAGCGAATGCCTTCATTGCTCGCATTTGCCCACTAAAGTCGTCTGAGATCAACGTCATCCGGATAGAGTTAATTTTTTTCTTTTAATTGCTAATTATTAGTGCATCTTTAAATAGTGTGAGGTCAACACACCCAATCCTTTGACACGCCCTGCGTCATTCCAGTTTTGTCACAAATTTCCCCCACTCATCTTCAGGAATGAAAATAAACGCTCTTTATTGATTATATGACCATGTAAGTCATCTGAGGTCAAAGACGCCTATCGCGTGACAACCACCTGGTCGGGTGATTCATCTGTACCAGTTTCCCTACATATACTTTGAGCCTATAACTAACGCTCTTTATTGCTCACATTTGTCCATTAAAATCGTCTGAGATCAGCGGCATCCGGATAAAGTTACATTTATCTTTTAATTTCTTATTATTAGTGCATCTTTAAATAATTTGAGGTCAACAAACCCATTCCCTTGACATGCCCTGCGTCATTCGACTTTTGTCACCAATTTTCTCACATATCTTCTGGAATGATGATAAACGCTCTTTATTGATTATATACCCATGTAAGTCATCTTGGGTCGAAGATGCCTATCGCGTGACATTCATCAAGTTGGTGGTTCATTTGTACCAATTTTCCTACAAATACTTTAAACTTATAAAGAACGCTCTTTATTGCTCAAATTTGACCCTTAAAGGCTTCTGAGGTCAACGGCATCTATACCACACTATATGGGTCATCCCCGTGTTTAAACTTACACCGACCAGATTGCAACCATTTTTGGTCTATAATCAATTAGTTAGTTAAATGCGTTGTTATTGCCCCTTTAGGACATCTAATGTCAATGGGACCTATCTAATAATATTTTCCGGGCCAAATTACCCATATATCAAACCTCATTAGTAACCGACCAATGTGGTTGTCTACTTAATGCATGGTTTATTCAGATGTAATTCTATATCTCCTGTGTCGTAGAAAATATCACCGCAAAATACGTAAATCGAAATATATCTCAGGATTTTGAATTTTAAAAGTTGATATTGAGTAAGCGGTTTTAATTATAAGATATAACCCATAATCAGTCTTCGTCATGCAAACATATTCCCAAATTAACAGTATTTATCACAATAAAACCAGGTCCCCCTAATGTCGGTCTGTAACACTGTCAGATATACACTACCGATAATTTAATTGCATATATCTATTAAAATATTCATTCCGCGCAAAAACTATCGATAGTTGGTGAATAATAGTGTCACAGAGATCACACATGACAGGAAAAATATATAAATTTGCATGTTAAATTCACTTAAAAAACACGCTAAACATTAGGGGGACACACAAAAAGTCGCCCTAATGTAAATGTCGCCCTAATGTGGGTTATTTACACACAAATGTCTCCCTAATGTGGCTTCCGCGAACATATATATATATATATATATATATATATATATATATATATATATTAACAAATTCGAAAATCAAACATTCAGAACTATGTCAACTTATTTTGGTCTGACATTTGCAACTGATGTGTTAGGCGTGATAACCAAAGACAATGTGGGCCATGCTTTCACGAACACTGTTGTAGCCCCATCAGCACCCAAATATAGGCACCAGCATAGGCAATATCCCAACCTAACCTGGGCCATGTAACCTATAGTGCAATACAACTGGTCAATAAAATCTACAACAGTCCACTGTGAATGATTTTGAAATGTATGATTTCGCCTTCCAAGTAATTAGACTATATATACTATTCCTCATGGTGTGGCGGGGGTGGTTGCCCGTGTTGACCTATAGTATGTTGATAAACTCCAGATAACATCGATTGTGAATTATTACGCAATTATTAGCGGCCTTATTTGATGCTGACTTTAAATAGTAGCACGATTCGCGTCTCATTGACAACTAACAAAATCGCTCTTATGTTGCACGGTCATGGTTTGGATACATTATCTATCTACTGCGAATTACATTCCATTATTTCAATTACAATTTCAATGTATTATAGTTGCCACTTCATGTTTGTATTATTTTTGTTGTTATTATGCATTGTCATAAGCTTGTACATATTATATATACCAATATTCAATGAATATAACAAAATCTATTTTCGTTTGGAAATAGAACATATCAAATAGAGATCTTATAGTCTGTTATGCCCGACGGAGAAAATATAGAATTTGTTCGATCTAAACCTATCAATTTTTTCATAATATCTACAACCTGTTTTAACACATCCTGATAACAACAATCATATTTATTTAAAAGAAACTTAGTTGAATAATTATGGAGTCTACTTCTCCAAGAAAGGAATAAAAGAAAAATCCAAAAATTAAATATTCACAAAAATGTTTTAAATAGTGTTGCAAGCAACTGGGTACTCTTCTGGTCGTTGTAGTGGAAGCTTTCCCATACAAACATTTAACGACGATATACATGCATTGTTCAAGAGAGTCTATATATATTTTTTCACATTTATATCCATACACATATATATTTTTGATGCCGTTTTTTATATTTGAGATTTGAGAACTATGTAATATGTTATCCAATAAATCGTTAGTTAATCTGTATCCATTTTGTTTCATTAACGAAACCATCGTGTACGTAGACCCATCATTTAGAACGTCATGCATGATAATGTCATCCTATTATCATCCTGAGTTAATCAACCGATAAGCGGAGAGTGTCAACAGTTACCCCATCTTTCGGTACATGGTATGCAGGTCGTTTTCGGGAAGTATACGGGATTCACACCCCTCTGTTAACTGGTACTCAGGATTCGTATATGCCCAATTTAACCAATTCAATTCGTTTAATCTTATTGACCCATATTACATAGGTATTAAGATAACATATAATACATTTATGTATAGACTCACATAATAAATATTCAAATAATATACAGTATGACACACAGAAATTGTGAATCCCATAAAAAAGTCCAAGGAAAGACATAACATGTTTCGTCAAATCTGGGGTTTCCAGTTTATAAAGCAAGGAATCCAGGGGGAATTTTCACCTTTTGACCAATTACATGGCCTGATGCTTTGCCATGTGACATTTGACCTGGTCACTTCATAATGACATCACATTCATCAGCTGTTCTACCACATGTTCATTTTTGGAATTGGAAATAATATTTTTATTTTGGATTATGCTATGCTTACCAAGGTAAATTTATAGCAGTCATGGTTATTATACATCCATAAGAAAATATCAAGGCTTATTTTGTTGATATTTTGTGTTATTTGGTAGTAAATTTTGTTGGTTTAGATAACACTCAGCAGGCCAATGGAGACGATCAGCCGCTAACTTGAAAATGGCCAGTTTGGTATAATTGTCATTTCAACGTCGTAGTGTCTAAAATATACAACTGTTTAACATTTTGACAAAATTTGTGAGAGGATTAAAATTGACACCCCATGCAAACCCCCGTCATCACGTCGCTGCAGAAAATACAGCCACGTAAGACTGCACACTCTTTGGCCAATACATGGTGTAATGATTTGTCATGCTGTGAGTTCCCATAGTTTCCACATTTTTACGAAAACGTTGTCGTGCACTCTGGGGATATGTATATACATGTACGCACACATCGTCACACTGTTCAGTTTAAGCTACATGCATGTATGGAGTTGACAAATTAAGCAAACACGTGATTACTTACCTGAAATAAAACTGCGATAGCAAGTCAAACTTGAATTCTAATGCACGTAAGCCAATATACCACCGGAAACATCACATATTTGCGGGGGTTATCCATCGATAACCTGTCGCAATGTATAGTCCGGCTCACCGCTTTAATGTTAGATATTCCTACGCGCCAATATTGCCGTCAGCTGAATTCCTAATATTAGTACAGGCGATCTAGCAGAAAAATGGGGTCAACCCAAAACTAATTGCAACACTAATGCCTTTTGGTTTACTGGACAGCTGAATATGTACAGCATTAGAATATAATTTTTTTTAATACAAGCCTATTGGGACAAATTTGATAAATTTGTGTTTCCATGGCAACGATGGCTAATAATAAGATATTTGGAATTTAATATTAAATTGTGCGTATCGTGAATAATTGAAAACTACCTAAAACTTTACATTGGTTTATGGAAACACTTATATCGTCCATGCCCAATCCAGCTCCGTTCACTGTTCCGTTTCTCTCCACGACGTCACCATTACGCAGTACATGCCGGCGACGTTACGGAGTAGATGTATAGAGTTGGCGCCAGGTCTACTGACTTCCGTTACTAGCTCGTTGCTATATAAACAAACCAGCGGCGTCGCTTTTGTCGAAATTTGACAGTCAGTACATTCGCCCTGTATACATGTACTTTCAGAAAACACAAAACACCACACCGTTATATCCCATCAATATCATTGTCTCGATATCATTTGACCAAATTTCTTGACACGAAACCGCGACAGACACGGCGTGAAATACATCTCATTGAGTAAACAATTTTCCATTGCTTCAATTCAACTTCAAGTTCACGGTAAAATAAAAACCGCAATCTCTAAGTGCTAAACATCTGAAAAAGACATCAGGTACATGCAGAAACTATTTATTTCTATTCGACGTGGCAATGTTTCATCTTTATCAGCATTTTTAACGATAAGAGCGATGCTAATGGAGGGACTATATTTTATTCAGCGCATTAAAATTAAAACAAAAAGTCGTGAATTGGCTGAGTGTTTTCTATGTCTGCACATTTCATCGATAATTACAAGACATGTGTGTGTTGAAATAACTTTTTAAGTTCGAAGAGAATTAGAATGGGGATAACAGTGTGGTGTTTTGTGATTTCGGAAAGGTACAGGGCGAATATACTGCACATGGCAAATACCTATTAATGGGCTCCGGCTCCGCCGTCGCCCATTAACTAAATTTGCCACAGTATATTCGCCCTGTAGGCCTACCTTTCCGAAATCACAAAACACTACACTGTTATCCCCCGAGTGAGAGCTCTCTTGGTGGGCATGCGTGAAGTCCGTGCGCACCGCTGCTGTATCTGATTGCTACATCTATCTAGGTCACATAGATCTGTCTTCGCATTGTCGGATGCCCGTGCAGGATAGTGACACACTACATGGGTCACGTGACCAATTTCAAATAGGAATTCCATTGTAAAACCACCAGAGCAACAGCTAACTAGTATTTGACGCAGCTGCCCGGGAATTCTAACAAGTGAACCAGTATTAAGGGGGACTCGTACATTTTGCAAAAATCCAGCCCAAAAAATGGCAAGAGATTTTCAACAAAGGATTCCTCTGGATCTCTCTGGCGAAAAATCGTGAATTTCACATATCAAAGACACCCATAACAAAAATCGCAAGTCTCATAAAACAATAGAATTTAAATCATTTGCATGTTAAGGTCTAAAAAAAGACGTTTGTTTCCGCTAACCCGACCGACCCTATTTAAAAGCGCCGAGTCTAAACTTTTTATTGCGATCGGAAAACTGACTTAAAAAAAATAATGATATCTGTGAATGTTTCAATCATTTAACAGAGATAAAAGCATGGCGGTCACTTCCGGTGGAAATACCCACATACTATAAATAAATACGTATCTCCCATTGAAAACAGCCGGTGCTTTGGAAAGTAAACATAATTCACACCACAACAACCTCCGTATGTCAGCACGTTGTTGTGGCTATCTATCTGGACTAATGTGTCCACTGCGGAAGCAAAACAGAGATCAGATCGATAGACAACGAAGCCAAAATTGAAGAACTCTTCTTTTTAATCCACCCGGATAAGACTGACGTCAAGTGAGGTGCCGTACATCGGCTGAGTCAACGCCGTTCGACATCAATGTTGAAATGAAAGTTAAGGAGTGTTGTCAGCATTAAACATAAACCATATCGAGTTTGTTTGCGGTGATAGAGAGATCGTGGAAAAACAGATCGAACATGATACTATGGAAATCACCAAAAACAGCGGAATTCATTTGATATTCTTATGAAGAAAGAAATATATATCATCTGTAACTTTGAATCTGAGTTTCTTGTTTCTATATTCTTTGGGTTGACCACCTTGAGACCAAGAAGTTCATAACGTGGGCTCATATCAAGTATTATACACGTATTGTTAAAAATATAGAAAAATAAAAATATTTAATACAAGTTTTATTTTTGCCTGCCTACCGTCCCTATTTTCCCCCAATTCGTTAGCGGAAACAAACGTCTTTTTTTAAGGCCTAATTATTATTATAATAATAATTTTTTTGTGATTTTCGAGTGAAATTTCAACTGAATTTGATGTGTATTCCATCGTCATTGAGTTTGACTGTCGCAAACGAACGGGACTTTGGGCTACTTTTGGACCATTTGGGAGATCCTGGGTGTCTTTTTGTACGTTTGAGAGATCCTATTTGTCTTTTTGCTCGATGATCATGCGACAATGACCGCCATCACACTTATAGAATCACTCTGGTAATTACCGTGGTGATTGGAACAGGTAAAACGATGTCATTATCCAGGTGTTTGTCTGGTAACATTTGTCAAGTGAATCTTTACCATATTATACGCACACATGTAGACCCACCCATATATTTGTTTTCCAGTGTATCCATCCATGTATTTCACCAATGTATTTTAGCGGGATGTAAGAATGTATATGTGGTGGTGGTTATACCAGGGTAATTTACCTCGATGGTCGTACCGGGCTACGGTTTTAGAAGCCTTAAAATTGGGACAACTGATTGGAGGTCATATGAATGGCACATGTCGTTACATACTAGTAAGGTGTTAAACTCCTCTGGACTTAGCTGAATTATTTGTAAGAATATTATTTCCCCATTCTGTTAACATTTGTGTATGACAATTGAGTTACAATTGTTTTCCACTGATTAGCGAACAAAATATGATTTTATTATCACATAAGATACATAAAACACACCAGCTGCGTAATATGATATTATATTTACATACTAAGTGTGATTATCACTAAATCCAGCATTCCGATTGGTCGGCGCCCACGTGACTTGTTGCAGTTATGTCTCGGTGAACGCGCAACAGCTCATAACTTCAACCCCATAATTACATCGATACGTCATCGATACCGGAAAGAAAAACGCGTAATGTTTTGGGCGCATTTGGACTCGCGCAGGATTGACTTAAATTAAATCATCAGGTTTCAATATAAAGAAATTGTTCCTGTTAACTTTTGCCAAGGTGCTATGGGATATTTTGGGCTGGTTTTGTCACGATACACTTTTCGATTTAAATACATTTACAAAAGTGGCCCTTCCGCTAAATGTATATAAATATAAGGATTAACTGTCATGTGGACTGTTTTTATGGAGATGTAACCGTGAGGTAAGTGGTCATAACTTGTATGTAAAACCCTTCGGGTTTTACACAAGTTATGACCACTTACTTCACGGTTACATAAGAATTAACTGTCATGTGGACAGTTTTCCTTATAAGCTCACCATAAACTGGAGTTAGATGGGAAGAAATTGTTCAAAATTTAGTTTGTTCGTTACGTAGTTACTGCCATGGATATAATTATACTACTTAGGTGTGTTTCTAGATAACTTTTTGATCACCACACCCGTCCGACCAGGATGATACAAGTGATAATGTGGGGAGACTTAACGTGGGGGTAAATGCTATCATTATCATATAAACAAGAACTGGGCCAATTTATATAACTTAAAGTAGTAGTAAATTGGTGGTCTTTATATCCGTATAATAGAGGCAGATACACTCTTTGTATCTGTGAGTCTAATAATGCGTTCGCCGGTATGCGAAGTGACGGTATGTTTTAGCTAATGTGATGACGCCAGAATTATTTTCGTAACCGCATGAACAACTGATTGCCATCTTCGCCTACCCATTGCAATCATTCTGGACTCCTCGTCCTATGACCTCTGGGGCTCTGGATTCCTCGGCCTATGACTTCTGGGGCCTAGCTCTCTAGTATAATTATAATTCATTTTTTGCGGAAGGATATATCCATATCTGGAAGAAATGTGTCACCACTATATAGCTGACGTTCGCATAACATAATCCGATATTTGACGAGTTATTCGATCTAATAATTAGGCATGGTTCATGACCTTTGATCCACCAGGAAGTAGCTTTGTGTGCCGAATGGCAGTCTGGTCCGGCACGAGCGAAATCGCAACAATTTGCAGAAAACGATGTCGCATGCAGCACTTATGTGCAGAAAGTTAAAAACAGCTAGGCTAGCTAGCAAATTATTTGTTATTACTTCAGATTACTTCAGTACTTTTCATCTCATTGTAGATTGTATATAAAATCCGTATGTTAGTCAATCAGACTATTAAGTATGTTCAAGTTATTCAACCTATTTGATCACCCGAATGCCACCGTGACACATTACTAAGTAGGCTGATGCACTAGCCTGCGGTCGAGAGAGAACCCACACTACTATCAAAATTCGCTGTTTTCGATAAATTTAATGGAATTTTTGTATATCACGTTCTTTTGGGACCACATATTGTGAGAGTTTGGAAAAATTAATCAATTATCACCTAAATGGCTCAATAATTTAGTTTTAACTACAAAAACTCCCGATTTGTTTTATTTTTAATCAGAAGGTTTGAAACACGTATTTCTGGGTCACATATTATTACACATATCGAGAAATAACAAACTTCCAAAATCGATATCTGATCACTCTGAGCTTTGATGGGTGGGTTCCCATATAAAAATGTACCTGGGTAAATCCACCCTTTTTTTTGGGCCGAAACCCAGGTATAAATCTATCTACCAAGACATCCACCAACCATCAAGACCCCGCGAAACCTGGGTTTTACCATGATTTATCCCACCTGAAACTGGATAAAAACCCTGGTATGGATAAACCTGGGTGTATTTACCCAGGTGACCACACACAGGTGTACCCTACCTGGGTGTTTCCCACCCAGGTGTACCCTGGTGTTTCCTACCTGGGTGTTTCCCCACCCAGGTGTACCATGGTGTTATTCACCCAGGTGTACCCTGATGTTTCCTACCTGGGTGTTTCCCACCCAGGTGTACCTTGATGTTTCCAACCCAGGTTACCTTGGTGTTATTCATCCAGGTGTACCCTGGTGTTTCATACCTGGGTGTTTCCCACCCAGGTGTACCTTGGTGTTATTCACCCAGGTGTACCCTGATGTTTCCTACCTGGGTGTTCCCCACCCAGGTGTACCTTGATGTTTCCAACCCAGGTGTACCTTGGTGTTTTCTTACGCCGGTGTACCTTGGTGTTTTCTTACCCAGGTGGATTTCCCATTGAGATGCACCTGGGTTAGAAAACCCCAAGGTACACCCAGGTAAGGAAACACCAAGGTACACCTGGGCAGGAAAACACCAAGGTACACCTGGGTAAGAAAACACCAAGGTACAACTGGGTGGGAAACACCAAGGTACACATGGGTAGGGAACACATGGGTGAATAACACCAAGGTACACCTGGGTGGGGACACCAAAGTGAAATGATGAGGATGGCAATGAAGTAGATTTTGATGGGATGCAGGGGTATTGTTATCAATGGAGTTGTTTTAGTATAATAGAACATTAAGGAAACTGATTGTGCAGCAATACAAGTTTATTCAAGGACAACAAACTAACTAAAGATAAAATACATGTATAGAAACATATGTAATATATAAATATATAAACTCATTAAACTGCATGGGTTAAAAACTTACTGACAACAAGAGTTGGGTTAAAATTTTGATTAAAAACACTTGCAAATTCCCTCTTCATAGATGTATATGGTATGTTAGGCAAGTTACATGTACATGTAGTTGCAATGTATACCGGTACATGACATACCGGTGGACACAAAAATCATTATTTTAGTTCCAATGTCATTTACGAGAATTCATCTACATGTTGTACCTTGCAACTACATCTACAGTGAGGTAGTTTTGTCTCATTTAAACGTTCTAAATGGGTTTCTCCCTTTGAATGGCATAAACTAATTTGAGTATACACATGAGCTGTCATGTGAAATACACACCAAAAAATTATTTCTTAGTCTGAGGACATGTTTCCTGTCATTATCTTACTGCTTACAAATATAGATTTGTAATAATGTGCTGTAATGCTCCATAAATAGTCATATTTTGTCCTGGTTCATAAGAACACATTATTTCTTAGTGTTAGAAGGACATGTTGCCTGTTATTATTTGACTCATAAACCCCCAAATGTACATGTAAACAGAACATTTGGGAAAGAGACACACCATCTTTATCCTTTTTTATATCAGTAGCAATTGATCGGATAGCAAAATATGCTATAAATAGATTTCAGATGGTAGAGATTAAACAATCACATTAATTGCACCAACTCGAAACAGTTAACATACCCTGTAGAATACAGACTATGATCAAGGAGGGTGTCACACACACCCCCACCGCGCTTTGGCATGTGATATTCAAGCCATGTTCAGGTGGTATGCTATATACATACCCAATGTCATCTGGTACTAGGATTTCACACGGCAATATAACCGGCATTCACGATTCAGCAAAAAGGCTAGTATGCAGATATAATAGCAGAAAACTATACAAATTTTGAGCATGTTCCAGCTTAAACAGACCCAAGTGATATATGTTTATCTAATTCAGTCTAATGGCTCTTGGTATGTTGATGTTTTGGATACTATTTCAGCAAATGTGAGAAAAGGTGGCTTCATTGGGGCATCAGCTTGTCTGAAAAATATATCGAGGACCCCTAAATCCGATACTACATTTCAGAACAATCCAACCAGTGTCCCATGAAATGGTGGATAATAAACTATCATACCAAATTTGATTCAGATTTGATCACACAAACTAAAATTATGATGCGGAAACCATAAACTAACACGATTCTAAGTCGAAAAAGGGCCATAACTCTCGCAAAAATGGGCGGAGCACACCCATATTCGAACTTGACCTGTATTTTGGTCTGATAAACTTACATACCACATTTGGTTCAGATATGATCACACAAACTGAAGTTATCATCCGGAAACCTACAATTTTCAAAGTTTAAATGTCTATTAGGCGACACCAATTTTTAAGTCTGGTTTACGAACATGTGGGCTGATGTGGAGAGAAAAAAAGTAGATGCAGGAGGGAAAAAGATAAAAATAAAAAAAATGTCCCCCCAATTTATATCAAGTAAATCTTGAAATTTTACATAAATTTTTACAAAAATTGTGAGAAAAAACTTTTCGAATGAAATTTCTTGTCATGAAATACATGAAAATATGGATCTGCAAATGATCATAAGCAGAACCGGATGCGACAGCACATGAAAATCATATGCGTGTAAAAGATTTTGGGACAAAAAAGTTAATTTTTTTTTCATGAAATGGAAAAAAAAGTTGTAGGAGGTGTTCGTAAACCGGACTTAAAAATTGGTGTCGCCTTATGTGTATATAACTCATATAGCTAACTATTAAAGGGGCTCAATCAGATTCGATGGTCCCCATATAATTAGATTCCAACAACAACATTTTTTTTAGAAATGCTGCTTCAGTTATCAGAATCGATTAATTGCCCAAAAATAATGCTAACCACTGTCAACTACATGTATAGTATAAAATTGCCTGATACGTTATATTTATCAACATGCTGTTCGACGAAGTTTGGCCTTATTATCAACACAAAGCCTCTTCATTTTAGAGTTATCCATCTTCATCCGCAATTTGGTCTGAGACCGTCGGCTCGTCAAAATTTTCTGGGCCACTATTAAGTATCGATGGTAGTGATAAATATTAAAATTTCAAAAATCGATATCTAATAACTCTGATCTTTGATACATGTAGGTGGGTCCCTCGACTTGATTAAATATATATTTACCCCCCCCCGATTCCATATACATGTAAACAGTAAATGAGGGGCACTTAATCGGATTATGCATCTTTAAACTGTATTTGAATTTAAAGATGCATAATCCGATTAAGGGCCCCCTGAATTAACGCTCGCACATTACTATTTATTTGGACTTGGGGGTAAAAGATATTTGGTACGAGTCGAGGAACCCACCTATCAAAGCTCAGAGTTATTAGATATCAATTTTTGAAATATACTATTTTTCACGATCAAGAATTAATAGTGGCCCACGGTCTCGGACCAAATTTCAGATGAAGATGGATAACTCTAAAATCAAGAGGCTTTCTGTTGATAATAAGGCCAAATTTTGTAGAACAACATGTTGATAAATAACATATGTCAGGCAATTGTATACTTTAGTTGACAGTGGTTAGCATTATTTTAGGGCAATTAATCAATTCTGATACCGTAACTGAAGCAGCCTTTCTAAATACAAATGTATGATGTTGTTGTTGTTGGAATCTGATTATATGGGGATCATCGAACCGGATTGAGTACCTTTAAAATGAACTGTATCCAGTATAAACATGTTAAACCTGATAATTAATTAGAGCATGCAGTCCCAGTTGACATGCGGTATCCGCTGGTAATCTTACCACAGTAATATGTGTCAACTGTGATAACCAAGTTAATTGTTTTTACCACAAAAATTCTGAATTTTATCTAGACATTTTGAAACAATAAAACAAATATCTGGTGTGGTTACAATGTCAACTTTAAAACAAAATTCATATAAACATCGCATGAAAATACAGCCTAACTGCAAATGTGAGGTGGACCACATTCTGCGGCGGTATAACTGACTGCGGTTGATCGCATGAACACGCCTGAATACTGCAGTAATACCCGGTGGTCAACCTTTATAAGGCGAGTTGATTAATTAAAGCATAGCTATAATTTTACATGTATGTTCTATGGACTTTGTTGGGAATACTGCAGTAATACCCGGTGGTCAACCTTTATAAGGCGAGTTGATTAATTAAAGCATAGCTATAATTTTACATGTATGTTCTATGGACTTTGTTGGGAAAGAAAATATAGCTGTGCGACAATGGATGATATTTCCCCACCTCAGCATATGTCGATTACAGAAAAATATACCAAACATACTGGTAGTCTGTTAATCCTGATGAGCTAAGTTAGAAATTTTTCAATCGAAACCTCATAAAAAAAATATAAATTCAGTTCTCAATTTTCGAACACTTCTAGGAAATTGTTCAAAAATATTGTTAAAAGATGCCCATTCGATTTGACACTGTAAATATACCCCTGTTCAAGTGTTCCTGCTAATGTGCTATGATGCGGTTGGGTCCTGCTTAATTGCTATGAATTGCACTACCCGCATCATAGCAATTCAGCAGGACCACCAGCATCATAGCATATTAGCAGGACCACTTGGCCAGTGGTAAAATAGTTTATTTTCCATACGGATATGTGTTTTCAAATAATCATGTAATGATATCTAACATACATGTATATATCCCATTTATAGGTTTTATTCATCACGGTCAGATAAACTTTGTATACAGACAGTTTTACTTAGAATTTGTATTAGGTGCTTTCATTGTAGCTGTAATTACTAGTATTAAAAGTGTGCTCAATAAAGTTTGTTTTATCATTTATGCTCATTTGGAATTTGGATGCTATTTAATTCTGTTTATCTATATACATGTAATTGGCAGCATTGCTAAATTTTGACTCATTTCAGTCATTTGATGTCAGTACATGTAGTTGTCCATCGAAATGGCGAACACAACCAAAGACAAATTACAAGAGGAAAGACAACAAATAAATTTGATGTGCACTAAAACAGATTCAGTAGTGCCCTAAGAAATCGACCCCTTAACCACAGAAGAATTAAGTGTAACTTTTCAGGATTTAGTCGGATATATGGCTTGTTGCAATTCATCGGAAAGCTCTCCCCGAGTTACCCGTAATTCTGCTGTGGTTAAGGAGTCGATTAATTAGAGCATAACTGTAGTTACAAATGTATGTCTAGCCTCTTGTGAAGTGTTGTGTCACTAATAAGATCTTTAATTCACATACATGTACTATGTACCCGTTCAAGCGTTTACCAGTGTCAGGCATCGAGAAACTGACCAAAAGTTTTGGTAGTATATAATATAGGCTAGCACTGCACCTGGGCTACATGTACATGTACTGTAAGTGATTATAATGTACTATTTTTATATTCTGCCGTGAAAGTGTTGCTGAATGAAATTTAAGTTTACCCCGATATTCTAAGTCCGCTCGACTAAGATGGGATTTTTTCTCGAAAACTGATATCTGAATATACATGTACGTCTTCCACTGGTTGGTATTCCCTCTAAATTTACTAATTTTAACTGATTAGATTAGCCCTGGTATGGAAAACTCTAACTGATATAGCCCGATGAGCGGTTTACTGATGCCCGCCGGGGTTTACTGCCAACAGCGGTGATGATATGATGACCAGCGTTGTGCATCCCAGATAGCACACCTACGTTGGGCCAACGTTGGGCCAACGTCATTTCTATCGTTGGGCCAACGTTGGAATCCAACGTTGGGCCAACTATGGCTGTTTCCGCTGGCTCGGCGTCGGCTCGACGTCGGATCCCGTCGTCGACTCGACGGTGGTTCGATGTCGAGCCGACGTTGGTGCGCCGTTTGGGCATCCGACGTTGAAACGACGTCGAACCAACGGTGAATTCCACTAATAATACGACGTTGGGCCAACGTTGGGCAAACGTCATTTCTATCAACGTTGGAATCCAACGTTGGGCCAACTATGGCTGTTGCCGCTGGCTCGGCGTCGGCTCGACGTCGGATCCCGTCGTCGACTCGGCGGTGGTTCGACGTCGAGCCGACGTCGGTGCGCCGTCGGGCACCCGACGTTGAAACGACGTCGAATCAACGGCGAATTCCACTAATAATACGACGTTGGGCCAACGTTGTGTTTGGGCATTGGCAGGGACGGATCGAGACTCCATTCGTAGAGACGATTCCCCTCACATTTGGGCGTCCTTATAAAATGAACATCAGATGAGATACAACATACCAATAAGTTTAAAGTCCCACATAATGTTTGCAACTTCAAAGTATTATACTTGGAAATAACATTCTAATGTACGTCTTCCACTGGTTGGTATTCCCTCTAAATTTACTAATTTTAACTGATTAGATTAGCCCTGGTATGGAAAACTCTAACTGATATAGCCCGATGAGCGGTTTACTGATGCCCGCCGGGGTTTACTGCCAACAGCGGTGATGATATGATGACCAGCGTTGTGCATCCCAGATAGCACACCTACGTTGGGCCAACGTTGGGCCAACGTCATTTCTATCGTTGGGCCAACGTTGGAATCCAACGTTGGGCCAACTATGGCTGTTGCCGCTGGCTCGGCGTCGGCTCGACGTCGGATCCCGTCGTCGACTCGACGGTGGTTCGATGTCGAGCCGACGTTGGTGCGCCGTTTGGGCATCCGACGTTGAAACGACGTCGAACCAACGGTGAATTCCACTAATAATACGACGTTGGGCCAACGTTGGGCAAACGTCATTTCTATCAACGTTGGAATCCAACGTTGGGCCAACTATGGCTGTTGCCGCTGGCTCGGCGTCGGCTCGACGTCGGATCCCGTCGTCGACTCGGCGGTGGTTCGACGTCGAGCCGACGTCGGTGCGCCGTCGGGCACCCGACGTTGAAACGACGTCGAATCAACGGCGAATTCCACTAATAATACGACGTTGGGCCAACGTTGTGTTTGGGCATTGGCAGGGACGGATCGAGACTCCATTCGTAGAGACGATTCCCCTCACATTTGGGCGTCCTTATAAAATGAACATCAGATGAGATACAACATACCAATAAGTTTAAAGTCCCACATAATGTTTGCAACTTCAAAGTATTATACTTGGAAATAACATTCTAATTCACAAATATAAAACCAGAAGAAAATGAAACATATATAGAAGAAAGTGTATGCCGATTTAAATAAAGACAAAATGACATGTCATTAGTTATTGATTTTAAGAATCTTGACCATCTACTCACTCTAAAGAAAAATATTTTTTATTGGTCTCCTTAATAAAGTTATCGAAAATGCTACATATTTGTGTTAGCTTTTATATTCCTTTACCATACAAAAGAAATGTGTTTATTTCAGCTTAATTTGCGATTTTGTGCTCTCGATAATGTTGGGAACAAAATATTCAAACATTATGTGGCTTTAAGTTTTGGTCAGGTTACACCTTCTTAGAACATTCTGGAGGGTGATCTGATGCAAAATTTTAAACGGCTCATAGTGCATATGATTAAATTAAACCTAATAATTGCTCATTTACGTACCAGTGCTATTATATAGAGGGAACTATGTGCATGGTGATAGAAAATATCACATAAGAAAGAATATCGCGTTTTTGCAATCCGTTTTCTAATTAATCCATGATACTGTCAATTATGAGTATATAAATACATGCATGTACAGCAATTAATTTTATCTGTTGACATATTATGAAATGAGCAATTACTAAGCTTATTTGTATCTATGCACATATGTATGCCGCTTGTTGCATATGTTGGAATGATTTTAATATCTGGGAGAAATTAAACTCATGGATCCATAAAGATTAATTTATGTATACAACACCCAACATATTATATGAAATATAACATTTCCATCATTCCATGATCTGTCATGAACTGGATTCAGTGTACTCATGGTTCATGCATGCATATATGTATGTATGCAGGAACTTGGCTTGTATGAAGCAATTGTTTTGTAGGATTGACAATTCTTCTGAAGAAATCATATCGCGAGAGAAACCATTTTATATTCACCTCCTTGAATATCTGGAATTTACCATTTCCATGGGTTATCATTGCGTTATTAATAACTGATGTATCAGATGTATAACTGCATGACACAACAAGATGAACACACATCCTTTCCGAGTATCGATACACCGATGAATGCCGAGTTTTTTTTTGCATCTGATTGAATGCATAACACAGGACATGTAAGAATTTCCATCCAAGTGAATAACCATAAACGGATGAATTCATGTCGTGCATGGTGTGATGTCGGTCGTGCTGGTGTCAGCCGTGCAATAATATTCACAATATAACGATTTGCAACACGATGTAGACCATTCTGGAATACTGGTACATGTAAGTTCATATCCCCAACTTGACCCCAAGCCGTTGATGGTTTCGACAGACGAGTAGCCGTTGATCGAATCCGCTTGTAGTACCGTATACTATAGCTTATATAGACAAAATATCCAGATCCAGAAACAGGATAGCAAGTAAATTTGACGAAGTCCTGAAAGAAACAGAGAATAACGTTATCCCAATGCATTTTCTGTGTGCAGCTTGACATTGGCACATACTGTATATACACTTCTTGATATATAAGACCCAGACCAATCCGGGAAATTCCTACATGCATTTGCATGCACGAGAGTACTTTAAGTATTTGACCGGTTGCCAATAGTATATATAGGTAAAATATGTATGCATGTGGTACTTTAATTATTCGAACGGTTCCCGTTAGTATCTAGGTACGGTACCATACTTTTGCACGTGGTACGTAATCGTTACATATATATACTAGATTAGATTGTCTGGGCTGTTACCAATTTTTGGCCTAACTTCCCGGTAAAATAGGATTAAACTGCGTCCAGGTTTAAAGAAGTTTGATGTACAGTTGGGTAAATTATAGCCACAAATAATACCACCACCGTCAACCACTGGTATGTGTTGGTTTCGGTGCAACATTTGTCTAACGGTGAATGGTGTGCAAATCGCGGGCCATGTGGTTATTCCGCTATGAGCATGTCTTCCGCTACGATCATAACCGGATGCATGGGGTGGGATCGTGAAATTTAGATATTAATTAGAATGACATGTTCTTCCTCATGCATTCGGGTGCCATCACACGAAACTGACATAAATGTATTTGTTTTCTTATCTGAGAATTGAAGGGTTAAACTTCAAAAAACTTTAAGTTGGTTGTGGAGGAAAAGAATCCGACGACGCACGCTTATCGTTGAAATTCCAAGTTATTCGGCATGATATTCTCAACTAAAGTACTTACCGGTACTTCTTCGGGTCCCTATAGCTGGTGATGGTGTTCCGTGGTGCATTATCTAAATAATAATCCATTAAACCGAGAAGCTCACTCAGAACACAAATGCAAGTTCAGTCAATAAACCAAAGCGTTATTTGAAAAAGAAACACGCGACCTTTTAAGAATGACGTAAAAATGACGCTACGACGTAATCGACCGATTTCTCCACACTATGACCAACGTTGGGCCACCGTTGGTCCAACGTCGACATCTAACGAACCTGCTAACCTCACATATCGCATAGTGCGTTACGTTATCAACGTCGGGCCAACGTTAAACCAGCGGTAAAACCAACGTTGTCCCAACGTTGGTTGTCCAACGTCGGGCCAACGTAGCCATGCTATCTGGGATGGCATATGTTGATCCAGGTAAGAATGCTACCATACATTCCAAACATTCATTAAATATCTTATTAATAGTAACCCAAACTACACAAGAGACTAGTATAACTAAGATTGAGCTCGATTAATGATGTGACACTTTCAGTACTTCATTTACTAGTAGCCTGGTACTGGTGGGCCTGGCTACAGATACTTGTTTGGTGTGTTTGAGGCCTGTGGCACAAGGGCAGCATAATCAATTAAAATTTATCTTATTGTAGTGTAGTACATGTACATGAATAGTACCGGTAGTACAGCACACAAAGAGGTATATAGTACCGGCACATGTACATGTATTCTCTCTGTTTTCACACATGTTTTTGTTCAATTTAACAACATGAGTCTTTTATGACACATACTAAAGTGAAAGTAGGCCTACATGTATATAATGTGCACACAGTATACCGGTCCATGTACTGATATATTACATTGCAATACAGTCCGAGTACAATGATATAGAAAAATTATGCATAGTAGAATAACAACCTTTTGTACAAACAGTCCTGACAATGATATACCGGGATATCATGGTGATAGTTCATACATTTGGAATTACCGAATACCCCAGTTTGTGGTTAGACCGCTTCATGCGATGTTTATGTGAATTTTTATTTTTAAGTCGGCATTGCATAGTCCTATAAACCACACTAGAGAATTTGTTTATTTGCTTCTGCAATAGCAAATGTCGGTCAGTGATCAACTTCTTATGTTTATGCAATCGATACAATCCGGTTCTGCTTTTGTTGTCCAGTCAGGGGGGGGGGGGGGTGAAACAAAAATTCCGGCACGTATCCCGGGGTGGGTGGGTGGTCAAAGCCACCAACAAGCAATTTTTTCCGCAACTAAAAAAAAAAATTCCTGCTTGTTTTTTAGTGTTTTGGCAATGAGTTTGGGCTTCAAAACCACTTTGAATGAGAGAAATAATGTAATTCTAACTGGTAAACTGACTGCAGGCAGTTATCGTGTTGTATTTTGTTGCAAATTTTGAAATCCAAGATGGCCGCTGGCAGCCATGTTTTTTTGGCCGAATGACCTCAAAATGACTCATTCCTATTTCGTGTCCATGTTAACATCCATGATAAATAGTATGCACAGAAATTCATATACAGCTGTTTACAGTGAATTTCCCCCCGCAAATCTCTGTTTTAGTGTTAAAAGGGGGGTGGGTGTCAAAAAATGGTCGGAAAAAACTGCCGAAAACGGAAAAAAAATTGGCGGTGGGGGTGGGTGGGTACAAAAAATGATCGAAAGGGAAAAAATGCCATACGTGCCTGAAATATTTTTCCGACCCCCCCTGGTCCAGTTCGATATTTGTGGTGTGTTCTTGTGCAAAAATATAATTCTAACTAATGCGCCAAAAATCAGGTTTATAAATTTATCGATTCTTGAGCAAGAGCAACTTGTACGGTATAACATTCCAAACTGCGCATTTCTGCTATCGAACCATATGATAATAATGTTGAACCGGACATCGAAATCTGAACCGCATTTATGGATTGCAGCACGTGATGTTGAATAAACAGTTATAGAGGATATACAGTAATGCTCTAATTAATCAACTCCTTAACTACAGCAGAATTATGGGTAACTTTTCAGGATTTAGTCGGAAATATGGGTTGATGCCATTCATCGGAAAGCTCTCAGTGAGAGCTTTCCGATGAATGGCAACAAGCCATATTTCGGACTAAATCCTGAAAAGTTACCCATAATTCTGCTGTAGTTAAGGAGTCGATTAATTAGCTCTAGAATTACTGTAACATGGTTTATAATATACAAATGTATACTGTGTGGGAAACATCAGAGGTTTACAAAGTAATAAAAACAGTTGATTTGTTCTTTATTCTTGTGGTTATATACACATATTCTAAAAATAAATGTCCTTTACAACGTGGATCAATGAAATGCGGTTGTTGCATTTAAAATGCACTGAGGGTGCATTGTGTGACATTGTGTCACGCCACTTTGTAAATGCCTTAACGACAGCATTTAAATTAAATGCACTGCATTGGGAATAATCGCAGTCGCATTGAAATTACCGATCATTGCGCGAAAAAGTATACTAATATGAACACCAAAATAACGATACGATAGTGTATAGTGTATTTTGCAATTTTAGTTTTAATTTTGTTTAATTTAAATTCACATCTGAATAATTCTGTGTTATTTTCCCACTCCTGGTGTACATGTATGTTCGGAATCGGACATTCATGATGTAGTTTTCCATTCAAAATGGAATAAACATAAATAAACACTGTTGACATTAATTGTTTTATAATCAGAATCTGAGAATCTTGATTCTCATTTTGATTCTAGTAAAAAGTCTTGATTCCCTGTAGAAAGTGAAACACTAACATTTTGATTATTGCAAAAAATCTTATGGATTTTAAGGCCTGCATCAAGACATTTGTTTGTGAATAAATCAAGGTAAATGTGTTAAAATATGAACGTATTTACAAATGCGTTGCTCCAAAATCGCAAAGTAGATTCGAACATGTGGTCGCTTTTCTAAGAAATTTGTGAGTGTTCTGTACATGTACATACATGTAAGTTACTTGACCAACTACATGAGGAGTCGAGGGACACAATCAATGAGGACGTTTGTACTAAAAAATATTTTTTTACGCAAGGAACGAACACAAGGCCAATTTCTTAATTTATATTATGAGCCAACAAGACAGATCGTAAATCACTGTTATATGACCATATATGTGGCCATCATAATGGTCGACAGGCATGACGCCAACAAAAAACAATCTGTCAGGCCAATATAAAGAAGTCGCGACTTATTGCTGGAATGCTGGTGGAACCTATTAAAGGCATCGTTCCATTTCGTTAATAACAACTTACATGTAACATTCACCTCCACCTCTTTACTCTTGGGCTCCAAATAAACATGCATGCACGTTTATTATTTTTCTTGGGAAATCCCCCCTGCACAGTGCTTATTTGGGTCTGCACGTTTATTAATATTTTGAAGCTATGAAAATTTAAATCAGCACAAATTCAAGATTTCTATATGATTCGGATGTAAAAATGATGGGCTTTACTTTTGCATGTACTCTTGAGTGCCTATAAAAGTACAGGGTGGAATAATAGTACAGGTTGGAAAATGTCGCATAACTGAATAATAGTACAGGGCGGAATAAATGTACAGACGGGAAATATCAGTACCATACATCCCAACAAAACGCACCATCTGACTGGTTTACTGATGCCATGTGACAGAAATAGTTTCGATGGATAGCCAGGTCTGTGAATCTACAGTGTGCTGATCACTCTCAACAATCAGAGTTCATTTATCTATATTTACATACACCTGATATCTCTTCCGATTTCCCCATAGCGTTACGGTAGACACACCCCTTATTCAATGCGTTCATAAACCTATGAACGTAACGTGACGTCACTTCCAGTGTCGTTCATAGGCTTATGAACACATTGGTCCCGGAAATCACCGGGGATTGTCGGAAATTACCGACTGCTTGAGTATCTAGTAGGTCCGGATTTGGCAAGAAATTTGTTTCGGTCTACAATCAGTGTTGTTGCTCGGTGTTACTGAGCGTTGATGTTTAAAAAAACGCGCTACTCAATAGAGTTTTATCATTTTCCTTGCCGCTACAAATATTCCCCCGAACCTCACAAATATATCATTGTGGTAGAACGGCGTGTTGTCGATTTCTTATCCGCAGCCGAAACTTAATTGTTAGTTTCAGATATTAATCGTTCTTGAAATCAACTTACATTAGTTACTAGCTAAACAAGACATTTTGTCACATGTGTATACTTTACTGTGAAATTGCGTTTCTTCCGTTCTCCATGAACAGATTCTCAAAATGTTTGGTTTTCCAAAAAACAAGGATTCGAACTGTCTGAACTGAACTCCATGCGTTCGTTTAAATAGATGAATAAATAGTGGGAAAGACATACAATCCTAGTTCATAATGAATTTAAGTATATAAATATAAATAATAAACGGCGGATTCAACGTGGTCATGGGTTTTGACCGCGTTAAAAAAATCAGCAAACTTCATTAAAAAAGAACAGGCGTATCATGAGTCGACAATACTACAAGTGAGCAATGGTGGTCGCGTCAGACCACAGCAGAGAAAAAAAAATTCTGGCTTTTGATGTGTTATATTGTATTGTATGTGATGATTATTATGTTGTATAAATGTATTATATTATATAAATGTATTATATTATATAAATGTATTATATTATATAAATGTATTAAATATATAAATAATATAATATAATAAATCGTTAAGTGCAACTGTTGTTCAAATGGTCCCCAAATGGAATACCGGTAAATCAGCCCAAATGTTGCTTAAATAAAAAAACTGTAAAACAGTTAAAAACCTAAGTAACTGCATATACAGACTATAAGCGGCAACTCTTTCATGTTGAGGATTATCACACCTACCTCCGATACAATACCTGCCGGACAAGTGAGAACATCTCCTTCGGGCTTCATGCAGTTTTCTGATTTTTTCTCGCGGTCAAAACCCCATGACCGCATTGAAAACGCCGTTCATTTCTTATATGAATAACACAATTTAAGATTGGTGAATTATTTATTTTGGTTAATTTAATAAACGTACAGGACCAAATAACGATCGTACAGGTGGGAATTTTACCTCGATTTTAATAATCGTACATTAGGCACTCAAGAGTACATATTCAAGTATGTGGCAAAGCAAAAAAACACCACATGATACATACATGTACCTGTACTACATGTTGACTCGTATATTTGAACCTGCTATAAAAATTATTTGGTTAACCACAGTTGATGTTTTGCTCAGAGTTCCCCCTGCACTATTATTTGGGTTTGTACTTTTATTAACTTTCAATGGAATTTCCCCCCCCCCTGCACTATTATTTGGGCCTGCACTTTTATTTGGAGCCTGAGAGTAAGTTGCATTGACATTTATTTTCACGAATTACCATGCTAAGGAACATTGCAACTGGTTTGAAGTAACGTGTGATCGCGTTGCGTCAACACTGGAACTGCATTGATGGTAATTTTCAACATGGTCTCACTGAGGTTCTATCAGATATAAATACTAGTATGGTTGAGGGAGACCATTATTTTGAGAATATGTGAACCTGTGTTAACATGAGCCTAAGGCGACACCAATTTTTAAGTCTGGTTTACGAACACCTCCTACAACTTTTTTTCCATTAATTAATTAACTTTTTTTGTCCCAAAATATTTTACACGCATATTGATTTTCATGTGCTGTCGCATCCGGTTCTGCTTATGATCATTTACAGATCCATATTTTCATGTATTTCATGACAAGATATGCCTTGTTTGGTTTGAACAGAATTTCATTCAAAAACATTTTTTTACAATTTTTGTAAAATTTATGTAAAATCCACGATTTACTTGATATAAATTGGGGGGACAATCTTTTTTATTTTTATTTTTTCCCTCCTGCATCTACTTTTTTTCTCCCCACATTATCGTAAACCAGACTTAAAAATTGGTGTCGCTTAAATATCATCTGATGGAGTCAAAATCATTGAACCGTCACTTATGCATGCACATGTAGTCTTGATGTTGAGTCTGGCTTTCATCATTTTCATTAGTTTTACTGTTATCCACCAAAGGTTGAGGTGTTATGGAACAACTGTTTGGCATCGTATACTGTTATCTTCCGAGTAAATATGGAGTCTCTAATTCTTTTATCAGTCACGCATCTACTCATCAAATAGTATAATCCTTAAATATTTGTAGTCCAGGTGATCTCGACTGCACAGTACATGTATAAACATTCATCTGCAGTGTGTTTTAATTTTCTTTGCCGTGTAACAACTGTTGTCCCAAGTTTCAATGCCTTGTCCTCCTGGTATGTAGGGATTACCAATTTACCATTGCCGTGTTTTAATTTGCAATGTTGATGATGACGCTCACTTGTTGATAATTTTCTTTGTCGTGTAACAACTGTTGTACCAAGTTTCTACGCCGCGTCCTCCTGGTATTTAGGGATTACCGGTGCCTTTAATAGTGATGCATCATTGCCAGTTAATGTACATTAGAGTGGAACTGAATTAACAATGTCACATTAACACAGTACTCAGTTAAGACCAGTAAAACAGCAAAAGTAGTATTATTGTACAGCAGGCTTATCACTATCAGTATCAGTACTTACTACATGTACAGACGGTACAGACCCCTTACTTAGTTACTATCGTGGATCAAACTTCTCAATTCTTCTTCTTCTGGACAGGTGCATGAGCAGGCCACTGGCACTACATCATGCTTGTACCGGTACCACAAATTCAATTTTGCGTATTGTCGTAGCGAGACAATATTCTGGTTATGGGCAGATGGCCAGGTAGCTGAGGTACTGTTCAATACTATAGTTGATCCGTTTCGTTATCGTAGCTTAATTCTTACTGTTCCGGGAATTGAAATATTTTTTGTCACATGAAATTCAGTCTTTTTCGATATTTGCGCACATCCATGCGGAAAAATCGGCGAATCTTATATATAAGTCCACAGTTTATCCGTTTGTTGCCAACACACCATTTCCTTCTGTCAATCCGCGTTGATTCGCGACAAAATTAACTCAAAACACCACAAGGAATTATCCGCGCTTCATTTTGAAGAACGGTAACTAAAAGTTAAGATTGTAATTTGGCTGCAGAAAGGAAACGAAACGAATTTTGAAACACAATAATTGTATTCACTAATATTTTCCTGTTGGTATATGGTCTACTTTAGTATAGGCAATCATTTATTTGAAATAATAAGTATCACTTAGAGAATAATTCTTACTGATAATTAGAAATATCTTTATTTTGTATCCCTTTAATATTAAATAATGACCTGAAAATTGTCTGTTTGTCAGTTTAATGTTCACTAATTATAGCTAGGCTGTTAGATAAAGTATGATATTGCTTCATTTGTCCGGGGTAGTGTATTGTCATACTGTCATAATAAACTTCAAGTAATAAGGTAACTACTCGTCAATGCTGCTTGAATACATAAATGATTAATAAGGTAACAACTACCCGTCAATGATCGACGTCTTAATATAGAAAGGTTTAATAAGGTAACTAACTACACGTCAATGATACTTAGTATAGAAAGGTTAATAATTTAACTTCTTGTCAATGATGCTTTAATATAGAAAGGGTTGATAAGGTAACTACCCGTCAACAATGCTTTAGTATAGAAATGGTTACTAAGGTAACTACATGTCAATGATGCATGATTAATAAAGAAAGGGTTAATAAGATAAAGTTCTACACGTCAATGATACTTTAATATAGAAAGGGCTAATAGGGTAACTACACGTCAATGATGTTTTAATATAGAAAGGGTTAATATGGTAATTACACGCCAATGGTGCTTTTATATAGAAAGGGTTAATATGGTAACTACCGTCCATGATGCTTTAATATAGAACTGGCTAATATGATAACTACATGTCAATGATGCTTTATTGTAGAAAGGGTTAATAATGTAACTAACCACCAATGAAACTCATTATAAAAAGGGTTAATAATGTAACTACCTGTCAATTATTGCTTCAATGTAGAAAGGGTTAATAAGGTAATTACACGCCAATGGTGCTTTAATATAGAAAGGGTTAATATGGTAACTATCAGTCAATGATGCTTTAATATAGAAAGTGTTATAATATGGTTACTGCACGTCAATGATGCTTTGATACAAAACTGGTTAATAAGGTAATTACCCGTCAATGGCGCTTTAATATAGAAATGGTTTATAATGTAACTACTCACCAATGATACTTAGTATAGAAAGGGTTGTTTAATGTAACTACCTGTCAACTAATGCTTTAATATAGAAAGGGTTAACATGGTAACTACACGTCAATGATATTTTAATAAAGAAAGCTCTAATAAGGTAATTACATGTCAATGCTGCTGTAATACAGAAATGGTAAATAAGGTAACTTCACATCAATGATGCTTTAATATAGAAAGGGTTAATAATGTAACTACTCACCAATGATACTTAGTATAGAACGGGTTAATAAGATAACTACCCGGCAATAATGATGCATTAATATAGAAAGGGATATAATAAGGTAACTACACGTCAATGATGCTTTAATACATAAATGGTTAATAATGTAACTACCCGCCAATGGCGCTTTAATATAGAAAGGGTTAATAATGCAACTACTCACAATGCTACTTAGTATATAAAGGGTTAATAAGGTAACTACCTGTCAATTAATGCTTTAATATAGAAAGGGTTAATAAGGTAACTACATGTCAATGCTACTTAGTATAGAAAGGGTTAATAAGGTAACTACACGGCAATGGTACTTTAGTATATACAGGGTTAACAAGGCATGCAACTATCCGTCAATGGTGCTTTAATATAGAAAGAGTTAACATGGTAACTACACGTCAATGATATTTTAATATAGAAAGGGTTAATAAGATAACTACACATCAATGATGCTTTAATACAGAAAGGGTTAATAAGGTAACTTCACGTCAATGATGCTTTAATATAGAAAGGGTTAATATGGTAACTACTCACCAATGATACTTTGTATAGAACGGGTTAGTAATGTAACTACCCGGCAATAATGCTTTAATATAGAATTGGTTAATATGGTAACTACACGTCAATGATGCTTTAATATAGAAAGGGTTATAATAAGGTAACTACACGTCAATGATGCTTTAATACAAAAATGGTTAATAAGGTAACTACCAGTCAATGGCGTTTTAATATATAAGGGTTAATAATGCAACTACTCACCAATAATATTTAGTATAGAAAGGGTTAATAAGGGAACTACCTGTCAATTAATGCTTTAATATAGAAAGGGTTAATAAGGTAACTACACGCCAACGGTACTTAGTATAGAAAAGGTTAATAAGGTAACTATATACGACAATGATACTTTGGTATATACAAAGTTAATAAGGCAACTACCCGTCAATGATGCTATAATATAGAAAGGGTTAATAAGGTAACTATATACGACAATGATACTTTGGTATATACAAAGTTAATAAGGCAACTACCCGTCAATGATGCTATAATATAGAAAGGGTTAACATTGTAACTACACATCAATGATATTTTAATATAGAAAGGGTTAATAAGGTAACTACACGCAAATGATGCTTTAATAAAGAAAGGGTTAATAAGGTAACTTCACATCAATGGTGCTTTAATATAGAAAGGGTTAATAATGTAACTACTCACCAATGTTACTTAGTATAGAAAGGGTTAATAAGGTAACTATCTGTCAATTAATGATTTAATAGAGAATGGTAAATAAGGTAACTACACGCCAATTATGCTGTAATATAGAAAGGGTTAATAAGGTGACTTCAATGCAGATTATACAGTTTAACAAAATACCACAGACCTGTGTATATATCCGGGTGAACACTGTAGTAAATAACTGGGCGAAACCCTGGTGTAAATACCTGGGTGTAAATACTCCGGATAACCTGGGTCTAAATACCCGGGTGTGACAGCGTCTTTCTAAATTATATCCGTAAAAACCCGGGTAAACTGGGGTTTATACCTAACATATATAGAAAACACCAGGGTAAATCTATATAAATCCATGATTTACCTGGGTGTGACCTGGGTGGAACCAGGGTAAAACCTATATGTACCGGGGTATACCTAGGTAAACACCAAGATTTACCATGGTAAATTTTTATATGGGTTCCTCGACTTGAATAAATATTATTTACACCCGAAGCCAAAGGAATAGTAATTTGTGAGCGTCTGATCGGATTGAGTACCTTTAATCGCACCGATTCACGTTGTCTGTTATCGACAACGCCGGCATATTGTCGACGTACCAATGAATGTTGTCACCTCGCAACAATAGTGCTATTGGTCGTATCTATAACAGTCAATTTCATATATTTTATGGACTATTCTATATCATTGTTGCTTAATTTGACGTTAAATGTAAATATTTTCGTACCTACGAATCGACGGAATACAACTAAATTTAAAAAATGCGCGCTTATCATTGATCCAGTCACCCAGCTAAAAACGACGTGATATATTTCGAACCAATCATGGCGTTGTATTAAAGCCTAGTCTGAAACGGTACGGAATCTGACGAGGTTTGCCGAATGATGCGGAAGTATATAGGTTATAGTCTGCTTCAACAAGCAAACAGTTTATGGTTTCGATTTCTGATCAGACGAGGAAGACATCGGGAAAAACCCAACTTTATTCACAGGCGGATTAAATGAGAACTGGTGTACCTGCTTTGTTTTCCGACCAAACTGACCTGGAGCAAACACCGATGGTTAATTAATATGTTTGTAGATTGCGGCTGGTATAAGAACTGCATGTTACATTCATTGGAATTATTGCCGGTGTGTGATGGTTCAGGAAACTGAGGAATAATAATCAGGTATGGGCTAACCATCGATCGATCTATAATACTATATATATATTTATTTAAATATAATATTCAGTGTCAAGAGTAAATTGTTAAGGTGATTATTAAATAGTGATGCTTTTGTCCCATTTGTTCGGAAAAGTAATTGAATATTCATATATATAACCTACCATCACGATTGAGATAGGCGTATCGTTGTGTTCCTATATGATGAGGCGCTCAGGCAGATTTTGCCTTGAATTTCTTAATTTCCTTCTTCGGCATCAGTTTTGAGATGAACAGAGAAAGAATAAATCATGGTACGATCAGGCACTTACCAGGGATGTGTGGGGGGGGGGGGTGCGAGGGTGCGAGGGTGTGTGTGTGTGTGTGTGTGTGAGGGTGCGCGCGTGTAGTGTGTGAGCGTGTGTGTGTGTGATGGTGTGTGTGAGAGTGTGTGTGTGTGGGTGTCTCACCCCCAATGATGATCATAATTTTCAATAGTTGGAAATTTCATGACTCCAATTCCAATAGTTGAAAATTAAATGTTACAAGTAAATCGAACGACCTAAGTGTTTCAATCAGAGGTAGCGATTTTCCGACTTCGAATTGGTGCCGGTTGTTTATTTTCCAACTCGGAATTCCGATTCTAAATACTCGTCACCGATTTTCCAATTCCGAAATCGTACAAATTGTTTTTCCGACTCCGAATTCTAACATTTTGATTTTCCGCTGATCGGTGAGGTAACTCCGGAGCCGAATAAAGTGACAGCTTCATTCAACGCAAAAAGAATATAAGCTAAAACACTTCAATAAATAGAAAGTAATCAATTGGTTTCGATGACTACGTGACATAATTGCTGAAAAAGCCAAACATGGATAGGAATAATCTCAAGAGCTATAGACCTGTTTCTAAACTTCCTTTTATATCCAAGTTTCTTGAGCGCGTGGTGCTCTATCAACTAAGACAACATCTGGAGGATAACGATTTGAATGAACCCTTTCCAATCAGCGTATCGACGACACCACAGTACGGAAACTGCACTTATCCGCGTCACCAACGACTTGCTTTGTGCAGCAGATGATCACAATGTAACTACATAGCCTCATTTCTCGAACTCTGTGCTGCCTTTAATACTTTGGATCAGAACATCATAATTTCACGCCTTAACAAAACATTCGGAATTTCAGGGAAAGTTCTCCAATGGTTCAAGTCATATATATCAGGCAGACTCCAGACTGTTCAAAATAGTGAATTATGTTCCAAACCATATGAACTATCATTTGGTGCCCTCCCCCCCCCCCAGGGACACGTCATTGGGGCGATTGGGCCCGTGCTTTATCTCATGTACACTGAACCATTGGGGCAAATCATCACACAGAGAAATCTACAATACCACATGTACGCAGACGATACACTGATTTATATGCCCAGTTCACCATCGGAGTTGGCAATCAACATCTCAGAAATGCAGCAATGTATAACGGCAGTGAAGAGCTGGATGGACGCAAACAAACTGTGTTTAAAGGTACCCAATCCGATCAGAGGGTCCTATATTACTATTTCTTTGGCTTTGGGGGGGGGGGTAAAAAATAATTGATTCGAGTCGAGGAACCTACCAATCAACGCTCAGGGTGATCAGATATCGATATTTGAAGTTTCGTTATTTCTATTCACTCTGTCCCAGAACACAGTCAAAATTGGGTTATTATTACCACTTGATTTTAGAGTTATCCATCCTTGTCTGTTTGAATAGTGTTTTGGTGTACACACCTCGAGCAGATTACGAAGTTAAGAGCAATGATTAGTACTCATCTCGAGAAAATAACAAATTTCAAAAATCAATATTTAATAACTCTGAGCTTTGTTTGATGGGTTTCTCGACTCGAAATAAATATTTTTTAACCCCAAAGCCAAAGAAGTAGTAATATAGGACCCTCTGATCGGATTGTTGTTGTTGGAATCTGTTGAGATGGGGACCCTCTGATCGGATTGAGTACCTGTAAATGATGACAAAACCGAGATAATGTTATTTGGAACATATCACAGAATTAAGAACACTCGTTTGGACTGCATTCGTATAGTTGATTCCGACATAAAGCCATCGTCGTGTGCCAGATATCTGGGCATTCACCTAGACAATACTCTGTCCATGGAAGTGTACATAAACAATTTATGCAGAAGTCTATTTCTGGATATAAAGAGAATTTCTCACATCAGGCCATTCATAACCACGACGCTGCTAAACATCTTGTTTCGTCATTTGTTCTTTCAAAGATTGACTACTGTAACCCACTTCTGGCTAGCTTACCAAAGTCAGAAATTGATAAACTTCAACGTATGATGAACATTGCTGCTCGTATGATTCTTAAGAAGCCTAAATTTTCTGACCTGACACCAATGTTCAAACAACTGCACTGGCTACCAAGCCCGTATTGACTATAACATTGCTGTCTATGTTGTAAGAAATTTGACTGTCTCTCGCCTCTGACTGTTTAAACATATTTTATTTGTTCATAATACACTGACAATAAAGCCACGTAAGACGAACAAAACAAGGTATACAACATGTAATGAACAATATATGAAAAAAAAATAAACAGAATGGCGATTGTGGAGTAGAATCGGAAATTCGGTACAGTGACGAGATTGCCCATATACAAATTTACCCGGGTAAAACTGGGGGTTTATCCGGTTTAATCCATGGTAAACCCCGGTTCACCCGGGTAAAATAATATTCTACCCACATAAACCCCAATTAAAAAGTCATTATACCGGGGTTAATCCAGGTATATAAAACCTATATCGAGATTTACCCGGTGTCTTATCCATTTGGTAGGGATTTATCCAGGTGTTTCTCCATACCATGGTATACCGGGGTGTTTTACTGTCCATTATGGGGAAAAAGTTACCAACAGGAGCGAACTTGTATTTTCGACCAAGCCTTGGTGCTCAAACCTTAAATTACAACAACATATTTCACATGTTTAGTTTGGATTACCATTACATTAATTAATTAATACCTGGTGTAAATCCACCGTTTTTCTTACGAGTCACTTAGCCAGTTTGATGCAAATTAAAGTGAGAACATGTTGTCATATTTATACAAATGTACATATTTTTTGTGAAGTTACAATACCACATTTTAGGGCAAAATTTATCCTTCCAAAATGGCCGCCAAAATGGCAGCTGGAAGTGGAAAATGATATGTTTTCTCCCACCGATATCTTCTTGATAAGTTAATTATGTATGTGACTGGTTCATAGTTGGGACTATTATTATTATTATTATTATTTTTTTCATGTTAACTTATCATTGAAGCAATAAAATATGACATTCTTGTGGTCCCAGCCCATCCGGTCCCTCAAATATTAAATTTTTTACTAAACGTGGTATAAAATTTCACCAAAAATCACCATAGTGATTCTATTCATTGTTCAACAAGAAATGAACAGAACTGTGCAACGTAACTGAGGCATACCATTACCTATGAATATTTTAACTCAATTTAATCAAAATTGTCACACTTTGTCCCAAACTGGCTGCAAAAATGGCAAAAACAATTTGAAAAAAGGCAAATATTGCCACATCATGCTATGTAATCGCTTACAAGTTGTGATTAGGGAATAAAATGGACTATTCTATCTTACAAATATTAAATACTAACATTTGTATGCGGACAAATATAAAGTGAATAGGTATACAGGGAGTTACTATGTGATCATAAAAAACAAGGAATTGTTATATATGATCATGGTGTTATCATATGCCTATATAGTAACTCCCTCTATACCTATGCACATCACGGCAGCAGGGTAATGTAATGTAATAAATGGTATACTCGTAGGGCGCGCATCTATAATTTAAAATCGACTCCATTCCACCCGTATGTGCAATTTGACATATATATCAAGATGTTCCACCCATTTTGGTGTTCTATAAGACACCAGAAAAAGACCCGTTAATTAGTTGAATATAACGTGACTTCAAATTCTGAGGTGAAGGTCGAGTATAGCTCTTGTGACATTACCCCTCTACCGCACCTCACCTGCGACCACATATTCACTTCCTGGTTGTTATATTTGACGATTTCGATGTCAAGCTTGTGATAGAAAAATAAGATTTGTTCTTGTAATGTCAGTAGTTACACTAATAACAATTAACTAAGGTGCATCAGAATTGTTAGCATTCATGTATATAAGACATAAGGTTATTCATCAGCCACACCTGTAAGCGATTAAATAGCATGCTAGGGAAAAATTCACCGTTTTCCATATATTGGCCGCCATTTTGAGACAAAATGACAAATTTCTCTCCGCGTTCTGTAAAATCGATTTTTTGAGGGCTCTGAAGTGGCTGGGACCCAAAATGAATGGCACATTTCATTGCTCGATGACCATTAACTTGAACAATACAAAATAAAGTCCTTATTCTGAACCAATTCCATAGACCAGAAACTAATCTACAAGATATTAGTGTAAAAACGTCAAAATTTCCGGCAGCCATTTTGGCGGCAATTTTGCCTTAAAATGTGGCAATACATCTTAGCTTCACACAAGTATATACATTTGTATACACAAGACACGATGTTTTCACTATAATATGCATCAAATTGACTTAGGGACTCGTCTGGAAAAAAAGCGGCCATATTGGACGCCATCTTGCCTGGTGTCTACACGGACACTGTTTCGCATTAACATTGCTTACAAGTTGAGTGACTTAAAATGAGTCGGGAGCTATATTACATTAGACCCTAAATGAACAGAAAAATATTAGGGCATAGAATTACAGTTTGTAACCTTTAATCTTTAAGATTTCGTTTCGTTTCGTTCGGCAAACTAAATATATTCTTCCAACGTGAAATGCGTGCAAAAGAGTTAGCGTGTACTTTATGGTAATTTTGTCGCAAATTAACATGGATTGACAACAGAAAATGATCGACTAGATACAAATCGGATATATTGTGAATTAAATACAAGATTCAACGATTTTATTCATTATGGATGTTCGCATAATATCGAAAGAGAAGTCTGTCAAAATTATTTCTATTTCCAATTTGAGGACCAGGAAACGGACTGAATATGACAGTACCAGTACTCAATGGCTATTATGGCACGAATGAAAACAACTGGGTCACTCATTACTGATATGCAACTGAGAAGTTTGATCTACAGGCTTCAGATCTGAGTAGTATCTGTACTCTAGGACTACAACTGTACTGTATAAATTAGTATTAATTAGACAATCGACTTGGAAGTTGGAAACTTTAAAGCGATGATGGAAACGGGCTCACTCGCCCCAGGGCCCACTCGCACCAGTCGACCTGGACCAGCTCGCCCAAGGGATAGTGTCTTATTTAAGTTGTTTTTCTTTTGTGTCTTTTTGCTTCTTTCTCTCTCACTCTGTCTCTCTCTAAGGGTTCGCATAGGCTACGAAGACTGGACACTTCGTCAGTTTTCTGGCTCAATGCATCAAAGGTGTCGTGGATATGTTGTGATGGCAGGAACGGCAATGCAATTATCTGCCGAACAAAGTCTGTAAGCGGCCTCCCAGACAAAGCAATTAGGCCAAATAAAAAAGATACTATGTTTCCGTATATCGACCGACCCTAAAAATAACCCGCCGACCCTAATCTTTTTATTGATATTTTGAGAAAAAGTCAAATTTTTCTAAAACAAAATATTTTTTTTTGTTGATAATCATTAGGTGCAAAACACATGGTTTCTAACATAAGCCTGTGATAAGTGACATGAAGTGTGACAGTTGTCTCAAAAGCCACAGGTGTGTGATGGGTTGTGGATTGATAGGCATGAATCTTGCAATTTTAATTTCAAGAGAGTGGATCTCATGCCTGCTTTACCAGTATGCCTTGTTTGGGACTTATGGAACATATTCAAGAGTTCCAAATAAACATGCATGCCCATTTATTATTTTCTTGGGAAATCCCCCCATGCACAGTGCTTATCTGGGTCTGCAAGTTTATTAATTTTGAGGCTATGAAAAGTATATGGCATACATGTGAACATGTCAATATCGAACAAAACTCTACATGACACATACTATGCTGATTCCTATGCTTGACCTACATGTACTATACAATTTTTAACTATAGTTGATGTTTTGCTCAGAGTTATTTGGGTCTGCACTGTTTTAACTTTCAATGGAATTTTTCCTGTGCACTATTATTTGGGCCTGCACTTTTATTTGGAGCCTGAGAGTACCGGAAGGAACACTATAAACAGACGTGTGTGTATCTCTATATATACATGTATATAGGTTATGACCACATATGTTAGGGGTACAGCTACTGATTCCAAAAACCAGGCATGCTAGGTTGGGTGCACTGGCTACCTCTAGACAATGGGATGCTGTTGTCACAATACAAGTATGGCATAATGGCGGTATTATGGGTAAAATTCATATAAAAGTTAGTGAAATCAATCTCATACCAAGTTTATAGCCAAATTTATAAAATGTGGTATGTGAAAAATAAATAACATCCTTATTAAAGCATGAAGTAAGTTTGATCTTTCATCAATCTTAATGTATATTTTCTAGTGCTGTGTTTATCAAGTAATACTTTCCCACAACACAAGTTGGCATTTTATGTCATTTTCGGTTGAGGTAATTCAATATTTCTGCAGCTGGATAAAAAATATCAAAATAACAAAAAAAACAAAAAATTCCCTACCTACCTACCCTAATTTTTTCACTTCGTTATCGGAAACATACTATCTTTTTTTTTGGCCTTATGACTGTCCTGCTCGACTCGCTGCCAGATTGTGATGTCAGATATATATTTTTTTTGCACGGGTTTTTTTGGGGGGGGGGGCTAACCCCGAGATGGTCGAAAGGCCCGATAAGCCCTTTCCTTCACCCCTCATATTTGTGCCTTTAATTTGTAAATTCAATATCAAAAAAGAAGAAAAAAAAAGTCAACATGAATTAATACATATTTCGAAATTCCAACAGTGAGAGGCTGATGGCAAGCCTCATCGGTTCTTCTTTTTCTTTCCCTTCTTCCTCTTTGCTGGTGGTGGTGCAGAGGAACTTGCACCCGAAGGAGATGTTGCAGAGGTGTAGACGTATGTTTTGTCTTCCAGTGAGTACTCTATTGGTCCCACAGCTGGTTCGTCTGCATCGGAGCCTTTGTAGGTCATCTGTCATTTGATGATGTATTCGTCTGCCTTAGTGAACTTGTAGGTTCCGCGGGCCATTCCAACTCGGTAATTCATCTCCTTCCTCAGGCGGGCGAATTCTTCAGCTGGTGTCCCTCGGCTGGTGGAGACTCTGGGTAATCGAATCCTGGAGTCTCAGGAGTGAATGAAGACTCGGGTGGATCCGGGGTATCTTCACTGCAGGCAGAGATGGTAAGCTTTTCCGTCTCCATCCGTGGCGTAGTGATGTCAATCGGAGAAGCGGTAGGGGGTGTCTTGGTGGCACCAGTCACCCCCTGTGCTGCTGGTGGTGTTGCTGTCCGCCTCTTCGCACGCCAGGCATCCTTTCTCTTTGCATCTCGCCTCCGCAGCAATGGGGTCTTCTTTCGTCGCGTGTGGATCTTCCTCGTGGTAGCCCCTCCGGTGGTGGTGGGTTGCTGGTGGGCTCCAGCATCCGGATTACCCACAACAGAGGGTCATGAAAAGGACCGTGATGGCGTAATCCGGAATTCCAGAAAAAGCTCCACGTGGCTGCCCGACCTGCGTGAAGTCCAGGTCAAGCAGGACAAATTAAAAAAATATAAAGGTAGTTATTTGTTAACAGCATCTTCGGCAAGTCTTTGCCCAAACAGCATCATAGCAATTCAGCAGGACCCAACCGCATCACAGCACATTAGCAGGACCACTTGAACAAGGGTGTATTTACATTGTCAAATCGAATGGGCCTCTTTTAAAAATCATTTTGAACAATTTCCTAGAAGTGATCGAAAATTGAGAACTGAATTTACATTTTTTATTATGAGGTTTCGATTGGAAAATTGAGAACTTAGCTTATCAGGGTTAACGGACTACCAGTATTTTTTTTAAATATATTTTCTGTAATCGACTCCTGCTGAGGTGGGGAAATATCATCTATTGTCGGACAGCTATATTCTCTTTCCCAACAAAGTCCATAGAGCATACATGGAAAATTACAGCTATGCTTTAATTGATCAACTCGCCTTTAAAGGTTGACCACCTGGTATTACCGCAGTATTCAAGCGTGTTCATGCGATCAACCGCAGTCAGTTATACCGCCACAGACCGTGGTCCACCTCACATTTGCGGTTAGGCTGTATTTTTCATGCGATTATATGATTTTTTAGTTGACATTGTAACCACACCAGAGAATTGTTTTTATTGTTTCAAAATGTCTAGATAGAATTCAGAATTTTTGTGGTAAAAAACAATTAACTTGCTTACCACAGTTAACAAATATTACTGTGGTCAGATTACCAACGGATACCGCATGTCAACAGGGATTGCATGCTCTAGTTAATTATCTGGTTTAACATGTTTATAACTGGATACAGTTCATTTTAAAAGTACTCAATCTGGTTCGGTGATCCCCATATAATCAGATTCCAATAACAACATATTTAGAAATGCTGACCACTGTCAACTATAGTATAAAATTGCCCAACATGTGTTATTTATCAACATGTTGGTCTAAAAAATTTGGCCTTATTATCAACAGAAAGCCTCTTGATTTTAGAGTTATCGATCTTCATCTGAAATTTGGTCTGAGACCGTCGGCTCGTCGACTGTTTTCTGGGCCACTATTAATTCTTGATCGTATAAATAGTATATTTCAATAATTGATATCTGTTAACTCTGAGCTTTGATAGGTGGGTTCCTCAACTCGAATCACATATTTGTTAACCTTCAAGTCCAAATAAATAGTAATTGAGGGGGCCCTTAATCGGATTATGCATCTTTAAATTCAAATAGAGTTTAAAGATGCATAATCCGATTAAGTACCCCTCAATTACTATTTACATGTATATGGATTCCGGGGTAAAAAATATTTGAATCAAGTCGAGGAACCCACCTACATGTATCAAAGCTCAGAGTTATTAGATATTGATTTTTGAAATCTTAATAATTTTCACAATCGAGACTTAATAGTGGCCCAGAAAAATTTCATGAGCCGACAGTCTTAGACCAAATTGGGGATGAAGATGGATAACTCTAAAATCAAGAGGCTTTGTGTTGATAATAAGGCCAAACTTCATCGAACAACATGTTGATAAATATCACGTATCGGGCAATTTCATACTGTACATGTTGTTGACAGTGGTTAGAATTATTTCTGGGCAACTAATCGATTCTGATAACTGAAGCAGCATTTAAAAAAATGTTGTTGTTGTTGGAATATGATTATATGGGGACATTAAAATCTGATTGAGCACCTTTAATAGTTAGCTATATGAGTTAATACACATAATAGGCATTTAAACTTTGGAAATTGCAGGTTTTGCTCAAGTTTACACATTCCCATCTTAAAAAAATTACTTTATTTCCTGTATCACAATACACATGATATGATACTAGTACGTGTATCATTGACTTGTATCCCAATACAATGAATCATTACGTCCCACACAAAATGGGAACTGCAGTTATCTCTCATTGATTTTAACTCAATAACCACATAGTAAATTGAAAGTTTTCCAAGGAAATGGGGTTTGTCGATTAGTCTACTTCGACTTGATTTTTTATTGTCGATTAGTCAACTATGAAAAACCCAAGCCATTTAACACTAATGCAGTATCTGCTGGTATTAAATCTTACTGCAGTAATATTTTTGTTAACCGCTGTAACCAAGTGAATTACCGCAGTGTTTCAACCGTGGTACACCACATTAATTTTTCTCATGACAGCCTTTCAGCCAGATAATTTTTTAAAGTACTTACCATGACGTACATGCACCATATGTTCTATTTAGGGATAGACCATTATATGTCAATTTGTGGGTTTAGCTTATATAATTGGTGCAGTTGCACACTGCATCACTGCCTTACTCATTTGCAGCCTCTCATTGCAAATGGAGGGCTCTTAATACATGTACATGTGTATAGCTCCTCAGTGTAATTTAGCTTTTTGGATGAAATTCATGAAAACCAAAAATCGATAAGTCCATACAATGGGGACAATTTGATTGACATTCAAAGCAGACATATAGCTTGGAACAATTCATAGGGTCGCAGAACCATTACCTCAATCATGTACATGTACATTATTACATGTACCTCAATCATATTTATGATAATTGAATGACAGTGCGTTAGTCTGAGTGTTCGTTACTAGTAGTCCAATGGGTTCGATTGTCAAGAAGTTCAATAGTTGAGGATTCAATAGTCGAAAGGTTCAGTGGTACCCGGGTTGAGAGTATCAAGTACGGTCGTACAAAGTTATTTACTTCAGACATAACATGTATTGTCGATATACATGTACACAATGCATGTTTTGTCTAATTGATATTTTATGAATATATCTACTCACAACTTCACAAGCCCCTGGAGAAAAATACAATAATACCAATATAGACTATACCAGTGACTGATATAGTCTATATGGCTATTTCAGTTTTTTTCCACAGGGGCCTAAGCATGTAGATGTACTGATAGATGCTTCGGGGAAGATAGTTTGTGTATAATTGGGTGTCTACTACTAGTATGTTACCTATATGTAACTGGCGCTATAAACTGGGCATGAAGATTACAACTTGGGAGAATATTATTATTGCGGCCTCTCATGGTAAATGGGGGCCTCTTGGACCGTCTTGGTACATTTACGTGTACTGGTACATGTGTGTAGTCCTTCATTGCAATTTGGATGAAAAAAAAATCGGTAAGTCGATACAATTGGAACAATTTGAATAACATTTACTAGTAAATCAGAAAAATTACTTGGACCAATTCCTGAGGTCACATAACCATTAACTCAATCACGTACAGTGCGTTAGTCAGAGTGTTCATTACTAGTAGTTCGATTGTCAGGAAGTTCAATAGTTTGAGGTTTCAAATGGTCCAACGGTTCAATTCATGGTACCCGGGTTTGAAAGAATTGATTGTGTTTTGCAACACATTAATTTTAGTTATATACATGTATGGTAATAGTATTACCCTCATACAAAATAAATTACTCATGACATAACATGTATTGCCCATAAAAATGTACACAAATTAATGCAATATTTATGCAATTGATAGTTTATGCATACATGTACTGATGCTTTGGGGAAGATATTTTGTGTGTAAATGGGTGTCTATAATTATACCTGACCTGACTGCCTCGCTATAAAATGGGCATGAAGATTACAAATTTTGAGACAATATACACTGTATAATAACCAAACAGTGGGACTATTAAACACCCAGGTTATCAGACTCTCGGACTAATGCACAGTACTCAAATGATTTCCGGTTGGATCTCACATATTTAAAGATAAAAAAATTGTTAGGTGAATCAGCTACATGTGCAGGTACATGTACTTGTAAATGAAGTAAATTGAAAACATGTAAGTACAATTTTCAGGCGGCACTCATGATTCATACCCCTCTGCTAATTTGGTAGCCGGGATTGATTTGCACAATTTAACCGGTATTCAGGATTCAACAAAAAGGCCCGTTCGCAGATTTTTTGGCACAAAATTAATTTTGTTTAACTATTTACCAGCCCAAATGACATTTATGATGTAATTCAGTCTATTATCTATAGTATATGTAGAAGTTATGGATACAACTTCAGCAAAAACTAGTACATGTATATGAAAACTATATTTCAATATTTTCTTACTTGTAACTGGTACGCATGATTCAACCTTTTACATTAACTGGTATTGAGGGGGCGGGGCGGCGACCCCTTCCAGACTGGTCTATTCAATTGTTATTGGCCTTTATGAGGGTGTTACCCCCTACCGCCAATATATACTGAACACCAGTTAACAGTGTTCTCAAATTTGCTGGAATAGTATTCAAAACATCAACATACCAAGAGGTATTATACTGAATTAGATAAAAATATATCACTTGGGTCTATTTGGGCTGGAAAATACTAAAAATTTAATTTTGTGCTATAATATCTGCATACCAGCCTTTTTGCTGAATCCTGAATGCCGGTTATATTGCCGTGTGAAATCCTAGTACCAGATAACATTGGGTATGTATATAGCATACCACCTGAAAATGGCCTGAATATCGCATACCAAAGCGGGATGGGGTGTGTGTGACACCCTCCTTGATCATAGTCTGTATTATACAGGGTATGTTAACTGTTTCGAGTTGGTGCAATTAATGTAATTGTTTAATCTCTACCATCTGAATACTATTTATAGCATATATTGCTATCTGATCAATTGCTACTGATATAAAAAAGGATAAAGATGGTGTGTCTCTTTCCCAAATGTTCTGTTTACATGTACATATGGGGGTTTATGAGTCAGATAATAACAAAATAACAACAGTCAACATGTCCTAACACTAAGAAATAATGTGTTCTTATGAACCAGGACAAAATATGGCTATTTTAATTAATACGAATTGTTAATTTAATGGAGTTCCATTCCTTTGGACAGGCAGGGATAACAGTGGATATTAACCTTGCCGAGTCACAGCGCATAATAATGAAATCAGAAGCATATTTTGATTCTGGCTGCATCTAACTGAATATCATTAAGGTTTTTAATGAGGTAATTAGGAGCGCCAAACCACATTGGGCTTGCATATTCGAGAAGTGGTCTCACATATGTCAAGTACATTGTTTCTAAAGTTTTTTCTGCTTAGTATACATTTAAATTTCCTTATTTGGGACAATCTCGCATAAGCACGTTAACACGCGTTGTGAATACACATATTCCACTTGAGATCACTCTGCAGTTCAATGCCAAAATGGTTGTGATTTTCGGTATATTCCAGGACTTCACCATCGAATTTAACCACGGGCCTAGTATTTTCAGGGAAACTTCCAAAAAACATTAGATTGGTTTTTGATGGATTGAATTTCACCATCCATTGCCTCGACCAACTGTTCAGTTTAATCATATCATTATTCAGTGAAATTGTGTTTATGTCAGGACTATTCTTCATTAGACAAGTGTCATCTGCATACGGACACGTTTTGGATTCCATACTATCGGCTATCGGCTATCGTTAATGTAGAGCAAAAATAGGAGAGGACCGATAACGGACCCCTGGGGCACCCCATAATCTAAACAATCATACTTTGAGACGCAGGCATTGACCCTAACCCTTTGTTGGCGATTGCTAAGATAACTCTTAAACCATAAAAGAAGTTTGCCTTTAATCCCGTATTTCCATTTTGTGTAAAAGTCCTTCATGCCAAACTTTATCGAACGCTTTGGACACATCACAGAAAACCGCACAAGTGTTACATCCTTCATCTAGTGCTTTTGCTATACTATGAACTATTTCAATAAGCTGATATTCGGTAATATGTTTAGGAAGGAACCCAGACTGATAATCATACAACAAGTTATTTTCTTGTAAATGCTCTAGTAATTTATTATGGATAATTTTTTCTGATATTTCCCGAGAACGCTCAGAAGTGAAACTGGCCTATAATTATTAGGATCTTTTTGGTTACCTTTTTTGAAAAGAGGTATACCATCCGCTTTTTTCCATTCATCTGGCAACTGACAAAGGTCTATCGATTTCTGAAATAATATACTAAGTGGTTTGCATACAGTAGAATGCAATGACTAATACAATCTGACCCACAAGCATTTTTCGTTGGTAGATCTTTCTTTTTTTTTGAAATTTTAGACTCGCTAATCGGTATTTTAGTGATAACTTCATCTGTCCGTTCATCAAAATTCGGCAAACATTTCGCTTTCATTCTTAATGAGCTATTTGCAACAAAGATACTATTTAAAATTTCAGCTTTGTCTTTGTCATCACAGTACATTTTGTTTGTATATGAGAGACGGGATTTCTTGGTTATAATTGTTACCCATAAATGTTTTAACAACATGCCAAAACTGTTTTGGGTTATTACTTATAACAAGAGATTCAACCAAGTGAGTTCATATACTCATTTTTTGCGTGTTTCTTGTCATTATTCACTTGATTTCGAGCTTTCTTATATTTCGACCACGTGAAACTCGTATTACATTTTAGAGCTTTTCTTCTATATAGCGATCGCGTTGACGGATTATACTTCTGACTGTGCTATCAAACCATGGTTGATCATTTCTACGTACCAATATATCTCGGCGTGGTATGAAGGATTCGGTCATCTTCAAGAACGTATATCTGAAATGCTCAACAGATTCGTTGATGTCAAAATAGTTTACTTCAAGTTCATTATTAAGACATGCGGACCAGTTAGTTTCTTTTATTGCTCTATTTAAGCCTGTAAAGTCGACATCAGAATAACTCCACACTATTCGTTTGTAGGCTTGACACGTGTCACCGGGGTGTCCTTTTTAGTTCGACAGACGTGCATGGCATAGTGATCAGAAACTTCAAGGTCTACAATGGAGGGGTTCATCGCTGTTAACGCTTCAGAGATAATTATTGGGTCTAAGAGCGTTTGTGACGTTGATGTTACTCGTGTTGGTTCTTTAATGACGTTAAACATGCCGACATATTTATTAATTACGTGCGCTCGCGCAACAGTATGGCGATCAGTCAGATTCGCAGGTACGTTGGTGTCACCCTACCGATTTCACCCCATGGCGTCACCCTTACGCAGTACCTGCCGGTGAAGTTACGGATTAATTATAGAGTTGACGCCCTTGGCACTGACATTCGTTACTAGCTCGTTGCTATATAAACAAACCAGCGATGTGGCTTTTGTCGAAAATTGACAGTCAGTACATTCGCCCTGTATACATGTACTTTCAGAAAATACAAAACACCACAACGTTATACCCCACCAATGTCAGTGTCTCGATATCATTCGACCACATTTATTGACATGAAACCGCGACAGACACGGCGTGAAATACATCGCATTGAGTAAACAATTTCCCATTGTTTCAATTCAACTTCAAGATCGCGGTAAAATCAAAACCGCAATTTGGTAAACATCTGAAAAAGACATCAGGTACATGCAGAAACTAATTGTTGTGCAAATTTATTTCTATTTGAGGTGGCAATTTTTCATGTTTATCAGTATTTTTAACGATAAGAGCGATGGTAATTGGGGGACTATATTTTATCTAGCGCATTAAATTTAAAATAAAAAGTCGTCAATTGGCTGAGTGTTTTCTATGGCCGCAAATTTCGTTGATAATTACGAGCCATTTGTTTGTCTAAATAACATTTTTAAGTTCGAAGAGCATTAGAATGGGGATAACAGTGTGGTGTTTTGTGATTTCGGAAAGGTTCATGGCGAATATACTATGACAAATACCCGTTAACTAAATTTGCCACAGTATATTCGCCATGTACCTTTCCGAAATCACAAAACACCACACTGTTATCCCCTAAATAAAATTATTGAAGATTGTAATTGTCTTTTTTTTTGCAAACATTAAATTATATTAAATAAATTAAGTAAAATACAGTGAAATTATTTTTTAATTATTTTTTATTACATTTTTGCGCACGTTGTCATCTCTCTGAGTGCATTCTAGTTATGGTCTGCAGTGGGTTATCGCGTACCAACATATTACAATTCAAGTCACCAACGACAACAACTGATGGATTAATATCTAATGCTTCTCCAATTTTGTCATCAAGCAGTTCCCAGAAGTTATTTACACATTCCCTATCGGATCTATAAGTAACACATAGTAAACACTTTTATACAGACCCTACTTCAAACCAGAGTATGTCAAAATTAAACTGCAAACCTGAAATTTTTCTGTATGGAATTTTATCTGAAAAAGTATACTATGATTCCCCCGCCGTACATATTTCGATCTTTACGTACAGGGTGTTGGAAACCTGAGATAAGCAAGTTTTCATTTGGATAATGTTCATCAAGATGAGATTCAGTAAAGCATAGAATATCGTAATCATCGATAATATCTGATATCTTATGAATTTTGTTTCTTATGCTTCTTATGTTACAATGAAAAATAGAGATTGAAGTGGTAGCTGGGGCGTCTTACTGACCTGGGTTCGGGTGTATATCCCCAGCTAGAGCAAGAAGAGTAAATGCTAGAAATGCCACTATTACATTATGAAAAGCTAGTAGACGAAAACGAGTTGGCTTATGGGTAGCATGTTATGTGTTGATGTTATGTATGTGAAATATTCCAATTGGTAGCCTGTATTGAGCCACACTAACTCCCATGACTAGTTGTACAAGTCAGCAAGGCGCACGACAGGCCAACAGTAAAAATAATGACGGAGCTGCTTTAGAACTTTGACCGACGGGTAGTGAAGCATATATGTTTACATGAATGTCTCAGATAATAGTGGAGCAGCTGGGACCATAATTGGGCGTTATTTTTCGAGTTCAACCAAGTGTAAGAGTAAGAAACTGAATTATATATCAAAATGTCCGTATTGATACAGCGGATAACATGCCGGTGTTGCCTTTTCGTGTAGTGCTGTACGTGTTCTTATTTTGGGGTAAAATAGGCTTTTTCGTGAAACAAATCAGTGAAAAATGGAATCCAGCTGCCTAAATAACATTTACATCTATTTTTGTATGCAGACACCAATAAACAATAGAGGTTGGACATGCTCAGATTTTGTAAAAGAATTTTGGAGTATGTCAATGTTCTAGTTTTTGTTTTTGGGGTAAAAATCGCTTTTTTGTGAAAAAAATAGATAATTCTGGAATCCACCACAACAAGATATGCATCATTAATTCATTCCATTTTATAAAAAAAATCCCAGTTTCAATGTTAAAAAAGTAAGTTTTAGATGTAGATAATAAATTAGCAAGGCGATTTTGGAATAAGGCAGGTTCTACAGTTACCAGGGTAATCTGATTTGAATTAATAAAATCAGTAAAAACTGGACTTGAGTACTCTGAGTAGCATCCCCTTCACTTGTAATTATATATATATAGGCCCTACACATGTATTAGCGGGACCGGAATCGGCACTTATTCGAATTGAATCATGTGAAAGAGTAACAAGATTAGTTATGTATAAAAAGTTTCATATTGGTACAGCAGATAACATGCCGGTGTTGCCTTCTTGTGAAATATTGAGCGATTTCTGATTTTGGGGTAAAATATGCTTTTTCGTGAATGAAACCAGTGAAAAATGGAATCCAGTTAAGTAATTAACATTCACGTCTATTTTTGGAATGGAACGCAACTAAACAATAGAGGGTGACATGTTCACATTGTGTAAGATAATTTTGGAGTATGTCAATGTTCTGTGGTTCGTTTTTTGGGGTAAAAAAATGTTTTTTTTGTGAAAAATGAGAGAATTTTGGGATCGATCACAACATGATATGCATCATTAATTATTATGTATGCCATTTATAAAAAAAACATGTACTTAAGGCAACGAAAACCGGAAAAGCTGCAGGTTACGACACGATCTGCTATGAACATATCATATACGGTGGACCATATCTACATTGTACATGTGCATATAGCCAAGCTTTTATCCGTCATGCTATCTCTTCCGTGTATTCCCAGCCAAGCAAAGCTTGTGTGATTGTTTCACTCTATAAAGGGGGTGGGAAACCAAGGACAAAGTTTGACAGCTATAGAGCGATAACCTTACTTCCGGTTATATACAAAATATTAGAAAAGACTTTACTTGCTCGTATCGAAAGGAATTGCCCACTCTTGATATCAACGCATCCATTGCAACACGGGTTTCAGAAAAATATCAGTTGTCTCATGTCTTCCTATGTAATACAGGAGAGCATCTCTTATGCTGATGAACAAAATTCACGCATGTTCGCCTGTTTTTTAGATGTGCACAAAGCATTCGACACTGTATGGACGAACGGACTACTTATGAAACTATTTTTGCGTGGTTTCACTGGCAATATACTTTAATTATGTAACGAATTTTTGACCGGCGTAACTTGCACTGTGCGTCATGGTAATCTATCATCCAGAATAATAGATATAAAACAAGGCACAAGACAATGAGATACCCTTTCGCCGATTTTATATGCAATATTCATTGATGATTTGCTTCGCGAACTTGAGCTGTCAGGCTTTGGCCTCATGCTACACGAAATAAATTCCTCGTCACCGACCCAAGCCGATGATATGACCTTACTTTCTCTATCATCTTATGGTCTTCAAAAGCTATGCGATATATGTAGCTCATATAGTAGGAAATGGCGGTTTATTTACAATCAACAGAAATGTAAAGTTATCGTATTCGATGGAAAACCACTCAATCCAGTTAATTCGCGATCTTGGTTAATTAACAATGTTCCTATTCTAGAAACAGACGTGATCGTCCATCTTGGAATACCTTTGGAGCAAAACTAACCGTCAAAACACACTCACAGATTCCATGTGCTCAAAACTTCGTTCAACATTCCTAATGATCAGCAATGCTGGACTATATGCGGGTGGAATCACACCCATTAGCTCCTTGATGATTTACAAGTCAATTGTACTTTCATGTGGCCTCTATGGGTCGGAGTTTTTGAACAACACGTCAGTTTGTAATGTAACCAAGCTGGAAAGAATCCATCGCTTCTGTTTAAAACGTATCCAAGGCCTATCGCCGAGATGCAGAACAGATATTGTCCTTGGTCTGTTGGGAACTTCGTCTTTGGAGTCAATCATTGAAGACAGGAAGCTTTCTCTGTTCGATGGCTTGTGTCGTGTTCCTACGGGAAAGGCATGCAAAAACGTCTTTCTCAGGCGCCTTTATGAGTGCATCTACACACCACCATATGACAAAAATTCGTCAGTGTTATGTAATATTATTTCGATCATCGAAAAGCACGACATGACGGATGCCCTAACTGAATATGTCCAATTTGGCACATTCATTCCGAAATTATCATGGAAAAGACGAATAAGATGTACTATACATAATGCAGACGAATTCGCTTGGAAATCAAGAATAAGTACTGACCCATCATTCAATCGATTTGTAAAATTACATGACACGCTGCAAGTCTCACCTATTTGGTACCTTTGTAGAAAATTCCCAAACAACAGGCGATCATACCACACACTAGCAAGTGTTATTGAAGCAACCACTTCCTCAGATGCTGGATTCTGCACGGTCTGTGAACTTTCATACACCGATATCGTAGAACATATACTCATCGATTGCCAGTATCTTGTAAATATAAGAAACGACATGTTCTATGGTATCATTAACCAGTTTGGGGTGCACCCATTCATTCTTGTTGATCGGCTATCTTCCACCAATATGGTCTTACTTCATTTATCACTCATCAATGATGAACTGAAGTCTGTGCTGATTGATATTGACTCCTTCCTGAACTTCATGATATCGGCTACATCTCGATTGTGGCATGCATACTTTCTTCTGAAAAAGCGTGGTGTTGCTCGATCGGATACAAGAGCCGATGTTGCCCTGACCGATCCGAACACCTACTTTGATCCGCCATAGACTATCGGTCAGCTATCACAGCATGACTCTCCAACAAATCAATAATGTTACGGATCAGTTGTGATTCGCTGCGTCTGCTATGCTTATCTTGTAAGCCAGTGGCACGGGCATATCGCAATTGCTTCGATTTCGATGGAGTCGCGCTTGGGCAGGATCTATCTCGATTTCTTGGATAGACTCTCATGCAATAACTGACAATATATATGTTTACACATTGATTTTTTCTACAGATACATGCCACATGAGTTCACTTGGAGTCAACTTATTGTATTATAAATGTCTTATTTCCAGGTTAGCTGTGTACCACATATTGTGGTTCCATTGTATATAATTATAATGTAATATTCATGTTTGTCATTTATGTCAATCTTCATTTATGGAGGAAATAAAGATGTAATAATAATAATTAATCCAATTGAATTATGTGGAAGAGTAACAAGACGAATACTATATCAACATACTAGTCTTGATAGAGTGCATAACATGCGGATGTTACCTTCAAATGAAATGTTGTACGATTGTTTATTTTTTTGGGTTAAATAGGCTTTTTCGTAAATGGAAACAGTGAAAAATGGAATCCAACTGTCTAAATAACATTTTCCTCTATTTCTGTTTGGGAATTTAACTAAATAACAAAGTGTGATCATGTTCATCTACCATAATATAATTATCGGGTACGTCAATTTTCTGGGATTCGATTTTCGGGTAAAAACAAATGCTGTTTTGTGTGAAACATGAGAGAATTGTGGAATCACCACTTACAAGGTAGTAAACATTAATGCAGACATTTCTTATTATAGCAATTCCCAGTTTGATCAAATTATAGTTTATGTTTTTGATATAATTAATAAATATAATAATGTGCTGGTGGACACATGTAGGCAGGTTCTGATGTTACCACGGCAATACGTTATTAATAATAAATGAGTGAAAACTGGAATCCGGGTCTCTGAATAGCCCAGAACTCGACAGAAGGTTGTGGGGGTATACTGGGATCAGCTTGACTGTCCATCCGTCGTCCGTGGACACAAATTTGTCCTGAGTTTTTCTCAGTTGTTTTTTTTTTTATCATTTTCTGTGAAACTTTCCCAGCATTTATTATTTTAGGTCAATTTTTTAAAACTTGGAACATATATTTAGTACCATGGGAACCTGTGCACTTGCAATTATGACGTCTGTGTGACTTTCTTTGGTGGAGTTTTATCTCCCTTTTTTCGCTGGTACATGAATTCGTGGATCAGATATCATTTTTATGCATATCAACAATTCCTACAGTAGCAGCTGCATGACAAAAATTATGTGTGTACTACTGTGAAATTAGACCCCAAGGTATTCCTGCGCTGAAAGCACATCACGTAATCATTACCATAATACCTACCAGCTTCATTTCAAACTTTGGCCAAGTAGGTATTTATTGTATTATGCAGTCTGCATGTCGTTACTGGTAAACAAATAGCCTTTCAAAGAAACCAATGCATTGAGCATTGTTATGTAAACTATGATAGCCGATATCAGATGATGTAGCATATCAAATTCGTTTCGGTGAATGAATGCAGGGACGTGGCTAGAGGGTCTCTTACGGAATCCTATTAGGGCCACTTGCTAATGGCGTTTTCGGCGCACTTTTTGTCGCTTTCGGCGCGCGCGCCGAAAGCGACAAAATGTGCGCCATTAGCGTTGTTTCGGCGCGCGCCGAAAGCGACATTAGGGAATTCGGTCTATCTACAGCAAATTTCAGCCCCTCCCTTTTAAAATTGATACATATGCCTATAAATTGTACATATGGCCATGTCCGATCTGCACTGGGGTGCAGGGGCATCGGAAGCATCCAAGGGCAGGGGGCAGAGCCTACAAAAAGGGCACTTTTCTGCAAAAAAGGGCATTTTCTCCGCAAACTCGGAAAAATAACCATAAATTCATTGTGGCAAAAATCCCTATTTTAAAGGTATTTGTCGGTTTTTATGGCCGTTTTGTGATAAAATTGACAAAAAATTAATATTCCTTGTGAAATTGGTGGTATTTGGACCAAAAAAGTCACATTTTGCTATAAAAACACGAGATTAAACACACAAAAGCATTTTCTGTCTCCAGAAAAAGGGCAAGTCCTGCCCCCGCTCGCCCCCTTGGTCAAGGGCAGGGAGTCAGCTGCCCACTCTGCCCCCCACTTCCGGCACCCCTGCTGGGGTGATCACATACTTAATTGTACATGCGCTAATGGCGCATATTTTGTCGCTTTCGGCGCACCGCGCTAATGGCGCACAGCGCCGAATGCACTAATGGCGCACCGCGCCGAATTCGCTAATGGCGCATATTTTGTCGCTTTCGGCGCTTTCGGCGCGCGCCGAAACAACGCTAATGGCGCACATTTTGTCGCTTTCGAAAAGCGCCATTAGCAAGTGGCCCTAATAGAATTCCATAGTCTCTGTTGGGGGGTTGGGGGGTGTCCACCTTGGGAAATTTCAACTTCACCCCCCCTTGATTGAGAATCAGACCAAACACAAATGTTGCATGTTTCCATCATTTGCACCCCCCCCCTTGTACCTCAATGCTCAGGTCCTATATATTCATAAGCCAAGGTTCTATATTCCCGGTATGAGAACGTTCAAATATTTTAACCTGAAAAATGCACCAAAAAAACCACCTACTGGTCTAATTCCAGAAAAAAATGCACACGGCTACGGACAAGAGACCAGGACACACCGGGCCGACCATGTTTGTTCGGCCCGGTGTGAGAAAATTTTTAAAACTATACAAGAAAATCGCAAATCCTAGCATCTAGACTGGCCTCAACTGAAGTTTTCCTGGTGTTGGAAATTTCGAACCTGATACTCCCCCTCAGGTATGAAAATTCTTCAACTAATGACCATTTCTGTCCACAAGTTTGACCAAATGTGGTAAAATATTGTTTTGCTGAACTAATTATCAGTTTTGTATTGGCCATGGGGATGGGCAATGACACACCGGGCCGACCAAGGTTCGGCCCGGTGTGCGAAAATTTTGACATCTGAACAAGAAAATCGCAAAATCCTAGCATCTAGACTAGCCTCAAGCCTTCCTACAGTTGGAAATTTCAAACCCTACACCCCCACTTAGGTTGGAAAATTTCCAACTGATGACAATTCCAATGACAATGTTGACCAAATGTATGACAATATTGTTTTCTTAAATTAACTAGAAGTTTTTGACTGGCCACGGGGGAGGGACCAGGACACAAGCTTTCCAAGTGTTGGAAATTTCCAACCTGTCACCCCCCTAAGGTTGGAAAATTTCCAAATGATGACCATTTCTGTCCAAATTATTTACCCAAAATAGGAACATATGCAAATATTGGTCCAAAAACAATAAATTCCCCCCAATAAATTGTTTTATAATCAAACTACAAGAACATTTTCAACATATTGTTGGTGTGAAATTTCCAACTAATGTTTTGGCAGGTATGAAATTTCCAACTGTTGAAAAATTTGACCAAAGTTGGGGGGGGGGGGGGGGGGTGAGACACCCTCCAAACCCCCCTGTCGCCACGTCTCTGAATGAATGATAATGTATTGAAAAAGATTACTTTTCATCTCGTCTTCTTTGTTTTTCTACACATAAATTTTACGGCTTTAGAAAACAGACCTTAAAGGGGTACTGTACGCCATTTTAATAAATTTCCGGTGATAACAACGATCTATTATCGATACTGTATAGAAACATAAGTAATTTGAGTCGAAGATGTATTCTGTAAACGCTCAGGTTTATAGGATATCTTAAAATTTAATAATTTAAAAGTTAATAATTTAATATAAATTGAATTTATGGCTGGAGCCATAAAATGGCGTAAATTAAAATATGAATTTCCGTGTACAAAGCGTAATCAAATTATAATTGAGGGATACTGGATTAGTAAACCCATTGCACACACGATCGTTTGAAAGATTATGCTTATACGGGGAGAAAACTCAAGCCACTAATTGACTAGTGACGATACAATAACTTAAATGAGTATATGGGACTACTATGCATATAATATAATTTTTATTTGATTCATTTGGTTGAAAACTGTACAAAAATTACTCGACAACGACAATTTGTATGTTTGCATTCCGGTAAATTTGCCATCCGTAACACTACTTCGTACTCAACAGACTTTCAAAGAATTGAAAAGTTGTTACCTTATTCTCCGACTCAGGGATTATAGAAACCAACAACAACATCTTGGGTACAGTACCCCTTTAATGTCCGATCTTTATTTCCATCTCGTATATTATATGGGTTTTTTGTTCATTCAACGCAAGAGTCGACTATTTTGTTGGTTGTTGATTTTCGTGGTTGAGCAAAAGCACGAAATGAACGAATAACTGACCCCCACGAATTAAAAGGATTTTACAGTAAAGCATTTCTATGTCGAAAAATGGCAATATCTGCCAAAAGGACTTCGACTGAACTGAACGTCTCAGGTGCGAAGTTTTCCATTATGGTTATCTGTGCCAAGATTTTAAAAAAATGACTGGAAAATGACGAAATACAGACTCGGACAAAAAATGCGTCCCAGGATGTACGATTCTATGTCGAAAAAGGGCAATAACCGCCAAAGTGAGCCCGACCGACCTCAAAATCGCAAGTGCGCAGGTTCCCATGCAGGTTGATATGTGTGCCAAGTTTAAAATGACAGAATACATGCAGGCTTGGACAAAGTTCCGGACGGACGTAATGTCGGGGGGAAATAAAAGACCGCTAGGCCACACATTAATGTAGCTTTATTGGATCGGTAGCTTTTTTAGAAATGTAAAATTTGATTCCTGGAACAACCATTGGCTGCTGACAAAACAGTAGCGATGGTATATAGTAGGTGTGGCGTCTTGTTATTGTGGGTTTTGTGAAAATTTGTCGTTATATAAGTACTAGCTAACCATGTCGCCCGCTGGGTTTTTCACACAATCAGTCCACTGACCAATTAGCTCATTGCGTTGTACCAAGGTTGGTCTCTACTCATTGCGCATGATATTCTATTCTTCTCTGCGATGTATATATAGTTGGACGATCGTTCATAATTTTGATAGACCGTGGCTACCCCTCATTCATTCACTCACATGCATGTAGTACATTACATTGATATGTGCACAATTTGTCATAAGTCAAATTCTCCTATTGTGTGCGTGGTTTGGGAGAGGTTTTGAGTGCTTTTTAAAAACACTTTTATGAATAATTATCACCGTTAATTCGTCAATTATATCCTCCTAGTCACAACCTCGCGTGACACGACCGTGCTACTCTGAGTGAAAATAAATCGCCAGATAAATAGTGAACCCAGATTAAGTATATTTCGCTATATATTCAATCGTGTGTGTATTGGTTGTAAAAACACACATGTCAGATTCGAATTTGTTCAAAGTCCGGTCATTTTTGACCGGATGTGTGCCCCTTTCTCAAATTTGTCCAGTTTTGCGGTTGATAAGTTCAAGATGATTTTTGACATAACATGTTGGCATGTGGATCGCATTTGAGATTATTAGTGGATGGATGAAAAATTGTGCATATTCTGGTAAATGTGCAACATTTGGCACACATCTGAAACACATGAATAGTAATTTTGGATATCATGCCAAGCTGGAAATTTGTCATGGTTGACATGGCAACCATGTTGGTGAACACGGTTGTTTTCCTACCATTCTAAGCCATTGTAAATTACGATTGACCAGTAACTGCGAGAAACACTGCTATGTTGGTCGGACATGTATCAGGCTGTATACCCGTTGACAACATTATCTTATATATGATGGGTAAATTCAAAATAGCGGATTAAATGGCAGCCATTTGAGCGAAATTGCAGTTCTTAAATACTATAAGTTATGTATTGCCTGTATCCCAATTGTGGTGGAATGCGTGTACATTTCTTTTATTTCAAACATGAAAATTGCATAGACAAAACACCAATCAATGACTATGGGTCATGTGTCAGGAAAAAACCTGTTTCCATGTCAACGATATCATATATGCACATACTAATCAGCTAATATTTTGTTCCAATGACTATTAATTAGGCAACACAACAATCATCTTCGTGATACAAAATTATTTCAGTATTGATTCTTAAACTTTACCCATTCATTGCATATAAACTACTAGTCTTTTGAAGGATTGAGAAACCATGCTCGCATTTTATATAGTATACTCCTTGACAACTGTTTGTATAGAACTGATTACTCTCCTTTAACCGTTAAAGGGTGTTCAATAGGGACAGACTGACATTCGAAAATATAGAAATAGATTAGTATATCTTAATTAGTTTTCGACATATTACTATTATGATCGGAGGAATATTCAAAAATCTATGAATATTAGAATTGAACTTAATCTTGGCATTTAAGTGCCCATGTATATGATATTGAAGCCAGTTACCGAATACCAGCGGTGCTGTAGCTCACAGCTAAAAGCCTTCCGACGTACATCAGAAGAGCGCACGTACAAATGTACTAGAGAACAAACCCGCTCTAATTTTCCTTCCTAGCGACCTGCGCATATGTGTTTTGTCTGTATACATGGTGTTGCAAACAGCTAGGTCAAAATGTAACTGACACCATAATGAAACGCCCATGCACATATAAAAGGTGACATCACCAGTGACCCGAGAAATATATGATACCCTCACTTTGATCATTATTTGAAATGAAATCCAGATATAAACACTGTCTCACAAATAAACTAACGCCGGTATTCCATCTATTGATGTCTTGGCGTCTTCTAGCAGTATACATTGTTCACCAACAATGACTTTATATTTACGAAGATGCGCTCGAGCATATAATCTGAAATTTCGTAATGAACTGCATATCGTATTTATGTGACATGCAGCTGCACCTATTTATTATGACGCAATTATACAAATGTTAAGCTTTCATAACAGTTTAGGTTGACAGTCAGGAATGCGGATGCGCATGTTGATCGGTACACAATACTATGAATATTATGTGAGCCCCTCTCCCTGGAAACAGCTGCTATAGTGAATACTAGCAGGGTTACCCGGCGTTGCCCAGGTTAAAGTGATGTGAAACCCTCTGTGGATATTTGGTGGGAATAGAGAATACTCTTGCTCTCAAAGTGTTACACGTATTCTCATAAATTGTATAACCAAATGGCATCGCAAAACATGATTCTTACACATGGAATATAAGTAGTGGCCCACCTTGTCAGATCGGAGCGATTATTATTTTGTTTATAGCGTTTAATCCGTCCCACCAATAAAGAAGTATTTATTTATTTACAACTACGTATACTTCAGACGTTATAGCATGAATCATGAACATCATAAACACATTAGTTCGAAAAAATAAAAGACGACAATTGTGTTTTACATAGAGATGTATCAATCAATCAATCTAGTTTATCATATCTTCATGAAGATACAGATGTTTTAAAGATATGTCCAGGTGCTCCTCTGTTCTGGCTAATCATTTTCAGTTTAAAAGAATTGATGTTATGCATGTATAGCAACTACATGTGTCCGACACAGCGAGTTTTAGTTGTTTATGTTAGGCGATAAGTCTGTTCTAAAAATGAAAGAAATCTTCTGTATTGGGCAGACATACCCTTGTCAGATGTCAATATTGGAGGATCCTGAAAAGTCATGTGCTACGGCCGATTGCCCGGTATCCGCTGGGCCGATTTCCACCATTTTTGGGGTGTTGGTGTTTGACCCCACCTGACCTTGACCTTCAAAATGGTCAATTCAAGGTCAAATCGGGTAAAACCGGATGGATTTCGACGGGTACTTTTGTCGTGACCCCACTTGACCTTGGCCTTCAAAATAGACAATTCAAGGTCAAAGCCAGGACGAAGTCGGGTCACCTTCTAGTATTATATATACCAATATTCAATGAATATAACAAAATCTATTTTTGTTTGGAAATAGAACATATCAAATAGAGATCTTATAGTCTGTTATGCCCGACGGAGAAAATATAGAATTTGTTCGATCTAAACCTACCAATTTTTTCATAATATCTACAACCTGTTTTAACACATCCTGATAACAACAATCATATTTATTTAAAAGAAACTTAGTTGAATAATTATGGAGTCTACTTCTCCAAGAAAGGAATAAAAGAAAATTCCAAAAATTAAATATTCACAAAAATGTTTTAAATAGTGTTGCAAGCAACTGGGTACTCTTCTGGTCGTTGTAGTGGAAGCTTTCCCATACAAACATTTAAGGACGATATACATGCATTGTTCAAGAGAGTCTATATATATATTTTTCACATTTATATCCATAAACATATATATTTTTGATGCCGTTTTTTATATTTGAGATTATTCTTGTAACTATTTAATATGTTATCCAATAAATCATTAGTTAGTCTGTATCCATTTTGTTTCATTAACGAAACCATCGTGTACGTAGACCCATCATTTAGAACGTCATACATGATAATGTCATCCTATTATCATCCTGAGTTAATCAACCGATAAGCGGAGAGTGTCAACAGTTACCCCATCTTTCGGTACATGGTATGCAGGTCGTTTTCGGGAAGTATACGGGATTCACACCCCTCTGTTAACTGGTACTCAGGATTCGTATATGCCCAATTTAACCAATTCAATTCGTTTAATCTTATTGACCCATAATACATAGGTATTAAGATAACATATAATACATTTATGTATAGACTCACATAATAAATATTCAAATAATATACAGTATGACACACAGAAATTGTGAATCCCATAAAAAAGTCCAAGGAAAGACATAACATGTTTCGTCAAATCTGGGGTTTCCAGTTTATAAAGCAAGGAATCCAGGGGGAATTTTCACCTTTTGACCAATTACATGGCCTGATGGTTTTCCATGTGACATTTTACCTGGTCACTTCATAATGACATCACATTCATCAGCTGTTCTACCACATGTTCATTTTTGGAATTGGAAATAATATTTTTTAAATTTTGGATTATGCTATGCTTACCAAGGTAAATTTATAGCAGTCATGGTTATTATACATCCATAAGAAAATATCAAGGCTTATTTTGTTGATATTTTGTGTTATTTGGTAGTAAATTTTGTTGGTTTAGATAACACTCAGCAGGCCAATGGAGACGATCAGCCGCTAACTTGAAAATGGCCAGTTTGGTATATTTGCCATTTCAGCGTCGTAGTGTCTAAAATTTCCAACTGTTTAACATTTTGACAAAATTTGTGAGAGGATTAAAATTGACACCCCATGCAAACCCCCGTCATCACGTCGCTGCAAATACAGCCACGCAAGACTGCACACTCTTTGGCCAATACATCGTGTAATGATTTGTCATGCTGTGAGTTCCCATAGTTTCCACATTTTTACGAAAACGTTGTCGTGCACTCTGGGCATATGTATATACATGTACGCACACATCGTCACACTGTTCAGTTTAAGCTACATGCATGTAGGGAGTTGACACATTACGCAAACACGTGATTACTTACCTGAAATAAAACTGCGATAGCAGGTCAAACTTGAATTCTAATGCACGTAAGCCAATATACCCCCGGAAACATCACATATTTGCGGGGGCTCTCCATCGATAACCTGTCGCAATGTATAGTCCGGCTCACCGCTTCAATGTTAGATATTCCTACGCGCCAATATTGCCGTCAGCTGAATTCCTAATATTAGTACAGGCGATCTAGCCGAAAAATGGGGTCAACCCAAAACTAATTGCAACACTAATGCCTTTTGGTTTACTGGAGAGCTGAATATGTACTGCATTAGAATATAAATGTTTTAATACAAGTCTATTGGCAAAAATTTGATAAATTTGTGTTTCCATGGCAACGATGGCTAATAATCAGATATTTGGAATTTAATATTAAATTGTGCATATCGTGAATAATTGAACAACTACCTAAAACTTTACATTGGTTTATGGAAACACTTATATCGTCCATGCCCAATCCAGCTCCTTTCACTTTTCCGTTTTTCTCCATGACGTCACCCTTACGCAGTACATGCCGGAGACGTTACGGAGTAGATGTATAGAGTTGGCGCCAGGTCTACTGACTTCCGTTACTAGCTCGTTGCTATATAAACAAACCAACGGCGTCGCTTTTGTCGAAATTTGACAGTCAGTACATTCGCCCTGTATACATGTACTTTCAGAAAACACAAAACACCACACCGTTATATCCCATCAATATCATTGCCTCGATATCATTCGACCAAATTTATTGACATGAAACCGCGACAGACACGGCGTGAAATACATCTCATTGAGTAAACAATTTTCCATTGCTTCAATTCAACTTCAAGTTCACGGTAAAATAAAAACCGCAATCTGTAAGTGCTAAACATCTGAAAAAGACATCAGGTACATGCAGAAACTATTTGTTGTGCATATTTATTTCTATTCGACGTGGCAATTTTTCATCTTTATCAGTATTTTTAACGATAAGAGCGATGCTAATGGAGGGACTATATTTTATTCAGCGCATTAAAATTAAAACAAAAAGTCGTGAATTGGCTGAGTGTTTTCTATGTCTGCACATTTCATCGATAATTACAAGACATGTGTGTGTCGAAATAACTTTTTAAGTTCGAAGAGAATTAGAATGGGGATAACAATGTGGTGTTTTGTGATTTCGGAAAGGTACAGGGCGAATATACTGCACATGGCAAATACCCATTAATGGGCTCCGGCTCCGCCCTCGCCCATTAACTAAATTTGCCACAGTATATTCGCCCTGTAGGCCTACCTTTCCGAAATCACAAAACACCACACTGTTACCCCCCCCCCCCCGAGTGAGAGCTCTCTCTGTGGGCATGCGTGAAGTCCGTGCGCACCGCTGCTGTATCTGATTGCTACATCTATCTAGGTCACATAGATATCACTGTCGGATACCCGTTTAGGTTCGGACATTCCAAGATGGCGGCGCCCACTAAAGCAGATAAACGGTAAGTGTATATATTGTCTCCAAGCAGCAATCAACGACATCTTTCGGTGATACACCTTGAAACAGTTTAGGAATTTGTATGCCCAACACATACGTAATACACCTTTCGCATGACAGGCATGTGAATTGTTGTATTTGGCGTGTCAAGTCGTCATAATTTTTAGAAATTTTATCGAGGCGGCGAAATGTTCGCTTTTTCGTATTTTTCTGGCCCTGGGCTCATGCATCCGCAAATTTATGTATTGTTGTGGGTAGATTATGTCACCACGCATCTTCGGAATGCAAAACCGGCGATATTTTTATTGTCTAACTCCGAAAAACGACCTTTGAAAATTTCAAAATGTTCAGGTTCGGATTCGCAACATTCGCGATGATTTTGTTCAGGTTCAGACACAATTTTCGTTCAGGTTCGGACAAATTTGGTTCAGGTTCGGACGCATCAAAAACTTCGCATAAAAATGACACGCTGAGGAACAGTCGCGTTTTTATTGCGTTTTTGTGCATTTGGTTATCTTCCATTCGTAAAAGAAACGATAAATGGGGAACACGAGGCATGGTTTTAGCCCACTCGTGAATAATGTGGGCGGACTTTCTTATTTTATGCGTGTGAGATGTATGTGATCACGTGATTCCCCTCCACATCCACATACGATGCCACGAAGGTCGCCGCACGTAGATGAGCAGATAACTGTCCATAATATCAGTTACACGGCTTTTTTAGGGGGATACTGTGTGGCATGTCCGGTAGAGGCTCGTATCCCCCGATGCGACCCCCCCTCAACAAGCCGTGTAATGATGTATTTACCCCCAGTCTCTATTAACAATATATTCCCAGACATAGAGCGCAGAAACGAGCCACGAACAGCAACACTATTTGTTAGACTGCTTATACGATGAATGTGATTTTATAGCTGTTCCCACAATTTGCCCATAAATACTTGCTGATAGATAGACAATATATACCATGTTTTGTATCAATAATTGGATGATATATTTGGGTATTCACACGAAACATATTCTTTTCAATATAAGCCTTATGTGTTTTTCCTCATTTCTAAATGTTGAATCCAGTTACAAGTTAACCATTTGTCACACGACTATTGTGCAGGACTATTAATTAGAGCCCGAACATGTTGCGTTCTATTCAGCACTATGCGAACATAGAGAATACCTCTGGTTTGCCGATTAATACCTGCAATATGCGAATCTTCACGAGCGGCGATATTTCAGGAATATATTATTCGAGAAACCATAAGTGTTCTCTTCATGTTATGCTTATGGTAAGCAATTCTGCAAAACTACAAGTATTTGTTTATCGAAACAAGAATTTAGACGCCGAAGTAGCGAAACTTATGCAAACAATATCAGCTGTTCCGTTGGCAAATTAAGCATCTCTAAATTTTGGTGGAAAATTTCCTTCATGCGCTTAAGAGAATAGTGCCTACCCAATCAGGGGGGGGGGGGTGAATTTTTTTTCCCGGCACGTATGCCGGGGTGGGTGGGTGGTCAAAGCCACCAACAAGCAATTTTTTCCGCAACTAAAAAAAAAAAAATCCTGCTTGTTTTTTAGTGTTTTGGCAATGAGTTGGGTTTCAAAACCATTTTGAATGAGAGAAATAATGTAATTCTAACTGTAAACTGACTGCAGGCAGTTATCGTGTTGTATTTTTTTGCAAATTTTGAAATCCAAGACGGCCGCTGGCAGCCATGTTTTTTTGGCCGAATGACCTCAAAATGACTCATTCCTATTTACATGTCCATGTTAACATCCATGATAAATAGTATGCACAGAAATTCATATACAGCTGTTTACAGTGAATTTCCCCCCGCAAATCTCTGTTTTAGTGTTAAAAGGGGGTGGGTGTCAAAAAATGGTCGGAAAAAACTGCCGAAAACGGAAAAAAATTTGGCGGTGGGGGTGGGTGGGTACAAAAATTGATCGAAAGGGAAAAAATGCCATACGTGCCTGAAATATTTTTCCGACCCCCCCCTGACCCAATGGTTAAATATTACACACAGAAACCCAATTAACAAATAACTGAATGCGTAATAAAACGATTTATTTGTTTTTCTTTAGAACTTATCGCAGTAATAAACTATTTTCAGTCTTCCGCGGAATTTCGCGTAGTTCCATTGATAATACACGCGTCAATAATTGTGTACCCTTTTTTAAACAGAAGTATCTACAGTGAGATAACGTTTGAAAATTATTATCCATGCCAAGGTCCTGACGAAAGACAGCGCATCGTATGTCATTTAAAATTACAGCTATTTCACAGGGAAACGTTTGACAAACAACCCTTGTCCCCACACCCGGTTGTAACTAACAATCTGATTGACAACAACGTCACGTTTAAATCATGCACCATGTCCCCGTAACTCTTGACAGTGGGCGTATAAAAGCACGTGAAACATCGTGGTTATGAACTACCCTTGAACTAGCAGTTTCACCAATCGTGACATTGTTCTAGCGCGCTGAGCTTAATTGACGTCACCAAAAACAGGATCGATAGGTCTGCTACTGAATTATTCTTATTGGTGTTGATTGGTGTGAATTTATCTGATAACCTATAAAAAGCACACCACATGGTAGCTATTGATGTGGGACAAAATCGTTAGCTCCGCCAACATCGTGGGATACTAGGAGTTTTAATACCCGGATGTCTCTTTTTGAAACCCCTTGGATCCGCCTCGGGTTTCAAAATCGAGAACCAGGTATTAAATATCCATGTATCCCCGATATTTCAGAAGATAAGTAATAATACCACTGTTGCTCATATGTAAAATGTAATAATTCCCACTATCTGGTTTATAGTAGACATTGCTCGAGAATATTCAACTGTGGCTTTTGTCCCATTAATTCGGAGAATTTATCACCTATATTTGGAAATTTCAGCTGACATATTCAGAAAATAACAAATTAACAATGCATGTTCGTTAATAACACGCACAATAAGATCGCGACTGCACCTCGGCATGTCATTTATAGGTATGGTTTTGATGCGTCCGAACCTGAACTAAAATTGTCCGAACCTGAACCAAATTTGTCCGAACCTGAACGAAAATTGTGTCTGAACCTGAACAAAATCATCGCGAATGTTGCGAATCCGAACCTGAACATTTTGAAATTTACAAAGGTCGTTTTCCGGAGTTAGACAATACAAATATCGCCGGTTTTGCATTCCGAAGATGTGTGGTGACCTAATCTACCCACAACAATACATAAATTTGCGGATGCATGAGCACAGGGCCAGAAAAATACGAAAAAGCGAACATTTCGCCGCCTCGATAAAATTTCTAAAAATTATGACGACTTGACACGCCAAATACAACAATTCACATGCCTGTCACGCGAAAGGCGTATTACGTATGTGTTGGGCATACAAATTCCTACATAACTGTTTCAAGGTGTATCAACGAAAGATGTCGTTGATTGCTGCTTGGAGACAATATATACACTTACCGTTTATCTGCTTTAGTGGGCGCCGCCATCTTGGAATGTCCGAACCTAAACGGGTATCCGACAGTGGATATGTCTTCGCATTGTCGGATGCCCGTTCAGGATAGTGACACACTACAGGGGTCACGTGACCAATTTCAAATAGGAATTCCCTTGTAAAACCACCAGAGCAACAGCTAACTAGTATTTGACGCAGCTGCCCGGGAATTCTATCAAGTGAACCAGTATTAAGGGGGACTCGCACGTTTTGCAAAAATCCAGCCCAAGAAATGGCAAGAGATTTTCAACAAAGGATTCCTCTGGATCTCTCTGGCGAAAAACCGTGAATTTCACATATCAAAGACACCCATAACAAAAATCCCAAAGTCTCATAAAACAATAGATTTTAAATCATTTGCATGTTAAGGTCTAAAAAAAAGACGTTTGTTTCTATATTCCGCTAACCCGACCGACCCTATTTAAAAGCGCCGAGTCTAAACTTTTTATTGCGATCGAAAAACTGACTTAAAAAAAATAATGGTATATGTGAATGTTTCAATCATTTAACAGAGATAAAAGCATGGCGGTCGCTTCCGGTGGAAATACACACATACTATAAATAGATACGTATCTTCCATTGAAACAGCCGGTACTTTGGAAAGTAAACATAATTCACACCACAACAACCTCCGTAGGCCAGCACGTTGTTGTGGCTATCTACCTGGACTAATGTGCCCACTGCGGAAGCAAAACAGAGATCAGATCGATAGACAACGAAGCCAAAATTGAAGAACTCTTCTTTTTAATCCACCCGGATAAGACTGACTTCAAGTGAGGTGCCATACATCGGCTGAGTCAACGCCGTTCGACATCAATGTTGAAATGAAAGTTAAGGAGTGTTGTCAGCATTAAACATAAACCATATCGAGTTTGTTTGCGGTGATATAGAGATAATGGAAAAAACAGATCGAACATGATACTATATGGAAATCACCAAAAACAGCGGAATGCATTTGATATTCTTATGAAGAAAGAAATATATATCATCTGTAACTTTGAATCTGAGTTTCTTGTTTCTATATTCTTTGGGTTGACCACCTTAAGGCCAAGAAGTCCATAACGTGGGCTCATATCAAGTAGTATGTATACACGTATTGTTAAAAATATAGAAATATAAAATTATTTAATAAAAAAAAAAAATTTTTGCCTGCCTACCGTCCCTATTTCCCCCAGCTCGTTAGCGGAAACAAACGTCTTCTTTTTTAGGCCTAATTATTATTACAATAATAATTTGTTTGTGATTTTCGAGTAAAATTTCAACTGAATTTGATGTGTATTCCATCGTCATTGAGTTTGACTGTCGCAGACGAACGGGACATTGCGATGATGGGCTACTTTTGGAGCATTTGGTAGATCCTGGGTGTCTTTTTGTACGTTTGAGAGATTCTATTTGTCTTTTTGCTCGATGAGCATGCGACAATGACCGCCATCACACTTATATAATCACTCTGGTAATTACCGTGGTGATTGGAACAGGTAAAATGATGTCATTATCCAGGTGTTTGTCTGGTAACATTTGTCAAGTGAATCGTTACCATATTATACGCACACATGTAGACCCCCCATATATTTGTACTCCAGTATATCCATCCATGTATTTCACCAAGGTATTTTACCGGGATGTAAGAATGTATATGTGGTGGTGGTTATGCCAGGGTAATTTACCTCGATGGTAGTACCGGGCTACGGTTTTAGAAGCCTTAAAATTGGGACAACTAATTGGAGGTCATGGCATTACATACTAGTAAGTGTTAAACTCCTCTGGACTTAGCTGAATTATTTGTAAGAATATTATTTCCCCATTCTGTTAACATTTGTGTATGACAATTGAGTTACAATTGTTTTCCACTGATTAGCGAACAAAATATGATTTTATTATCACATAAGATACATAAAACACACCAGCTGCGTAATATGATATTATATTTACATACTAAGTGTGATTATCACTAAATCCAGCATTCCGATTGGTCGGCGCCCACGTGACTTGTTGAAGTTATGTCTCGGTGAACGCGCAACAGCTCATAACTGCAACCCCATAATTACATCGATACGTCATCGATACCGGAAAGAAAAACGCGTAATGTTTTGGGCGCATTTGGATTCGCGCAGGATTGACTTAAATTAAATCATCAGGTTTCAATATAAAGACATTGTTCCTGTTAACTTTTGCCAAGGGTGCTATGGGATACTTTGGGCTGGTTTTGTCACGATACACTTTTCGATTTAAATACATTTACAAAAGTGGCCTTTTCGCTAAATGTATATAAATATAAGGCTTAACTGTCATGTGGACTGTTTTTAAGGAGATGTAACCGTGAAGTAAGTGGTCATAACTTGTAGGTACTTCGGGTTTTACACAAGTTATGACCACTTACCTCACGGTTACATAAGGATTAACTGTCATGTGGACTGTTTTCCTTATAAGCTCACCATAAACTGGAGTTAGATAGGAAGAAATTGTTTAAAATTTATATTACTTAGGTGTGTTTCTAGATAACTTTTTAAAACTTCATAACATCATCTTTCTGCATACAATTTAAATTACAAAAAATAATTATACAAATCAATATGAACTTGCAACTTTATGATTTTCATGTCTCATATCACTTAACAAATCTAGAAAAACAACTTTTTCAGGTCGACCCGGCTTGATTGAAAAAACGGGGATGAAAAACGAGATATGTTGTCTTGATCACCACACCCGTCCGACCAGGATGATACAAGTGATCATGTGGGGAGGCTTAACGTGGGGGTAAATGTTATCATTATCATATAAACAAGAACTGGGCCAATTTATATATATAAAGTAGTAGTAAATTGGTGGTCTTTATATCCGTATAATAGAGGCAGATACACTCTTTGTATCTGTGAGTCTAATAATGCGTTCGCCGGTATGCGAAATGACGGTATGTTTTAGCTAATGTGATGACGCCAGAATTATTTTCGTAACCGCATGAACAACTGATTGCCATCTTCGCCTACCCATTGCAGTCATTCTGGACTCCTCGACCTATGACCTCTGTGGCTCTAGATTCCTCGGCCTATGACTTATGGGGCCTAGGTCTCTGGTATAATTATAATTCATTTTTTGCGGAAGGATATATCCATATCTGGAAGAAATGTGTCACCACTATATAGCTGACGTTCGCATAACATAATCCGATATTTGACGAGTTATTCGATCTAATAATTAGGCATGGTTCATGACCTTTGATCCACCAGGACGTAGCTTTGTGTGCCGAATGGCAGTCTAGTCCGGCACGAGCGAAATCGCAACGAACGCTGTCGCATGCAGCACTTATGTGCAGAAAGTTAAAAACAGCTAGGCTAGCTAGCTAATTATTTGTTATTACTTCAGATTACTTCAGTACTTTTCATCTCATTGTACATTGTATATAAAATCCGTATGTCAGTCATCAGACTATTAAGTATGTTCAACCTATTTGATCACCCGAATGCCACCGTGACACATGTGATACATTACTAAGTAGGCTGGTGCACTAGCCTGCGGTCGAGAGACCACACACAGCTATCAAAATTCGCAGTTTTCGAACAATTTAATGGACTTTTTGTATATCACGTTCTTTTGGGACCACATATTGTGAGAGTTTGGAAAAATTAATCAATTATCACCTAAATGGCTCAATAATTTAGTTTTAACTACAAAAACTCCCAATTTGTTTTATTTTTAATCAGAAGGTTTGAAACACGTATTTCTGGGCCACATATTATTACACATATCGAGAAATAACAAACTTCCAAAATCGATATCTGATCACTCTGAGCTTCGATGGGTGGGTTCCTCGACTTGAATCAAATATTATTTACACCCGAAGCCAAAGAAATAGTAATTTGTGAGCGTCTGATCGGATTGAGTACCTTTAATCGCACCGATTCACGTTGTCTGTTATCGACAACGCCGGCATATTGTCGACGTACCAATGAATGTTGTCACCTCGCAACAATAGTGCTATTGGTCGTGTCTAAAACAGTCAATTTCATATAGTTTATGGACTATTCTATATCATTGTTGCTTAATTTGACGTTAAATGTAAATATTTTCGTACCCACGAATCGACGGAATACAACTAAATTTAACAAAATGCGCGCTTATCATTGTTCCAGTCACCCAGCTAAAACCACGTGATATATTTCGAACCAATCATGGCGTTGTATTAAAGCCGAGGCTGAAACGATACGGAATCTGACGAGGTTTGCCGAATGATGCGGAAGTATATAGGTTATAGTCTGTTTCAACAAGTAAACAGTTTCTGGTTTCGATTTCTGATCAGACGAGGAAGACATCGGGAAAAACCCAACTTTATTCACAGGCGGATTAAATGAGAACTGGTGTACCTGCTTTGTTTTCCGACCAAACTAACCCGCAGCAAACACCGATGGTTAATTAATACGTTTGTAGATTGCGGCTGGTATAAGAACTGCATGTTACATTCATTGGAATTATTGCCGGTGTGTGATGGTTCAGGAAACTGAGGAATAATAATCAGGTCTGTGCTAACCATCGATCGATCTATAAATATAATACTCGGTGTCAAGAGCAAATTGTTAAGGTGAGTATTAAATGGTGATGTTTTTGTCCCATTTGTTCGGAAAAGTAAATGAATATTCATATATATATATAACCTACCATCATGATTGAGATAGGCGTCACGTTGTGTTCGTATGTTGAGGCGCTCAGGCAGAATTTTGTAATTTCCTTCTTCCGCATCAGTTTTGAGATGAACAGAGACAGAATAAATCATGATACGATGAGGCACTTACCAGGGGTGTGTGTGTGGTTCACGCGTGTGGGTGTGTGAGCGTGTGTGTGTGTGCGGGTGTTTCACCCCCAATGAGGATAATAATTTTCAATAGTTGGAAATTTCATGACTGCAGTTCCAATAGTTGGAAATTAAATGTTACAAGTAAATCGAACGACCTAAGTTTTGCAATCAGAGTTAGCGATTTTCCGACTTTGAATTTATGGCAAGACGTTTTCACATTTTTATTTATTTAGACTTAAGTCCAAATCAATTCACTAATTGGACTTAAGTCCAAATAATTGGACAATTAGTGAATTGATTTTGACTTAAGTCCAATTCATCTGGTTTAAAACGATAGTCCCCTTCTTTGTAATGGTATATTCCTGCAAGTCTTGATTGACAGTCAAACTCCATACAACTGCGTCCCTTTTGCCACGTGGCTTGTTTTAGGCATCATTGAAAATGGTTCAAACTTCAAACCCGAATTGGCATCTTAATAAATCGCGACCTGATTTCCATTCTGTCCTAAGTGCATTTTTTGTGTTTCCGAGTAAATCGATTTTTAAATTTCAAAGTTCTGGCAATTGGTTGTTATTAGACTTATGGTGGATATCCTGGTATCTGCCGAGAAATCAGTATTCATTCTGCCAATAACCATCAACTTCGATAAGGAGATGCTCTTTCTTATATGATATTTCGACCAGATTCGGGAGGTGGGGTGCGATTTTTTGCATTTAGCACAATATGGACTCAGTCTTAGTAGAATATTTTTCGTGGGACACTATGGAAACGGAATTTTTTTCAGGACCGGTCTGTTCCAAGTGGTGATTATAAAAGAGATAATACGCACTTGGGACAACATGAAGAAATATTTAGTCTCAATTTACCGTATAACATGATACAATTAGAGATTACAATGTGAGCAGAGTGTGATATGTGCGCTCTTTGGAACAGTTAGCCAGCACATCGACATAGAAACAAGTATTTTGAATTGATGTTGTATGGAAAGCAAACGACTCTTGATGATATATTGCATACGTAATGTTGATATGGCTTCATGGAATGTACTCTTCGTTAATGTTACATTGCGAATTTGACGCGTATATGTCCAGGAGATATTGGTCGACATCTGCACCCCCCCTCCCCAGGACTCAACTTCACCCCACTAATTTTCTTTCTTAATGTCTCCTCTAATTTGTTTCGGTTGTTAACAAAGAAAAAAAGTGGCCGCAGAGACTCCAGACAAGATGGCGTCCATCGTGGCGGCCATTTTGTTTATATGCATCAGGTCTCTTTGATCGCCGTTATAGTAAAGATGATATAAAAAGCGGTCTTGTTTTCCGCTCGATTCGTTATGCTAATATACAACCCTCATAAATTAGCCAGAAGTCCGACACCAGAATTCAATATGGCGGCCAAGATGACCGCCGAAATGTGAATATATGCTATTTTTCTTACATTTTACCACCTTTCGTTTGTCTCTATGGGAAAATATTGGCATCTTGGCGTGAATTTATACATTTATCGTATAGAAGAGTCATTGACGAACACAATGGGATCATAATATACATTCATAGCGGGATAGTTTTGTCCAATAACACGTTTCCCAAATGCGGTATAATAGGTCAAAGCCGAATCAACACTAATAACGAGATGTAATGTTTCGAATCAATAAAAATCAACACCCATGCATATATACTATCCGGTTCTGTTTTCTTGTCGCCTTCAGAATCTAATTTTAAAGTCCCTTTGAAACCGAATCCATGTTTCAAAATAATGAGTTAAATCACCTCATTCGACTAACCTCTCGGTGTCACATTTCGCTATCAATTAAGAAAGTCTTTAGGACACGTTCATACATATGTGCAGGAGATACTCGAGCTATGATTCCTCTTATACCCGAGTTGTGGAATATTCATTCAAATCCAAGACGGCGGCCAAAATGGCCACCAGAAATAGAAAAATCGCCAAAAATCTCTGATTTTAACATCAGTGAGCGTTATTGTCACGACAACTCCACACCTGTTAACTATTGTAAGTTGGGAACATTTAGGCGAAGTACTTTCATTATACCATATCCAAATAAAAGTTCCCCAGATCTAAAATGGCACCCACAATGGCGGAAAGATTTTGAAAAATCACCGAAATTCCCTCATATTCACATCATTGGGCATTATTTTCGAGACAACTGCACACATGCGGACAGTTGATTTGGAAATACTGAGGTGAAGTAATTACCTTGCATCTCATACAATACATTGTTTTCCAATCAAAGATAGCGCAATTAATTATCACGATGTGGCATTTCGAAATCCATTGTCCACCATAAGCGCCCATAATGACCGTTTCGGTGCGCCAAATAGCCATAGTATGGCCTCCAAAAATCAAAACAACAGTACCTGAGCTTATTCTGATTTGCCACATTCAGCATTATCTGCATGGACCAGTTTCCGTCTCTTCGTCAGATTAATCTATCTCTCTCACACCATCACAGTTTTCTACACTTCTTTTTAGAAAGGTCCCACTAATCGGAATATTTCAAACAATACATATGCCGGTGCCCAGCTCACGTGTTTGTCTCGAAAGCTGGGAATTCTTATCCTTATTCTTGGCGATCTTCATTCGTGGTATAGCTTATGGTATAATTCAGATGCTACATATGGGATCTGAGCGTTATTTTGTGAGATAAACTAGAAAGGAATGTGGTCGATGCATATACTAGCTTTCAGAAGGACCTCGCTATCTGCGTATTTTCAGCTTTGGCGACCTAATGGGGATAACAACATATACACCTGGTGATCTTACCAAACAGCCACTTCTCAATATATGGTTCATCAATTCACATACTCATCTAATGCACTGACGTACCCGGACAACTTATGTATATGGCTTCGAATGTTGAAAGCCAGACATTTGATGGATGTCTTTCCGCTAAGGCGTAGAAGACCATAATGCATAACATACCCACACGTCTTGACCATGAACAAAAGAAAAATCTTGTTGCGTACAGCAATTGTCTCACCGAACAAATTCAAGCAGATAATAACAATACGCACGGTGCTAGTTTGTGGGCATGTGTCATGATAGCGGAAATGAAATTGGACCATGATTGCACCGCCCTTCTTTGGGTATGTTTTAGATTCAGACATGATCTCATGTGTGGCTTTGCTTTCCTTGTATGCTAAGATTGTTCCCATCCGTTTGGAAGCCGTTCACAATCAACTGGACCAGGAGTGTACCACTGGCTACTACTATATAAGACACACACAGACTAGGGTATAGTCTTAAAGATGATGCCTTTCATAGTTGGTTGATATGTCATACACACACTGGGTGGTGGTCGGTATGGTTCAAGAAAGTACAAATGCCACCAACACAAGGATGAAATGTTCAACGCGAAGAACATCTAGAGGAATGTTACGTTGATGATATCTTGCATTCAGTTCAACATACGTTGGGTAAACAAAGTGATATCTTGGCAACATCACCATTCCGACCATTTTACCATGGCCAATTTATTTCATTCCCACTATCATGGCGTATGTCAACAAACTAACACCGCGAGTATTGTTCTTCTCTGCTGGGAGCTATTCGACGAGACGACTGCGGGACATCACACAGTTTCCTTGGGATCATGGTCAAGAATTGTGGGTAGTCGGTACATTATGGTCTTCTCCTCAGCAGATATACATCTGTCCAAGGGAATGAGACAGCTAGCAACCTTCGAAACAATGCCGAAGTTGTCCACATATGCCAATGCGTTCGCTAAGTTTGTGAGTTGACGAACCATCTATTGAGAAGTGACTAGCTAATTGGTTCGCCAGGTGTACATGTCGTTATCCCAATGGGGTATGAGACACATACATAGAGATGCCATTATGCAAGCTTGTATACTCATCGACCATATGCCTGTCTAGTTCAAGATGACGCACAAATCCCATATTTAGCATATTTAAAATCGTAAGCTAGACACCGGAGAATGAATTGTTTGAAACGTTATGATTAGAGGGACCCTTCTCCCAGGAGGTGTTGAATACTTTGTCTATGTGAGCGACCCAGATTTACAAGACAAAGAAATGGAAGCTGGTCCAGATAATTATGGACGTGATGTGGCAAATCAGAATCTGTTATCAGGTAATTGTTCTAATATTACTATTCGGCGCACCTACGGTTACGGCCATTATCGGTGCTAAGTGGAGAATGGATTTCGAAATGCCACATCGCGATATTAATGGTGGGTTTTCGACTTTCCAGAAGGATACGAGCCATTTTATGCATTTTGATACATATTAAGTTAAACTAATAGATTGTTTATGTACAGTTTCGTCCACACATATTGATATTATGACAAAAAGTTGAAATTAGTATGTGAAAATATCGATTTCTTTTCAATTTCTGGCCGCCAATTTAGCCGCCATCTTGACTGTGAGTATCAATTGCCAAACTCAAATGAATACTTCGTATCAATATTCCATTTCAACATGTAATGGAGGGTAGAAATCGCGAAACATTAACACCCATCGTAAGAAAGTATAGGAAATTAAGGAATGTAGGCGTGTTTTAAAATTTCGGTGGCCATTTTGGCCGCCATGTTCGATTTGGAATTTTTTTTTCTTGTACCTCAGTATTTCCAACTCAACTGTAAGCATGGATGGAGTTGTCTCGACAATAGTATCCAATGATGTGAATATGAGGGCATTTCGGTGCCATTGTGGCGCCATTTTGGAAACTTTTATTTGGATATGGTAAAATGACAGTTCTTCGTCTAAGTGTTCCCAATTCACAATAATAAGCAGGTGTGGAGTTGTCGTGACAATAACGCTCACTGATGATAAAATCAGCAATTTTTCTATTTTGGTGGCCATTTTGGCCGCCATCTTGGATTTGGGTGAATATTCCTCAACTCAGGTATAAGAGGAATCATAGCTCGAGTATCTCCTGCACATATATGCATGGGTGTTGTTATGATAGCAATAAATTTCATTGATTCGAAACATTACATCGCGTTATTAGCGTCGATTCGGCTTTGACCTATTATCTCGGCATTTGGGAAAACGTGATATTTGACAAAAATATCCCACAATTAATATGTATTATGATCCCATTGTGTTCGTCAATGTATAAATTCACGCCAAGATGCCAATATATTCCCATAGAGACAAACAAAAAGTGGTGAAATGTCAGAAAAATAGCATATTTTCACATTTCGGCGGCCATCTTGGCCGCCATATGAGATTATGGTGTCGGACTTTTGGATAATTTGTAAGGGTTATATATTGGCATAACGAATCGAGCAAAAAACAAGACCGCATTAGATATAATCTTTACTATAACGGCGATCAAAGAGACCTGGTGCATATACAAAAAATGGACGCCATGATGGACGTCATCTTGTCTGGAGTCTCTGTGGCCACTTTTTGTTCTTGTTAACAACCAAAAAAAATTAGAGGAGACATTAAGAAAAAAAAATAGTGGGGTGAAGTTGAGTCCTGGGGTGCAGAGGTCGACCAATATATCCTCGACTATGTGAATTTTCTCTGTTCGATCGCAACTTGAGTTCCAACCTGTTCGATGTGAGAGAATTTAGCAAAATATTTCAGTTCCATCCTGTAGTAAGTGACAGTTCGTAAAGCCGAACTGCACATAGAACAACATCGATCTGAATAATTATCTGTTGTGTCTGAAACTCAAGATAGAATTCATCTTTGTTTTTAAATGACAGGATATAACTGGCTTTATAAGTATGTTTTATTTATAGGACATAATGGTTCTAAGAAATAGTGTTTTTATGCAGAACGGACAGAAAAGAATAGCTAATATCACGGCGAAAAAACCAGGTACCGCTTAGGGGCCGGTACCGTTAGACGCGGAATTTGATGCGGATTCCAACGATACCCATATGGACGTTTCGTACCAGCATGTCACTTAGGACAGAATGGAAATCAGGTCGCGAAATGCTAACTGCATGCATGAATGAATTCACGATTTGATTCAATTGTTATTTGACAGCATGTAGGCTACACGCAGTTTCGTTTATTGTGTTTACTAAGTGTTTTATTTTTTTATTTGCTCGGTTCTCAAACTCAATGTTTTAAGGGTGTACTCGAAAGTATAATTCTGCCAAAAACAATAGATTAGAGTGACTCCCCTTCTATTGCTATTGTAATGACGGCGTGTAGACAAAGCCTCAAGTAAACTTGGACGTGTCTGGTCAATCTTTTCTGCTGAGACTTCTTCGGATCAATTAGCTTGGTCAGAAGGAACGTGCAAATATAATTTACATAATATATTGCTCAGTGTTAACATGTGCTTTAGCCCACTATTTGTATAAATTTGGTCCAAATATAAACAAATTAGCAGCCATAATTTTATTAGTGCATGCAGCCTCGATCGAGTGTGGACCGTGTACATATATAAGTTGTAACTTTTTGATAAGGTTTTATCATGGACAAGGGGTGGTATTTTATCTACCTGCATGGTCTGACTCGGGTAACATTATTACTGTCTAGGAACTGTTACATCGGAAGTCAATCTATTGGCCGGCTTTGTGGTGGTCCAGGATTGATTTTTAGAGTATATGCCCAGTATAGATATTTAGGAACCGGGGATTAAGTGACATAATTAATTAATTATGGGGTATACTTAGTGAATCGGACAAGGGTTAGGTAAAACAATTGGTCTTGCAGGGTGGCCCATACTTTAGACGCACATAAATGTACACCCAACACATCCCACCTCGATCCAAAATGGATGCCGCCCAGATGGGTCCAAAAATGGCATGGGTCCCATATTTGCGTTAACCTCTGTGGTCGACCATTTTGCATCGGGTTGGTGTATGTTTATGGTGCCTTGACCCACTCACAACACTCTTTGTATGATCTACATAGTATGTCAATGGGTGGCTGAATGAGCCGAGCATGGGTTGAACCCCTCTGGGTGGCTGAAGGGGCCGAGCGTAGTTGAACCCCTCTGGGCGGCATCATTTTTGGATCGGGTGCACATAATTATGGGTGTGGTTAATATTTAGGGTTTCTTGGGGGCCACGTGCACCATTTGACACCACTCTTTGGCATAAATCGGTGGAGAGCCAAGAAATGGCATGGGTCCCTATATGATCACATCGGGGGTCGGTTTAGATTGTTTTGGTGGTCCACCCTATAACGCCATTTGTTTAACCTATAAATCGGTCAAGGGGCTGATAAATGGCATGAGTTCCCTATTTGAACCCATCTGGACAGTGACCATTTTTGGATCGGGTGCATGCAAATAGTGCCTTGGTGGCCACCCTACAATTAACACCCTTTGTTTGACATAAATATAAATATTTTCGAATAAGGAATGGAAGTCACCTTCGTGCATGCCATGATTGGGGAGGGGAGGGGAGGGACACCGAAACTGATAGTGATACAAATATGTTTAGCGCTAGTTGCCACCAAATTAATACGTACCGTACCGTACGTTTTTCACGAATGATACGATTAATCAAAGTATAATTATATAATTGGTTCTCAGTCTTAAATAGATAGGCCCCTGTAAGTAGGGAAAGGACCATGCATGCCTATGTGTCAAAATAAATACATTTATGCCATGCCCAGATAGGTCATCTAGTTCCTACTTAACATTTGGACTTAAGTCCAAATAATTTGACTTAAGTCCAATTCCTCGCCGAATTCACAATTATGTGGTATTTGGACTTAAGACCAATTCGCTATTTGGACTTAACTCCAATTATTTTGACTCAAGTCAAATTAAGTCCAAATAATTGGACTTAAGTCCAATTCCTCGCCGAATTCACAATTATGTGGTATTTGGACTTAAGTCCAATTAATTGGACTTAAGTCCAATTATTTGGACTTAAGTCCAAATAAATCGAAAATGTGAAAACGGCTTGCCATACGAATTGGTGCCGGCTGTTTATTTTCCAACTCGGAATTCCAATTCTAAATACTCGTCACCGATTTTCCAATTCCGGAAACGTACAAATTGTTTTTTCCGACTCCGAATTCTAACATTTTGATTTTCCGCTGATCGGTGAGGTAACTCCGGAGCCGAATAAAGTAACAGCTTCAACGCAAAAAGAATATAAGCTAAAACACCAATAAATAGAGAGCAATCAATTGGTTTCGATGACTACGTGACATAATTGGTGAAAAAGCCAAACATGGATAGGAACAATCTCGAGAGCTATAGACGTGTTTCTAACCTTCCTTTTATACCCAAGCTTCTTGGGCGCGTGGTGCTCTATCAACTCATATCAGACAACATCTGGAGGATAACGATCTGAATGAACCCTTTCCAATCAGCTTATCGACGACACCACAGAACGGAAACTGCACTTATCCGCGTCACCAACGACTTGCTTTGTGCAGCAGATGATCACAATGTAACTACATAGCCTCATTTCTCGACCTCTCTGCTGCCTTTAATACTTTGGATCAGAACATCATAATTTCACGCCTTAACAAAACATTCGGAATTTCAGGGAAAGTTCCCCAATGGTTCAAGTCATATATATCAGGCAGGCTCCAGACTGTTCAAAATAGTGAATTATGTTCCAAACCATATGAACTATCCTTTGGTGTCCCCCGGGGATCCGTCCTTGGGCCCGTGCTTTATCGCATGTACACTAAACCATTGGGGCAAATCATCACACAGAGAAATCTACAATACCACATGTACGCAGACGATACACTGATTTATATGCCCAGTTCACCATCGGAGTTGGCAATCAACATCTCAGAAATGCAGCAATGTATAACGACAGTGAAGAGCTGGATGGGCGCAAACCAACTGTGTTTAAATGATGACAAAACCGAGATAATGTTATTTGGAACAGATCACAGAATTAAGAACACTCATTTGGACTGCATTCGTATAGGTGATTCCGACATAAAGCCATCGTCGTGTGCCAGATATCTGGACATTCACCTAGACAATACTCTGTCCATGGAAGTGTACATAAACAATTTATGCAGAAGTCTATTTCTGGATATAAGGAGAATTTCTCACATCAGGCCATTCATAACCACCGATGCTGCTAAAAATCTTGTTTCGTCATTTGTTCTTTCAAAGATTGACTACTGTAACCCACTTCTGGCTGGCTTACCAAAGTCAGAAATTGATAAACTTCAACGTATGATGAACATTGCTGCTCGTATGATTCTTAAGAAGCCTAAATTTTCTGACCTGTCACCAATGTTCAAAGAACTGCTACCAATTCAAGCCCGTATTGACTATAAAATTGCTGTCTTATGTTGTAAGAAATGTGTCTGTCTCTCGCCTATCCCTGTGTATATTGAATCTCTTCTTTCATGCTATGTGCCTGGTAAACCAGGCTTAAGGTCTGCTGATAAAATATTACATGCTGTCCCCAAACGTGACCTTGTTAATTATGGTCGTCGATCTTTTGAATGCTAAGGTCCAAACCTTTGGAATTCACTCCCACTTACACTTAGGAATTTTGCTACTTTGGAATCTTTCAAAACAGAACTCAAAACGTATCTGTTTAAACTTCACTATGGCAACGACGATGACCAAAGCTAAGCACATATTTCCTGCATTGTTTTATACAATACACCCAGCCTTCATCCTGATTTGTATATTAATTGTTTGATTTATTTCATTGTAGTTATTGTTTGTGTGTACATGCGTATATGTGTTTGAATGTGCTGGAGCTCTGTCATCTGTTGTATCATTGAGCGCGTTGGGCCTCATGGGATAAGGCGCTTTAAAAATGCTATACATTATTATTATTATAATTCACGAGGGGAGCCGGGCCTGATAAAACCCGAGCGAGCGGAGCGGCTAACCGGTAATGATTTTTTTTAGATTATAGATTACTTATTGGTAGTGATATTCCAAGCTGTTGTGGATCAAGGAAACTTGGTATAGGATAAGGGGAGTCACTCTAAATTATTTTATAATTATCTTTCAATCAAAACTATAAAAACAATTAATTCTGCTTTATTTTGTAACTAATGAAAGACACAGCCGAAAGACACGGGATAATTATTTTCTGATAATATTCAATATAAACATGTATAGGTTACACAAATCTTTAAAAAAAAATCAATATTCAAGAAATTTAGAGTTCCCTCTATTACAGCAGTGAGCACTGTGCCAGGAAGATCAATCGATCTGTTTAACCCGGACGGGCTATTATAGATCGATCGGTTGTTCACCCTGACCTTGTAATTGTTTATGGTTCCTTCTGATTAAAAATAAAACAAATTGGGAGTTTTTGTAGTTAAAAAACTAAATTATTGAGCCATTTAGGTGATCATTGATTAAATTTTCCTAACTCTCATAATATGTGGTCCCAAAAGAACGTGATATACAAAAATTCCATTAAATTGTTCGAAAACAGCGAATTTTGATAGCTGTGTGGGGTTTCTCTCGACCCCAGGCTACACCAGCCTACTTAGTAATGTATCACATGTGTCACGGTGGCATTCGGGTGATCAAATAGGTTGAACATACTTAATAGTCTGATGACTGACATACGGATTTTATATACAATGTACAATGAGATGAAAAGTACGGAAGTAATCTGAAGTAATAACAAATAATTAGCTAGCTAGCCTAGCTGTTTTTAACTTTCTGCACATAAGTGCTGCATGCGACAGCGTTTTCTGCAAATTGTTGCGATTTCGCTCGTGCCGACCAGACTGCCATTCGGCACACAAAGCTACTTCCTGATGGATCAGATAACATGATCGTCGTTGAAATTAGTACCCATAATCCTAGATGCATCATAAATGTGTATATGCCTGCTCGAGGGAAGACTACACATGAGCAAGAATTAAAGAGCATGCTGGCAGAAGTAGAAGCAGCTATAATTGAGAAATACAGATCTTCTCACCAGGTACTCCTATGTGGTGACTGGAGTGCAACCCTTATTCAGCGAAATAACGTCAAAACAGATACCACCTTTTATAAATTTACTGCAGATGATAAACTGAAGATATACAACTCTGATCGTCCAACATTCTTTGATCGCAAATTGACTATATACTAGTGACAATTGAAGATGCACACCTAGATATACTGCATGGTGCAAATGTTATACAGACAGAACCTCGAAATACTTGAGACCATATGTTCCAGTATTGGAGTAAATGTAACAAAGGCAGATGCCGACAGTTTGTCAATGAAAATTCGTAAACAAAAGAAAATTGAAGACTTATATTCCACTACTGATAATGATCTAATATACTTTATATAACACAAATATTGATAGATGCAGCTAAACGTAGTACCCAAAATATGAATAGCGGGAATGGCAAAAATTAGACTCCTAACATATGGTCACCGAGGATAACTGAAGTATCTAAACAGCCAACATTGCCTTCTGAAATTGGAAGAATGCACGAAGACCAACTGATGTGAACAGTACAACTCTAATAGAGAAGAAACTACAGCGAAACAGCCGAAGAAAATACTGAGAACACATATTGCCAGGAAGAAAGAAGAAAACTAGTTACGATTATGGATGCGAAAGAAGACGATCAACACCTGTTCTATAAATTACTCAATGTACAGATATAGCAAAAAGCTTACAGACAAACCAACTATTTGTAAATGGAACTATGTTTTCGTCATCTCATGAAGTATGTGACGAGAGGGCGCACTATTTCCAATATCAGGCCGAAACTTCAGAAGATGAGAAATGCAATGACAACCACAGAAAGGAAGTACATCAGGACATCTAAATTATAAGACAATTATGTTTAAATATGTATGTACGCACACCTATATATGTTATATCTTGAGTTGTTCATTACCATCGTAAAGATACATTCTTTTGTATGCAGAAGTGACGGGGAAGATATTGCTAAAATCATTAAAACTTTAAAGGGGTACTGTACGCCATTTTCATTAAATTTCCGGTGACAACAACGATCTAATATCGATAATATATAGAAACATAAGTAATTTGAGTCGAAGATGTATTCTGTAAACGCTCAGGTTAATAGGCTATCTTAAAATTTAATAATTTAAAAGTTAATAATTTGATATAAATTGAATTTATGACTGGAGCCATAAAATGGCGTCAATTAAATTACGAATTACCGTAATCAAAAATAGTAATTGAGGGATACTGGATTTTTAAACCGATCGCACACACGATTGCTTAAAATATTATGATGATACGGGGAGAACACTCAAGCCACTCACTGACTAGCGACGATACAATAACTTAAATGATTATATGGGACTAGTATGCATATAATATAATTTTTATTTGATTCATTTGGTTGAAAACTTTACAAAAATTACTCGACAACGACAATTTGTATTTTTGCATTCCGGTAAATTTGTCATCCGTAACATGACTTCGTACTCAACAGACTTTCAAATAATGGAAAAATTGTTACCTTATTCTCCGACTCGGAGACTATAGAAACCAACAACAACATGTGGCGTACATTACCCCTTTAAGCAGCAGGGAAGCTCAAGAAGCAACGGGATTACAGGCATGCAGAGCATCTCATATTCTAATTCATTCATGTCAAGTTTCATAAATATATTTCGCCGCATATTTCGGTTTATGTACATGTATGCTATGAATGTTCATGTTGATGTTTCATTGTATTGTATTTTAACTTGTGAATCGTCCATGTGTATTAATAATTCTGTTTTACTGGATCTAGCCATTGACATTATTTGATTTAATTTGATGATACAAACACAACGACCCTATCTGAAACGTGAAAGGTATAGGTACTTAAGCAATGTATTAGCAGGAAATCTTCGATACTCCGGTGACCACAAGAGGGAAATGTATATACTTGAATTATGATTTTCTTTTTTCTCTCTATTTCGCAACGTTTGGTCTTGATTTATTTCGGTTTCAACTATAGTAATATTCCGTTATCCGTTAACTTGCTGAAGTCAGCGAAGTGGCAAGACATTGAAGTTTAGTAAATGTCGTCTGATTGTTAAATATAATTTTAACAATAATTGACATAAAAATTAAACTAAAAAACATTAAAAACGGAACAATATCATCACAATCACAACCATCACCACGACCATCATCATTAACAACGACACAAAATTGAACAAATAGAGTTCATTGGCGGAAATTTGGGCGCGTTGGATCGACAAACCATTTTTGCAAACTAGCAGGGTAGGCGTTTTTGTCAACCTGTCATGTAACAGGGGCAATTCAACTTCGTTTGACCCGATACTGGTCCGATTTTGCATCATATTTTAGAGTATGGCCCATATTGACGTCACGATTTACTCCCATGCCGTGCCCAAACCAGACAAATCTGCCTTGGCGTTCATCTAGGGTGTCTAGCGCCCAAAACTATGGTCTAACATTCATTAAAGGGGCACCCATGGGCCCAAAATAGGTCGAAAATGGCAATTTTCGATTCTACAACAAGAAGCAGAAATGTCATCAGAGGGATTAATTTTTAATTTTATTGGACGGCCCCCGCGCCAAATATGCTGTCGTATCGCGAGCTTTATGTTTCCAATTTGTTTTATGGCGATAATGAGCACGGGACTTGTTTCATAGCAGAAATCTGAAAAACAATCATTTTTCACTATAGTGGTCAGTGGGAAGACAAGAAAGTCGCCCAAACTATATTAAATTGCGTCTATTTATATACCCACGTCAAAATAAATAAATTTGGTTCGAAAAATAGGTTACAATACACCAAATGATTTGCATAGGCCTCAGTGTTAACAAATCCCGCTGGCCTGTATTCGCAGGAAAGCTTTGATCCTGCACTAGTATATAAAATTGAAGAACGCCCTTTTAGAAACAAGAAAATGTGCTCAAAAGTACTTGTCAACGATCTCGATCTCGCTGCAGTTTGACAAACGTCATAATACCCTTAAAATTGAGAGAAAAAAATGACATCGAAAAAGACACCAACCCCTCCCATAAATTATTCGCCAATTTGACAGCCGTAACTGTTCACCATGTGGCTATATTTTATGTTTCTCGTCGGGAAACACGTTTGTGCATATTTTCGTGCAATTTTCATCCATGTACCATTGACCATTCAGCTGCCAGATTTTTGTTTAGGCTGATCCTAGCTTGGGGGTTCCAGGGGAATCACTCTACTAATTTGTATTTGGTGTATTGAAACCTATAGTGGTCAGTGAGAAGACAAGAAAGTCGCCCAAACTATATTAAATTGCGTCCATTTATATATCCACGTCAAAATAAATAAATTTGGTTCGAAATATGTCTGTGTTCTTACTTTATTAACCATTTTCTGCCACCAGCCGTAGCTGAATGTGCAAAACAATTACCTTGACTTGAATGTCAATTTTTTTTCATTTTAACTGCATTTGGCCAAAGTTAACAATGACGATGTACATTCTGGTTGTCGATCAGATAGCTTGTAGATACCACTCCCAGAAAATATACCATACGATTCGCTAGGCGAATTGGGCGCACTTAGGTTTCACATTGGGCGCACCTACACAATTTAAAAAAAAAATCGACAGAAATCCAAAATTGTCCCTTCACTAGAATGCATTTATTGGGGAAATTTGAGCGCGTTGGATCGACAAACCATTTTTGCAAACTACCTGGGTAGGCGTTTTTGTCAACCTGTCATCTAACAGGGGCAATTCAACTTCGTTTGACCCAATACTGGTCCGATTTTGCATCATATTTTAGAGTATGGCCCATACTGACGTCACGATTTACTCCCATGCCGTGCCCAAACCAGACAAATCTGCCTTGGCGTTCATCTAGGGTGTCTGGCGCCCAAAAATATGGTCTCACATTCATTAAAGGGGTATCCATGGGCCCAAAATAGGTCGAAAATGGCAATTTTCGGTTCTACAACAAGAAGCAGAAATGTCATCAGAGGGGTTAATTTTTTATTTTATTGGACGGCTCCCGCGCCAAATAAGCTGTCGTGTCGCGTGCTTTATGTTTCCAATTTGTTTTATGGCGATAATGAGCACGGGACTTGTTTCATAGCAGAAATCTGAAAAAACGACCAGTTTTCACTTTAGGTTACAATACACCAAATGATTTGCATAGGCCTCAGTGTTAACATATCACGCTGGCCGGTATTCGCAGGAAAGCTTTGACCCTACACGAGTAAAAAAAAATTTAAGAACGCCCTTTTAGACACAAGAAGATGTGTTCAAAAGTACTTGTCAACGATCTCGATCTCGCTGCAGTTTGACAAACGTCACACTACCCTTAAAATTGAGAAAAAAATGACATCGAAAAAAACACCAACCCCTCCCATAAATTATTCGCCAATTTGACAGCCGTAACTGTTCACCATGTGGCTATATTTGATGTTTGTCGTCGGGAAACACGTTTGTGCATTTTTTCGTGCAATTTTCATCCATGTACCATTGACCATTCAGCTGCCAGAATATTTTTTATGCTGATCCTAGCTTGGGGGTCCCAGGGGAAATCACTCTACTAATTTGTATTTGGTGTATTGAAACATATAGTGGTCAGTGGGAAGACAAGAAAGTCGCCCAAACTATATTAAATTGCGTCCATTTATATACCCACGTCAAAATAAATAAATTTGGTTCGAAATATGTCTGTGTTCTTACATTATTAACCATTTTCTGCCACCAGCCGTAGCTGAATGTGCAAAAAAATGACCTTGACTTGAATGTCAATTTTTTTCATTTTAACTGCATTTGGCCAAAATAAATAACTAAATATTCCCGACCAAGCAGAGCGAAAATTGAAATTCGACCCACCTTTTTTGACTCGAACCAAAATATGTTCGACCCAAAATGTTTGGCCGAGGTGGTCATTTATGATCATGAAGTTGTTGCGGACAATTTCTGTTTATTTTCGGACTTTGCCTATTTTCGACGCATTTTTGAACATCTGACCCGGATTTGTTTTACCCAACATTTCATCTCACCTTCTAAGGACGTTGCCATGGTTATATGCCACACAAAATTTTCCTGACCGAACAGAGCGGAAACTTAATTCCGACCCACTTGTTCGGGGTCGACCAAAAATGTTTTTGGCCACATTTTCCTCGACTCGACCCAAAAATAATTCTTGCCCAAAAAGTTTGGCCAAGGTGGCCACTAATAACCCTGAAGTTGTTTCGGACATTTTCCTTTTATTTTCGGACTCTGCCTATTTTCGAGGCATTTTTGAACACTTGAGCCGGATTTTTTCACCCAACATTTCGTCTCACGTAACTAAGGATGTTGCCATGGTTATTTGCCACAATCTCCGAACAATCTCGCTTAAGGAATAAGGAATAAGTAACGGAATTCACCCCGCTAAAACATTTCATTTTTCAGGTTAACAGTAAATTAGCAACATTTAGATAAATCAACCCGAGGGAGTGATTGTGCCAGAACCAGAAAATGGTGGACGCCGGTGATATCGTTGGTGGTGTGGTAGTATGTTTAGGCCTGACTACGATCGTAATTGTAATATTCGGTGGTCCTTGGATAGTATTAACCGTCAACAGGTGAGGATTATATATATACGAACTTTTTGGACTTTCAGCTTCACCGAATACCTAACTCTTTGCTCTCCATAGTAATTCTGAAAATCACTTCATCTAAAGAAACACCATGCAGGAATATTTTGATTATTTGGGTGACTGGCATTCAGATGTGTTCAAATGTGGTCACCGGGTCAAATAGGTGAATATTTTGGTTTAATGAAAAACCGCCAAAAATGTATACCCGTCTGTCAAAAATTATCTTCTCGAAAACCATAATACCAAATGGGTTCTTTGGTGTGGGTGTCACCTATATGCCTCACATTCAGATTTTTCAAACGAGGTCACCAGGTCAATTAGGTGTGAAGCCAGGTCCATAAGTAATTCTTAACACCGTGCATATCTATTTGGATTATATTTGGTATAGATGGTCCATGTGTGACCAGAATTCAGGTTTGTTCAAACGAGGCCAGCATGTCAATTATGTGCGAAGCCAGAGCATAACTCCCCCATAGTAATTCTTAACACGACTTCTCAACAATCACCAGGCCGATTTCGCCTATATTTTGTTTGGAGGGTCCTTGTGTGACTGGAATTCAGATATGTTAAAATGGGGTCAATCTTTTGGTTCAATGTCAGACCAAAAGACAAGTAAATATAATTTGTGAATTTTGTTAGATTTAACTCCCTAATAGTTGCTCAATTAACAAAAAGAAAATGAAAAAGAATTTTGAAAAACTAACACCGTTATAGCATCTGCCAGGGTAACCCGGGTCACCACACCAAATTTGATCTTCTTACCCTTTCTCATTGATGGGTCATTAAAGTTAAATTTGAATTTCAGATGTTCTAAGCAGCCTGTCAAAATATTCAATATTTGTTTCTTTAGAAGTGAGTGAGATGGTATCTAACAAACTAATCTATTGTATGTATTTGTTTGAATATCTGGTCAGTCAAAAGTAGCAGATATGCGGATCAAACACCCTTTCTTCAAATGAGTTGACTTCAACTTCTAAACATATCCACCGAAATCACTAAACCATTGGGTATCACTGGGTGATGTGGATAGCGGCAGAGCTATGAGATTTAAAACTATCTCCACAACCCCAAATACTTTAGCCCCTTCTTAAGACAAATTATTTGAGATTTTGACTTCAAGTTTTGTGTACACATACTGATATATGGATTCGCGTTATAACTTTTTTTTTATATAATTATCAGTTATAAACAGCAAAAACAGCGAAAAAGAACACATAGAACACTTTGTGGACGTGAAAACTGATGACATGTCCGATGTAACTGATGGCTTGTGAGATATATACTCTGGAAAGAACCACTGAGCGGCAGACATCCCCAAAAAATCGATTTAATATACCCGCCGTACTTAAGGACAAATTTGGTATCTTTGGAAAGGTGATGATATATGATTAGGGACGGGATGAACAACAAACTGATAAAAATATGTTTAGTGCCAATTACCATCAAACTCATTCACGTTTTTCTCAAATGATACAATGAATCAAATATTTGTGAATATCTGTCTGTGGTCTAACTTCTATATATAACTTTAATGGTACAATCGAGATAGCACCAATGCGGTCTAACAGGGGTATCTTTTTACGAGAAAGATAATGGTGGGTGGTTAAAATTTTCTAAAGTAACGTTGTTGGTGTCAGGGGAGGGGCTATTTTAGCGCAGATTTCGACCAAATTGATATATTATTCTTCTCCATGATACGAGGAATATAATCATGTGATTTAAAGACGCCAAATTGGTGCCGTTTAGGTGAGAGATGGGGGGGGGTGGTAATAACTATGATAAGAATTTGTTTAGTTGCCGGTGAGTCTAATAGACGTGGTTTAAATGTGACAGAAGTGGCACGGTTCAAGTCATGCATGAGGGGAGTTACATCAAAGTTGATACAAATATATTTAGCACTAATGAATTAATCACATTTGGTGTCGTTTGGGTCATGGATGGCGAGAGGAGATTCACTAGCATTGATAAGATTGTTCAATTCGCCGATATCCAACAGATGTATATCATCTCCCAGGCCATCTCCATATCGTTCTAACGAGTTTTTGGCATTCCAATTTCACAATCTCGGCAAATGGTGACCGAATTAAGTGACTTGAACAATTATATCTTCTTAACTGTCATATTATATGGAGATGGAAATCAGGGCATTCCTACACTGATCTAGCAACACAGATACATAGAAGAAAGCATTAAACGTATATTTATATCATTCTATCAAGAGATACATATATTCTTGCAAACTGAGGGACCTTGAATCGTCAGAGGATTGCATATTAGAATGGTTCATTCATATTATAGCACAATTGAGTCTGTCCCATCAATATAGTTTCCACAAAAAAGTTACAATTGCCAAGAGATATGGATATGTAGAACAGGCCTGTTCAAAAATAGTGATCACAGTGTGCAGTCAAATATGGTTACTTCTGAGATAAGTGAAAACGCAGTCCGTAGCACATGACTTTTCAGGATCCTCCAATAGTGACATCTAACAAGGGTATATCTGCCCGATACAGAGGATTTCTTTCATTTTTTAGAACAGACTCATCGCCTAACATAAACAACTCAAAATCTCGCTCTGTGTTGGGCATATGTTCCTGCTATACACACATACCATCATTACTTTTAAACTGAAAATGATTAGCCAGAGGAGCATTTCTTTAAAACATCTGTATCTTCATGAAGATATGATAACCAGGTGTCCTCATTTTTGTCTTACCCACTAGATTGATTGATACATCTCTGTCTTTTATTATTTTTGAACTGATGTGTTTATGACGTTCATGTTTCATGGTATAACGTCTGAATTATACGCAGTTGTAAATAAATAAATACTTCTTTATTGGTGGGATGGATTAAACGTGATAAACAAAATGACAATCGCTCCGATCCGACAAGGTGAGCCACTACTTATATTCCATGTGTAAGAATCATGTTTTGTGATGCCATTTAGATATACAATTTATGAGAATATATATGTGCAACACTTTGAGAGCATTAGTATTCTCTATTCCCACCAAATGTCCACAACATGCAGAGGGTTTCACATCAATTTAACATGGGCAACGCCGGGTAACCCTGCTAGTATGCAATAAATACAAAAACGGTTGTTCCGTAGTGTTGAAGACGTCCCACATTAATTTTACATTCGATAGCATTTCATTGAATGAATGATTTGATATATTCATCAGTAACTGGTAATCCAAACGAATCGAGATATGTTGCAATGTTTCCATTGAAGAAAATTGCAACCCAGTGTTCTCCCGGGTTTTCTGATGTATGCGTATTTACTATGTATGCTTTTAGATGGTAAGGTGTTTCGTGTGTTAGCTGATCTTTTTGCACATACCACACCGTGGGAGAGGTAAGACTATCTGTCTAGTATATGCTGACTTTCATGTTTCTTAAAACAATAAATCATCACATCTCTGTAAATGAAACACTAATTTGATTTGGGAAAGTTTATTTGTACCGTATTACCATTTTCAATATAAACATAGCATAATTTACGCTAAAAAAATACTCTTACATATTATTTAACATTTCACAACTCTCCCGTCTTTGAATATATATTCGAAGACTTTCACTTTTGCTAAAAATGCACTTGTAAAGTAACACACTTCGATAACGTGTTTCTTATAAATCCTGTGTGTACGGCATTGATGACAATATGGGCCGCCCTGGCATCGATGGCACTATGAGCCACCCGGCATTGATGACACTATGGGCCACCCGGCCTTGATGATACTATGGGCCATCCCGGCCTCGGTGAGTGACATTCTGGGCCACCCCGGCGTTGATGACACTATGGCCCACCCGGCATCGATGACACTCTGAGCCACCCCCGGCCTCGATGACACTCTTGTTCACCTCCGGCCTAGATGACACTGTAGGCCACCATCTCATCGGCGGGCTCTCTGTGCCACCCCCTCATCGGCGGACAATCTGGGCCTCCCCCTCATTGGCGGACACTCTGGGCCTCCCCTCATCGGCGGACAATCTGGGCATCCCCTCATCGGCGGATACTCTGGGGCTCCCCTCATCGGCGGACACTCTGGGCCTCCCCTCATCGGCGGACATTATGGGCCTTCCTTCATCCGTGGACACTCTGGGCCTCCCCTCATCGGCGGACACTCGGGGCCACCCCCTCATCGACGGACACTCTGGGCCCCCCTCATCGGCGGACACTCTGGGTCATGACCCAGACTGTGTACAAGCCACGGGGTGGACCAGAGTGTCCGTCCATACTACTTTGGGGTACATCATTGCTTGGAATTTGCAAGGCTATGTCCTTTTTACATGGACTTTACATGCCTTCTATCAGAGTATATCATTGTCTATCTGACTATCATATTTTTCCAGAGTAGAGCCATGTAAATCATGGTTTATCTGGCTTTACTAGAGTAATATTACACGGATATGAGCGATAAGTCTATCTCGCCCTAGGACATTTCTCAGCTGAGGTGTTTTCTGAATCTTTTGTGAGAATATATATCATCGGTGTCGTACTCAAAAGTTAACAGGATGATACAAGAATATTCTTATAAACAAATAAGCTAAATCCAGAAGTGTTTAGTCACATTATGTGATTCATATAGCCTACAATCTGTTATCTCAAATGTTAAAGCTTTTGAAAGCGCACCTAGGTACTACCGTGGTATATGCAGAGTAATTCTACCAGGATAATTAACCCCGATATTATGATAAAGTTATAACTTTACCATATTATCGAGGTTAATTATCCTGGTAGAATTACTCTGGTACAATTGCTCTAGTAGAATCCCATGAACATATTTACATCCCGGTACCTTGGTGAAATACATGGGATGGAACATTTTACTGCAGTTCAATTTTATCAGAGTAAAATTACCTGATTCCAGACACCCTGGTAGAATATCACAGAATACCAGAGTGTTCTTAGCTCACATGAGACGAAGTCTATGGTCGATCTATAGTCACAACTCCTCGTCCGACTAGCCGTCTATCCGTCCGTCAAATATTATTTGAACATCTTCACCAGATCCATATGACCTAATGGGTTCACTCTTGGTGTGGATGTTCCCGAGGTGATTGGTATTCATATTTGTTCAAATGAGGTCACTGGATCAAATAGTTTGGAAGCCATGGCCATAACTATTTCCCTCCATAGTAATTCTTAAAAAGACTTCGCAAGTACCATCGGGCCGAATGGGTTTGTTCAAATGAGGTCATTGGGTCAAATGTGGGCAGAGCCATGGACATAACTCCAGCAAAAATAATTTGTTAGATTGAACTGCTTGCTCAATTTTACCATAAAGAAAACAGGGCCATGTATTCGTTGGAAACACCAGACCTCACTTCCGTGTAGCATAATTGGGAGAATCATACAATCAAATAGTTTCAGTGAAATATCAATAGGTAACGTGTGAAGCCCCGGAGGTGACATCCGATTTTGTTAAAAGTCGTGGCCTCGAAAATAAAGTCGTGGTGACGAGAATGTGAAGGCGTGGCCACGAGAGCAAAGTGTTAGTCGTGGCCACGAGAATATGAAGTCGTGGCCTCGATAATATGAAGTCGTGGTATCGATAATATGAATCGTGGCCACGAGAATAAAGAACTTTGATGAACCATAATCCTTTCGCTATTCTGGCCCATCAGGATAACAATTGATCAACTGGATACAGGGTGGACGCCAAGATGGCAACCAGGGGTTTACTGTATGGTCATAGGTGAGATGAATATGGAGTTATTGTATGGTCATGAATGATGTGAATAGGTATATAAGGACTGGCTATATGGTTCCACGTTGGTTGTCAATTGTGAGATGTATAGGTATACAAGGAGCGGCTGTATGGTCATGTATTAGGTGAATCGGTATACATGTCGTGACTGTATGTGTATGGTTGTGTACCCAGTATGGGTGTATCCGATGTGGCTGTATGGGCATTTATGTGGTGTATGATATAACGAGAGTAGCTACATGGTCATATGTGTCTTATGTATATACGGAGTGACTGTAAGGTCATGAGTGGGATGTAATGGCGTACCGTGTGTGGCTGTATTGTGACAGGTGCGTGTACATGTATATATGTGCTGTCTGTATGATCATGGATGTGATGTGTAGATACATAGGGAGTGATTTTATGGTTATGGGTAATGTATATAAGTGTACATGGAATGACTGTACGGTTATTATGGAAGTGTATATGCATACGTGGAGTGAGCGTGTGGGAATATAGGGAGTGTCCTTGTGGTAAAGTTGGGATGTATATTTACATATGTCGTGGATGTATTATCATTGGAGTGTGTATAGGAACAGTGTTCGCGCTGTCGGTAGCCAAATTAGCCAATGGCTAATCTTTTTCAAATTTGGCTAATAAAAATTTCATTTGGCTAAACTTTTGGCTAAACTTTTTTTGACCCCAAATAGAGACTGGAAGCATGAATTTTTGGCAAGTGGGTTTTTAATTCTGTGATGTGAACGATCTTGTCCGAAAACATCGTATACGTACGTGGAAACCCGAAACCCGATCGCGGACAGTACAAAGGGAAACCCGTCACTCTGCACGAAACAGCAAAAGGTCATATCATTATTTTACATTTAATCCGCTAATCCCCCATTGTCTGTATGGTCACCCACGGGGCTCCTGCACAATGCATGTTTATGATGACATTGTATTTATGACGGCCAAGGTTTATGAGCACCAAGTGTAAGACAATAGCTTAATCAGCCAAATGTGAATCACGACAGATATTTTGTCGCTATTTTTCGTCAATACCGATACATTCAAAATAATATCCATGCGTTTATGACAGATTGTAATTTGATAATGGCGTAACAATATTAAGTTATTAGTTTCCAGAGATGTCACTTAGATATTTTCGCAAGGATAATTAATATTTAATGATTTAAAAGAAGAAAGTGGGGAAATGTCCGGTTGGGAAATGTCCGTATACCCAATCCCGGGTTACCCCCCCCCCCCCCCCAAATCACTCTTTCACATAAAGATTAATAATTTTTTAATAAATGACATATATAAAAATATTTCTAGTTCATCAAAATTAGTTAAATTATTGTGTATTTTACCTGTGCATGTTAGATTTGACGTTTTAGTCATTAATTGTGAAGCGACCATAAAACGATGATTTTTTTGTTTAATTTGGCCAAAAAAAATTTGGCTAAAGTTTTTTTCATTTGGCTAATAAAATTTTCATTTGGCTAAACTTTTGGCTAAAAACAATTTCGGTCCAGCGCGAACACTGTATAGGAAGTAGCTATATGATCATGGATGGCGTGTGTGAGTATACAGTGAGTTTATGAATTGTCATGTGTGATGTGTATATGTAAATATGGAAGGTATGGGTGGTCGTTTGTGTGGTTATTGGTATATCTGGAAAGGCCGAATGGCCATTGATAAGCTGCATATGTATATCTGGAGTGAATATATGGTCATTGATGTGGTGTCTATGTATATACACATGTATTGAATATCTATTTGGCCACGGTGTGGAGAATATGTACACATGTGGTGTCTATATGTTCATAAGTCATGTGTAGGAGTATACCTAGTGTCATGGGTGAGAATATGGATATGGATATGAAGCGATTGACTTATGATCATGAACCTGGTGAATATTACATATATACAGGGAGTGACTATATGGTCATCATCATCATCATCATCACCATCATCATCATCGGAACAAGTCATTTGACTTTTAGTTCCGGTACAATTGAATACATTAATGGATTTGCATAATATGCATATTAGTGTGAGTATATCAACTGACGTAATCGTAATCATACTTCAAGTGATAGAAGTAGGCGTCTATGTTAGTCTTAAATCCATCCAGAGATTTTAGTTGAACGATATGGTCTGGCAGACTATTCCAAGACGATACCACACGCTGCGTGAAGAAGAATTTTCCAATATTCTTGTTGAACGTTTGTCTGTATAATTTCCTGCTATTTCCTCTTGTTGTTGTGTATGTAGACATTTGAAAAAGGCAACTGGTGTCCAAATTGTACAGTCCATTTAGCATCTTATATGTTTCAATTAAATCTCCCCTGAATCTTCGATATTTAACTAACATCAGGTTGAGTTTAATTAGTCTCTCTCGATACTCTAGTTCTTTGAGTTGAGGAACCATTTTTGTTGCTCTCCGTTGCACTTGTTCTAGTGAAATGCATTGGTATTTTAGGTGTGGATACCATGCCGTATTGCAGTACTCTATTATTGGTCGAATCATGCTGATATAGATTTCCCGAAATGTTTCTGGGTCGAGTGTTGTAAATGTTCTCCTTATAATACCAAGGGTCTTATACGCTCTGTTGCATATTTGATTTATGTGGATATCAAATTTAAGTTTATCGTCAACATTCACTCCTAGGTCTTTTTCGCATGTGCTTACTATGATTGGTGGATTCAATGGCGTATTTGTCATGAAATACTCTATTTTTGGGTTGTTATGTCCGAAGTGTATTACGTGGATTTTTGCTGAGTTGTATCGAAGTTGCCAGTCTGGGGACAATTTGCAAACTGCGTTTATGTTCGTCTGCACATTTTTGTGATGGGGATTTCCGATAATATTTGTGTCATCTGCGAATATTTCGCAAAGTCCTTTTACACATTCTGGCAGATCATTAATGAAAATTATAAAAAGTATAGGCCCTAAGACCTCTCCCTGAAGCACGCCACTTGTTACTGGTGTGCAGTCCGAACATTCAGAATATACGCGTACCCTCTGCTCTCGGTTACTAAGGAATTGTTTTATCTATCCTAGGATGTTGTTGGTAATGCCATACGATCCAAGCTTTCGCAAATGTGTGGAACAGAATCAAACGCCCTTTTAAAGTCTAGATATACTGCATCAACTGGTTCATTTTTGTCCAGTGCTGATGTAATGTGTGATAGGTATTCTATGAGTTGGGTCTTACACGATCTTCCTCTCCTGAATCCGTGCTGACACTTGGTAAGTAAATTGTTTTATTCCATATAGCTCATTACAGCGTTGCTAACACAATGTTCGAGAACTTTACATAAGATACAAGTGAGACTCACCGGTCGGGAATTTCCGGGGTCGTCTTTTCTGCCCTTTTTAAATATACACGTAACGGTTGCCTTTTGGCATATAGTCGGTACCTTTCCTTCTGTGGTGGATCTATTGAACAGTATGCATAGTGGGTGGCTTAACTCACTTGCCGTTTCTTTCAGAAGTTTGCAATGGATGTTATCAGGGCCACAACTTTTAATCTGGTTTAGTTCACTTAACTTCATTTCGATGGCTCTTGGTGTTATTTGAATATCGGATAAATAGCTTCCATTTGATTTATGTTTTACATTTGGCATTTGGTTGAGATTTTCAGAAGTGAATACTCCCGAAAAGAAATCGTTCAGTACTCGCGCTTTATCGTAGTCGCCGGTTACGCATCCATCCCGACCTTGTTCTCTTAGGTCCCATACTCTTTGTGTTGATGTAGGTTTACTGCGCACATAGTTCCAGAATGCTTTGGGGTTTCGTTTTGACTCCGATGATAATTGTCTCTCGAAAGATTGCTTTGCTGTTTTTATAGTTGAATTTGATTTTTCTATGCACGTTTTATATAACTTGTATGCTTTTGATGATCTCGATTTTCTATATTTCTTGTATGCTTGTCTTTTCTCTCTGATCGTTGACATCACTCCACTATTCGCCCAAAGATTCTTCTGCTTTTTTTGTGTATTTTTCATGAGTAGTTGGTATATATTCTTTTTATGGGTCATGCGTATATACCCATATTTATATGGGTCATGTGTAGGGGTATACCCGGTGTGCCTGCATTCTGATAGTTGTATTGTAATTGGTGGTGTGTACGGGTCTAACCAAGTATGGCTGTATGGTGATGGGTCAGGTGTACGTGTATAAAGTGTCATTCATGTATAAATAAACACCACACAAATGACAATATAGTATGGAACTTTATACCCGTAACCTGACGCATGACCATACATCCATGAGTCACAATGCAGGCACACCTACACATGACATCCCCTGTGTACATATTCTCCACACACATGGCAAAATAGACATTCAAGATATGCATAAACATCACAACAAGTACCATATAGTCACACCAGGTATACATATGCACTTCACCAATGGCCATTCAGCCCTTCCAGAATATACAGTCATTCATTGTACACCTATACACATTACCCATAGCCATAAAATAACTCCCTAGTTATCCACACATCCCATCCATGATCACACAGACAGCACATGTATACATATACACCCACCTGTCACAATAGAGCCTCACACGGTACATCTGTACATCCCATCCATGACCTTACAGTCACCCCATATACATAAACAACACACATATGACAATGTAGCTATTCTCATTATATACATACACCACATCAATGCCCACACAGCCACACCGGGTTAATCCGTACTGGGTGCACACAACCATACACCATACAGTCACTTCTTGTATACCGACACACCTCACACATGGCCATATAACCACTACTTGTATACCTATACATCTCACCATGGACACACATGGCCATATAATAACTCTCTGTATACACATTCACCTCACCTATGATCATAAGGTAACTCCATGGCCGCGATCTTGGCATCCACCATATATCCAGTTGATCAATTATTATAATAATGGGCCAGAATAGCCATATATTGAGATTATGGTTCGTCTCAGTTCCGTCTCAAAGTTCTGCCCATTTCTTTTCAATAATATGGCCAGAATCACAAAAGAGGTTCTCGACACTAACTAACATTGATAATAACCAAGCGAGTCACAGGTTGCTACCTTTTTCGGAAAACGCAGATAATAATGTTCGGGCTATATGTAAAACATAAACTTTTTACCGAATATGGTTGCCATTGTGGAAGCCATCTTGAGCAATTTGGTCTATACACACCGCAGTGTGACACATTTAAGATAGACAAAAACAATAAACACCGTTCATACTAAAGATAGTTACATTTTACTTGAATAAATGGTCCAAACCTAAAAAGTTAATTTTTGCCGATATTTATGTCAAGTTTGTGAGAGAAAATTCCAGTATTTCTGGTAATGGTAATGTGGTGACAATAATAACAATTAACCATGGTGCATCAGACATTTTGAATTAAATGTATAGAAGGCCAAGTAGCCAATGTTATACATCAACCACACCTTGTAAGCGATTGCAGGACACACTGGAGCAATATCTAGGTTCCAATGATTTGGAATATTCATAGGTAATGATATGCCTCACTTACATTACAAAGTTCTGTTCATTTCTTGTTGAAATATGACTAGAATCCCAATTGTGACTGTTTGTGAAATTTTATAGCGCTTTTGGAAAAATCGGAAGGGGCTAGGACCCCAATAATTGCACATTTCATTGCTCAAATGATCAGTTAATATAAAGATACAAAATAAAGTCACATTTCTCAACCAGTTCCAAACAGCATAAACTGATCTGGAAGATATTAGTGAAAAAATGTCATATTTTCAAATTCCGGCGGCCATTTTGGCGGCAGATGGGGAGTTTCAATTTAATAAAAGTGGCATTATGTCTTAGCTTCACGAAGATATATACATTTGTATACATTTTACTAGATTTTTCCGCTATAATTTGATCGAACTGACTTGAGGCATTGGATGAAAAACGGCGGCCATGATGGACGCCATCTTGTCTTGAGTCTTCACGGCCAATTTATTTGCTTAAAAGTTGAAGGACATAATAAGAACCAAAATGAGTGGGTGAAGTTAAGTCCCGGGGGTGAAAGGTTGTCCCTATTAGCTCCCGGACTAAATGGCGGCCCGGAACATTCGCCATGGGTTAACCCTATGTGTCAGTGTTGGGCATGTATAGATATGGGAGACAATGGGGATTCCGACAATACTAAAATGTTTGGGGTACAAATTGGTTATGCTGTCATAATGATCGTCTGAACCTTAGACATGCATACATATAGTATAGGTGTTGCATTGGACGTGTGGGTCAATTTTCTGCGTGCTAAAGGTTGTTCCACACCGGGCGCGAGAGAGCGATTATAACGGCCGTTTTCTAACGTCCGTAGCAGTTCAAAGCGCGCGATTTTTATGTTCACACCGCAAGCGACCGACTCGCTGACCACGAGGCGATTATAGCAGTGATTTTATGCTTCGTCGAATTGTCGCTTTGTTGCAAACCAGCGAGATAATTGGACGGCTCTCAAATAGGCGTTTATACGACCGTTATTTTTCTATTTGATGACGGCACACTGATTTGTCGCCGCGATAATGGAGGACTTTAGCGAGAGGCTAATAATCGAAATACAACACATGTGTATCTGTATGGCACATGTGTGTCTGTATGACTGTGTGTGTCTGTATGACTGTATGTATGTATGCCATGTGTGTCTGTATGACTGTATGTCTCTATGACTGTATGTCTCTATGACCATATAATTAAACCATTTATTTTTGTTATTTTTCGTGACTGAAATTCCACCTTAGATTACTATATGCAGTTTATTCCTTGTAAAGAACTAAAATCATGGACCGTATAATCTGCTCCATTGGCTGGTGAATTATATTTTGGTATAATCAGGGGAAATGATAAAGAATATAACGAGGCTAGTTCATTCCAAAAGACGTTGTGGTAAACATGAGACAATGCATTCATCAACTAATAATAATCGCGTATTACCGGGTGGGAGCACTATTATAACTAATGTGTAGAAACGATTACACATCAAATGTGTAAACCCGGTTAATACACATAGCAATGTGTAGTTTTACATACAAATACATTGACCAAGTGCCGTTCTACACATAATGTGTACATTTTATTACACACACTTGTGTAAGAATGTAGATCGTGCGCATTGCGTGCCTTCAGTTTCATAGTCTGCTACATGGCGACGATATTGTTTGAGTATATGTTTTGGAATACAATTTACTACTGTCTCAATACCCATGTAATTTTGAGTGACGAGAATAAACAAATTGAAGACAAGGACTGTAAGTTCAGAATTCCGACTTGTGAGTATTGTATTAATGATATATGAGGATATATTTGTTAAAACTTTCATGAAGAATACTGCTCTTACTCTTGTTTATATGATTGTTGTAATACGTTAGTACTAATCACGTGCAACCACGCCACGACCATGGTTTGTTCATTTAAAACGAAAACTCACACATGACAGAGCAAAATATTACGTACCATTGTACGCCATGAAAGTTTTAACATATGAATCTCCATTTGCCATGAATACTATATACCCACAGTTCGGAATACTGAACTTTACATTCTTGTCTACGATATATATGTGTAAGAATTTACACAACATGTGTAAGGCATAGGTGTTGATTTTATGCACACCAGTGTGTATACTTGTGTATAAATTGACCCATTTATTGTGTAAAATATGTTTAAGATAAAAAATGAATAATGGTTGTGTAGCAGGGCTACACGTTGTTTGTAGAAACCCTACACATTAGTCATAAGTGTGTGGGGTGGGGGTATCCCCCATGCAGCCACCTGACTCCCCTGAAATTAGCGTACACACAGAATAATAACCTGACTATCGCGCGCGACGAAGCGTTTCAGTCGCTTGCGGTGTGGACATAAAAATCGCGCGCTTTGAACTGCTACGGACGTTAGAAAACGGCCGTTATAATCGCTCGCTCGCGCCCGGTGTGGAACAACCTTTAGTCTCCTGTCCGGAACATTCACCATGGGTCAGTATTGTCAGTATTGTCAGTATTGGGCATAAACAGATAGAGCATACACTGGGGATTCCAACAGCACAAATATGTAGGGGTGGGGTACAAGCTTTATACGGTGTCATTATGATCGTCCGGTCACTGATTTAAAGGTACTCAATCCGATTCGATGGTCTCCATATCATCAGATTCAAACAACAACAACAACAACAACAACAACAACAACAAAAAGAACAACAACAACAACAACAGAAACAACAACAACATTTTTTGAAATGCTGCTTTAGTAATCAGAGTCGATTAATTGCCCCAAAATAATGTTAACGGCAGTCAATTATAGTATAAAAATGCCCAAAACCTGTTATTTATGAAAATTAATAGATTTAAAAATCGATATCTGATCAATCTGAGCTTCCATGTGTGGGTTCCTCGACTCAAATCAAATATCTTTTAACCCCCGCCCGGGGCCGAAGCCAAGAAAATAGTAATTTGCAAACGTTAGTTCGGATTATGCATCTTTAATGGATATATCGCAAGTGCCGGTCAATTTCCTGAGGACTATAAGTCTCCGCCCCGGAGTATATTCGCTATGTGATTACTCTATGGTGTATAGATAGCATATACTCTGGATATTCCAACAATGCCAAAATGTTGGTGGTACAAACTAGGCACGGTGTCATAATGATTGTCGTAACCTCAGACGTGCATATAGTATATGTGTTGCATTGAAAGTGGGGGTAAATTTTCTGCGGGCTTAGTCTCCTGCCATGACTTCATATTATAGATGTCGTGGCCACGACTTTATTGTCGTGGCCACGACATGTTTCCCGTGGCCACGACTTTATTCTCGTGGCACTTTATTCTCGTGGCCACGTCTTGTTTCTCATGGCCACGATTTAACATTCTGGTGGCCACGACTTTATATTCTCGTGGCCACGACTTGTTTCTCGTGGCCACGACTTCATATTATCGTGCTGGCCACGACATTATAAAAAAAATTCAGATGTCACCTCCGGGGCTCCTTAGTAATATGAGTTTGCGAATTTTGTTCAATAAACCATATATTTGTAGTATTATATATTATTGGTAGTATTGGTGGTACTCTTTATAGACTAACAAAATCGCCCATTGTAAAAAAATTGAATCCCTGTATGTGAAAATAGGAAAATTTATTGGTAACTTGTTCGCGAAGATGATTGCTTTGGTCTTTTATTAATGTTCAACACAAGTTTCCAAGCTTCAGCATAATCGTGGAACACTAAATGTGTGATTAATATTTTACTCTGAATCTGATAGAATGACAGTGTCATAGGCACAATATATTGATGTAACTTCCTAAATGCTCAAAATATTTTTCTTCTATGAAATACAGATTTTCTATTGCACAATCATTCAGAAAACACTATAAATCGTTCAATAAGAGGGAAAATAAGAAAGGTGACATTGTTTCACCTTGAAATAAACCTACCTTGCTCACTAAAAAGTCTGACTGTGAGTTACAATTTTTCACGCATGATTTAATATGCGTATACATGCTTAGTATTACCCGCATAATCTTACCATTTATATCAGATTTCAACAGTTTGAGCCATAGTGCATCTCTCCACACAGTATCGAAAGCTTTTTGGAAACCAATAATTTAATTAGACGGATGTTAAAAATGAAATTCAAAGTAATGTGAACGATAATCTCAATAGTGCAACGACTGAGTTACTATACAACAACAAACTGAGTTACTATACAACAACAAACTGAGTTACTATACAACAACAAACTGAGTTACTATACAACAACAAACTGAGTTACTATACAACAACAAACTGAGTTACTATACAACAACAAACTGAGTTACTATACAACAACAAACTGAGTTACTATACAACAACAAACTGAGTTACTAACAACAACAAACTGAAATTTGATTGTTTGAAAACCGAAAGCAGAGGAAACATTGAAATTTTAGTCCAGTTCCCTGAAAAGAAAGTTCTAATTATTGTGAATAATGATGCGGACAACAAATGGCCCATATATGGAATGATGTAAATGTAATATCTACATATATGGAATGATGTAAATGTAAATGTAATATCTCCATATATGGAATGATGTAAATGTAATATATACATACACGCAATGATGTAAATGTAATATCTACAATATGGAATTATGTAAATGTAATATCTACATATATAGAATGATGTAAATGTAATATATCCGTATAATGAATGATGTAAATGTTATATTCACACATATGGAGTGATGTAAATATAATACATCCATATACAGAATTATGTAAATATAATGTGTCCATATATGGAATGATGTAAATGTAATATGTCCATGAATGGAATGATGTATATATAATATGTCCATATAGGGAATGATATAAATGTAATATGTCCATATATGGAATGATGTAAATGTAATATCTCCATATATGGAATGTTGTAAAATGTAACATCCCCATCTATATTTGCAGACAGAGCAATAGCCTGACCATGTTGGAAAATAATATCATGATTGTATGTGAACTGGAGGAGAAAACCCTGAATGACTGTATGCTGGAGGTCTTCAAGAAGCGTGAACGCGTGGAACCTCCTGATATCACGAAGCATCTCGCGGATATTAAAAATGAAATTATGGATGATGTTGAAAATCAGGTTAAAAATAATGTGAACAATATCCTTAATAGTGCAAAAAATGAGTTAGTTGATGACAAAAATAAATTTGAAACATGGAAGAAATCTGTTGTCGATGAAGTTGACTCATCCGATTATAAGAAGAAAGTGGCTGAATTTGTACCAAAACAATTCCGAACTGACGAGGAGGAGGCCCTAAGAACACTACAGATTGGATTCAATGTTATCATAAATTCGCGAAAGATTGGAGAATTGGTTGATTTTTTAAATAAGTTCCTGAAACAGGATTATTTCAGTTACAAAGTAGATCATTTGCTTAACATTTTACAATTTAGTTATGATCAGCGTAATTATCCAAAGCCAATTAGCTAAACTGATGGAGAGAAAAATGGAATCACCGCAGCTCTGTATGCGATTAAAAGTGAGGCAGATGGGAAGTTCTTTGAGAAAATCAACGTCGATAGTGCTATAAAAGAAGGTGTTGATCGACACAGTCAGGAGACCAGGAACAAGCTTGAGAGCCTGGAGAAAATGCAGTACGACATAAGAGCACGGATAGATGTACATAGTGGATATGGTATGTACTACTAATATATAATTACATGCGGCTCAACGCTTGTGGATATGATTCGGAACACATGGACAGAATACCAACATTTTCAACAGATGGAAATTTCATTAATGGCACAACATTATTTGCAAATTTCGGAACAAAAGTAGATTGAATTTGTTCTGATAGTTTGATATTCCAACCAGAATATAGAGATATTAAAATTGTTTTTGGACCAACATTAGACCAAGTTGAATATTTTCCAACGTTTTCGATAATATTTTTGGAAATTTCCAACCATTAGAAGTGTTATGTTGGAAATTTCCAACATTATGAAAGATTGAGATACCAATTGGAAAATACTAACACAAGGGGCCGGAGGAGGTGCAAAATTAATTTCCTGGACAGTTGGTCTGTTTTAACCCTTTTTATACTGAATACTCATTGACGAGTAGTTGCCTTAATGACATGTCAAGATAATAAGTTCACCAAATAACAATAGCTAGTTCGTTTGTTGAACTTATTATCTGATTATTTCCCACCAATGAATTTGAATCATTCTGCTCTTGTATTATATGTTTATCTGTCTGTTGTCTGATTTTATTCCACACCCATTGACGTGAGTCACATGTATTAAACAGAATCCCAGCCATTGAATACATATTAGTGTATACCTCTAGTGGATTACAAGCCGAAACTATTCTTGTTGACGTTGTCGCCAAGAAAGATGACGTACATTACGTTGATCATCGAGACCCCCACCCCCCCTTTTCGTACGCCGTATTCCGGCCTCTCTGGTAGGAGGTATTCGGTATTCCAAAAATACCGGTATTCGTACGCCGACCTTCGACACCGTCCAAAAAATTATCATAATAATAATATAAATGCGATTTTTGTCACAATAAATTCACGGTTTGACATAGATCGTCGATCATCGTCATTTTAGATCATTTTAGACATGGACACTGCAGGATGACTGGCGTTCGTACGGCAATAGAAAATTTATCTGGAAATTTCCATATTGTTGTTAACTGGTATTCCGTATTCCACCCTCTGTGTTAAGTGGTATTCCGTATTCCAGGGGGGTAGGGGCCTCATCATCAGCTTCCGGTGATCCCCCCATAACTACTGGTTATTTGTCAGACTTAAATCACAATAAAGGTAGCTATAGTAACAACGAAGGTGACATTCATGGATTGAACTTATCTGATTGAACGGTGTAGAATTAATACAGAACACAACTTGCATCATAATATCGAATCTTATATCGAACTCGTTGCGGACGGCGCAAAGTTGTATTTCGCTCGAGCAACTCATTCGATAAAAGAGTCTCGATTAAGATGCGCGTTGTGTTCTGTCTATTTATTACACAAACACCCCTCCAACTTAATAATAGACCATTCCAATGTATATTTCTATAACTGGGTGGAAGAATCCATTCAGTATAGAGAAAGGGTTAAGATGGAAGGGTGTCGTTGGAAATTCTAAGTTGGGTAGTAACCCTCACAGCGAAGAACTTCGATAGATTTTTTTACAGAGTCTTTATATTGTCTCCTGAGTGAAGATAGCAGGTTTCTTATATACTGATCGAAAACAAAAACGTTCTTCCAAATCCTCCAAGAGTCTTTACAAAATTCGTGTTCAATATCGTTTTTATTGGTGAGACATTTTCACACAAATGATCCAACGATTTAAAGGCCCACAACATGTCCAAGCATCATGATAAACCTAGTAATTTATCGATTAGTAGAACACTACTCGGTATAATAATACTATTGTTCGCTGCTTTTCGCGTTCTTTGGCAACATTATAAAGTGTTCCTTACTTTCTTAAATTGTACACTGCCATAGTGATGTTCTGACAATGAAAATGCCCCCCGACCGATTTCCGATTATCTGGAGGCACAATCGGTCGATGGCCGATTCCGATTATCGGAAGAACGCAGAACTTGGGTCGACATGTGTGTTATGGTATCCTGAATCCAAGAGGGTGTATTGCGGCACTATCATTTACATGTATATGTGTTCCTCTTATCTTATTTCAGGTGGAATTTACATGATATTAGTGGCAGTAGTAGCTATGTCATTATCATCACTGTACCTTAGCGTCCACATGAGATCAACATCAGTCAGACAAGATAGAAATGACCCTACTAGTAAGCCAGCGATCAGCAGAACCAAACAACTTACATCGGTAAGCATTACAGTTAAATATACAGAACCACACCACTTACATTGTTAATCATTACTAATCAAATCTGATACAATACAAATAAGACCATGAACTCATCAAGCAATAATGTCCATTTTATTTCAATGTTAGATCGATCGAGTTCGACAACCAGGTTTGTCCGATTTGTATGTGTACCCATACCATATATGGTACACATAATGACGACTTCCGGATCAACCATCTGTTGTCCGTCTTGCCGACCGTCCGCCAGTCCGCCCATCTGTTCGTAGACACTTGCTATCCGACACGATTACTCAAGTATTTTTTATCGGATCGTGTTCAAATTGTATGTGCATGTTGATGATGAAACACCCTCACCTGTATAGTTTTTGGTATCGATCGGTTGATTGGTTTAGAAATGATTAATGCTTTCCATCCATACATTGTGATGTTCTATCCGATGTCATAACTTAAGTATTTTTTTTGTCCGATTATGTTCATATTTTATATGTAGGTTTATGATGACACACCCCTCAACTGTATAGTTTTGGTATCGATCGGTTAAACGGTTCAGAAAATAAGTAACCCTGCACACAATGCTATCTGATACATCTAAGTCAAACAGTGTTCTTCTGGTCTGCCTGACATGTTTTACCTAAGTTTTTCTTAGCACGTTCTTCATCTGTATGGATTTTGGTATTGTACAGTTAACCCTTTCCACTCTTGTTTTTAAATAGAATTCATCCAAATTGCGATGACTTAAATTTGGTAACTGTGGTCCTCGTCACAAAATGCAGATTAAGTGCGAATTTGGGTTTGATCCGATATACTTTAACAGAGTTATGGCCCTTTATAATTCAAGTAACTGATAATGCAATAAATACCTGTTTGCCACTGTGAGATTTGAAGAGAAAACTCTCACACAGAACATGTGTATTATTGGTTTGAGTTATTTTAACTTGACACTAGTTAGCTAGGTAGATATATAGTCACCATGGCCAACACTTGGTTGCTAGCAGATTACAAACACTCAATAAGACACCTATTCTAAAAGAATAAATTAGAATAGTCCATTGTTTATTTGTAGGGATGTTTTACATACATTGCAGTTTACATACATTGTTGTTTACAGACACTGTATCTTATCTGAGAAATAAATTAACCCACCCATTCCGTTGTTCCATCATATGATGTCATTGAAAATGACTAACCCTCTCCACACATCATGTTGTCTTCTGATGGTTTTCATCTGTTCATTCTCATATTCTATGTCCAGGTTGATGGTGATCCATTTTTCACTTGCATATCCGATAGGCAAATATTAAATTATCTCTTTCATCTTGAACCAGGTTCAGTAAGGATTTCTATAAGCCACCAATTGAATATTCATCATTAGAGAAAATGTCTAATTTTGAAATTCCCTCAATTGCATTTGGGCAGCAAAATAATAATAATGGTGCTGGTATTCTTGAGATTGACTTATTGTATGGTGGTAAAATATATTTCACCCGATCACTTTTATAATGCCATCCAGGTTAATCATGACACATTCTTCACCTGTATAGATCTTGGTATTGATTGCATGGCTTTGGAAATATTAACCCTACGTTTAATAATATTTCTGCTGTTTACAGACATTGTATCTAGCCATACTGTATGCTATCCAATGTTATGACTCTAATATTTTCTATCTGTCCATTCTCATATCTCACCTTTAGTTATCTGATAATTCTGCATTAAAATATTTTATATCCAACCATTATCAATCATATTTGATATCCAGGTCTATAACCCCCTTACTTGTATATATGTTCAGGTATTGATCGGTATCTAATCTCAATGATCCCATGACTTTTTAATATGCAGCTAACACAACAACATAATATGTTATGTCTCACGTTCCAAAGTAATAAGTAGATAAATAGAGTTATTATGATGTTATGTACTTATTATATCTTTAACAGCTATGGTGCATCTGTCTGACTATGGTTGGGCTTAATTAACTGTATCACCCTATAACACATACATGTACATGTATCTATGTTTGAGTGACTTAATAGATTGAAATCGAATGCCATATCCATGTTCATATTGTGTTTATGTGAGCAATTTTCCCAATAAGTCTGATTACACTTGTGAACTATTATTTAATAGATAGCTGATTTGTTGAAAGTCTTTCACTCATGAAAATGTTGGTGTAAGGATTTATATCTGATTTGGCACTTAGTGTGGGCGTTAGTGCGATAACTTGAACAAACGTTAACCGATTCCATTCATATTGGATGAATGGATCATTCAGAACAATATCTCCATCGAGTTCGAAAACCAGGTTTGTTTATATTTGTTTTATCTGTATTACGACCCTTAGTTTGTCTATTTGTTGTTAGCAATTGTATGACCGTTAGTCTTAGTATGATAACTTGCAAAATCGATTCCATCCATATTGGGTATATGCATCGATCTTTCACAACAATAGCTTGATTGAGTTCAAAAACCAGGTTTGTCCAATTTGTTTACCTGAGTTATAGCCCTTATAGTTCTAAGTTATGGTTCTTTAGTTCTTCCATTTTAGTGATCTCGGTCTGACAGATTCACTCTTATGGGCACAAAAACTCGACCAGAGCCATCCTTGGTGCGCAACCCTTGTTGATATTTTATAGTGATTTGAAACACTCAACTGACATGCTCAGAACGGTGTAACAAAGAATCATGCCAAACTAAGTTATTTCCATAAATTTAGTATCAAAATATGCAGAAAACAGCATCATTGTCACAAACAAATTATCTGCAGTGGCTTGATCTTGTTGTCTGAATCATTGGCCGTCATGTTTATGTCCAATAATGTGTCCCGAATAAAGTGCAGTAAATATTTACATTTGTGCGCATAGTTCAAACATTGTGTTCTCTGAAATTGTACAGCCCATTTTGGAAATTTCGATAATTAAATTTGATTGCTACAATCTTCCAGTGGAGATAGTGTTTGGATTGTAACATATCTGTGTTATTCACTGAAGTTAGTGCATAATATGTCTTTAAAGGCTGACAAGATACTTCGCCAAATTGAAATGAAACAGTGTGCGGCAGAGATATGTGTAGTTAGTCTACAAGTCTACAAGGACATACAGAACTCTAATAGAAATATACTCGAGTCAGCCCTCATCGGAACTAATCAGGAGAACATTCGCATCCATGAGGTTCTTATAAACGTGCATGACGATATCATGAACCTCCCAGCATGTAAGGTCTATGTGATCTTCGTCGGCTACAATCAGACAAACATTATCTTGGAGAATCCAGATTTAGGATGTGGTGACTTGAGACTGACAACGGTCAGAGCTGCAAGAAAGATTGGCGGTAAGTTGATAACCATCTGGTCACCTGAGCTGGCCTGACATTTAAAACAAACTAATGCAGGAGTACACACGCCCTCTTAGATTTGTCTAGAGATACAAAGGCACTCTTAGCATTCTAAAAGTTAAAGAAATATGTCTCAGATCTTCCAAGGAAGAACCCGACTTTTACAATTATGACCTTTCTGCCATTTCAATTCCTAATGTTGAAAATGATATTAACTGCATGTATTCTCGAAACTATATATATCGTAGAGATAAAATAAGTTAAATTGAGTATATTAATTCCTCAAACCATTGTCTTATGTGTGATATGTATGATTCAGAATACTGGCATCGTTTGCATATTTCAATGGGAGGTTGAATTTAGTCTTGAGTAGAAGTTGTAATAGGGCGCGAAGCGCCCAGGATGGTCGAAAAGATCGAGATCTTCTCCTTCACCCTCAATTTGTTGTCTTGATGTGATCTTGCGTAACAAAAGCCCACCAAAAGTCTAACATGTCCGACCGTGGCAAATTGTTGATTGGATAGAGTCCACGAGCTTTATTAAGGGGTGGAGGGTACCCAAGGTGTCCCTGCTGAGGTTGATGATGAAGTTGATGATGAAGCTGAGCGAGCCTGGAGTGGTGCGCTGAAACGGAGAACGGGGCCCCCGTTAAAAGCATGTATTAGTTTTGTTGTTAGTCAAACGTATGTATATGTATAAACGCAAGCAGGAAAACAATTGCTATGCAGATTGGGCCCGCAAACTATTGCACCCTCAACAATATGTTAGGTGTGTAAATGATTGCACTCATGAAAATGACAGGCCTGTCTGAGTATACTTAAATTCTTGACACAACCACCCAACTTTTTCGTATCCCTAATTATCCCCCGTCAAATTGAAAATTTGCGGGGGATATAGGAATGGGTTTCGTCCGTCCGTCCCGAATTTGTAAGAGTCATAACTTGAACAAATGTGAATGGATTTCAAAGATTTTTGGTATATGAGTTCACCTGACCATTACCTAGAATGAGTTCGCAAGCCAGGTCCGACCGGATATTTTTACCTGAGTTATTGGACTTTTTATTATTTTTGTCGAATTTACCAAATAGCAAATAGACGACGTCACATGGCTCATTTCCACAAATCTCAACGGATTTCACAGATATTTAGTATGAGTTCACTTGACCAGTATCTAGAACGAGTTCGCAAACCAGGTCCGGTCGGATATTTTAAGCGGACTTATCGGACTTTGTTTATTTTGTTGTTTGCAAATGGACGACATAACAGGGCTCATTTCCACAAATGTCAACGGATTTCAAAGTTTTTTGGCATATGAGTTCACATGACCAGTATTATCTAGAACGAGTTCGCAGACCAGGTCCGGCTGGATATATTTTCAGCAGAGTTATTGGACTTTGTTTAATTTTTTGTGTGCAAATGGACGACGTCACAGGGCTCATTTCCACACACGTCAACGGATTTCAATGATGTTTGGTATATGAGTTCACATGACCAGTATCTAGAACGAGTTCGTAAACCAGGTCCGGCCGGATATTTTCAGCAGAGTTATTGGACTTTGTTTATTATTTTTGGTGAAAATGGACGACGTCACATGGCTAATTTCCACAAATGTCAATACCTGAAATGAGTTCGCAAGCCAGGCTTTTTGACAAAATCCCACCTCTTGTTTAGCACATACTGAGAACGCAAACATTATTGAGAATGCACTTCCCCAACTGCACCATTCGGCGGGGGATACCGTCGTCAGCGACTGCTGGTTGCAGGTGTTTTTGAGCCGTACCTTGCCCATATAAAAATGTACCTGGGTAAATCCACCCAGGTTTTTTGGGCCGAAACCCAGGTAAAAATCTATCTACCAAGACATCCACCAACCATTAAGACCCCGCGAAACCTGGATTTTACCATGATTCACCCACCTGAAACTGGATAAAAACCCTGGTTTGGATAAACCTGGGTGTAATTACCCAGGTGACCACACCCAGGTGTACCCTACCTGTGTGTTTCCCACCCAGGTCTACCCTGGTGTTTCCTACATGGGTGTTTCCCCACCCAGGTGTACCATGGTGTTATTCACCCAGGTGTACCCTGGTGTTTCCTACCTGGGTGTTTCCCACCCAGGTTACCTTGGTGTTATTCACCCAGGTGTACCCTGGTGTTTCCTACCTGGGTGTTTCCCACCCAGGTTACCTTGGTGTTATTCACCCAGGTGTACCCTGGTGTTTCCTACCTGGGTGTTTCCCACCCAGGTGTACCTTGGTGTTATTCACCCAGGTGTACCCTGGTGTTTCCTACCTGGGTGTTCCCCACCCAGGTGTACCTTGATGTTTCCAACCCAGGTGTACCTTGGTGTTTTTTTTACGCCGGTGTACCTTGGTGTTTTCTTACCCAGGTGGATTTCCCATTGAGATGCACCTGGGTTAGAAAACCCCAAGGTACACCCAGGTAAGGAAACACCAAGGTACACCTGGGCAGGAAAACACCAAGGTACACCTGGGTAAGAAAACACCAAGGTACACCTGGGTAAGAAAACACCAAGGTACAACTGGGTGGGAAACACCAAGGTACACATGGGTAGGAAACACCAAGGAACACCTGGGTGAATAACACCAAGTTACACCTGGGTGGGGATACCAAAGTGAAATGATGAGGTTGGCAATGAAGTAGATTTTGATGGGATGCAGGGGTATTGTTATCAATGGAGTTGTTTTAGTATAATAGAACATTAAGGAAACTGATTGTGCAGCAATACAAGTTTATTCAAGGACAACAAACTAACTAAAGATAAAATACATGTATAGAAACACATGTAATATATAAATATATAAACTCATTAAACTGCATGGGTTAAAACTTACTGACAACAAGAGTTGGGTTAAAATTTTGATTAAAAACACTTGCAAAGTCCCTCTTCATACATGTACAATGTATATGGTATGTTAGGCAAGTTACATGTACATGTAGTTGCAATGTATACCGGTACATGACATACCGGTGGACACAAAAATCATTATTTTAGTTCCAATGTCATTTACCAGAATACATGTACATGTTGTACCTTGCAACTACATCTACAGTGAGGTAGTTTTGTCTCATATAAACTTTCTAAATGGGTTTCTCCCTTTGAATGACATAAACTAATGTGAGTATACACATGAGCTGTGGTGTGAAATACACACCAAAAAATTATTTCTTAGTCTGAGGACATGTTTCCTGTCATTATCTTACTGCTTACAAATATAGATTTGTAATAATGTGCTGTAATGCTCCAGAAATAGTCATATTTTGTCCTGGTTCATAAGAACATATTATTTCTTAGTGTTAGAAGGACATGTTGTCTGTTATTATTTGACTCATAAACCCCCAAATGTACATGTAAACAGAACATTTGGGAAAGAGACACCATCTTTATCCTTTTTTATATCAGTACTAAGTAGCAATATTGATCAGATAGCAAAATATGCTATAAATAGATTTCAGATGGTAGAGATTAAACAATCACATTAATTGCACCAACTCGAAACAGTTAACATACCCTGTAGAATACAGACTATGATCAAGGAGGGTGTCACACACACCCCCACCCCGCTTTGGTATGTGATATTCAAGCCATTTTCAGGTGGTATGCTATATACATGTACATACCCAATGTTATCTGGTACTAGGATTTCACACGGCAATATAACCGGCATTCACGATTCAGAAAAAGGCTAGTATGCAGATATAATAGCAGTATTTTCCAGCTTAAACAGACCCAAGTGATATATTTTTATCTTATTCAGTCTAATGGCTCTTGATATGTTGATGTTTTGGATACTATTTCAGCAAATGTGAGAAAAAGTGGCTTCTTTGGGGCATCAGCTTGTCTGAAAAATATATCAAGGTCCCCTAAATCCGATACTACATTTCAGAACAATCCAACCAGTGTCCCATGAAATGGTGGATAATAAACTATCATACCAAATTTGATTCAGATTTGATCACACAAACTAAAATTATGATGCGGAAACCAGAAATTAACACGATTCTAAGTCGAAAAAGGGCCATAACTCTCGCAAAAATGAGCGGAGCACACCCATATTCGAACTTGACCTGTATTTTGGTCTGATAAACTTACATACCACATTTGGTTCAGATATGATCACACAAACTGAAGTTATCATCCGGAAACCTACAATTTTCAAAGTTTAAATGTCTATTAGGCGACACCAATTTTTAAGTCTGGTTTACGAACATGTGGGCTGATGTGGGGAGAAAAAAAGTAGATGCAGGAGGGAAAAAAATAAAAATTAAAAAAATTGTCCCCCCCCCAATTTATATCAAGTAAATCTTGAAATTTTACATAAATTTTACAAAAATTGTGAAAAAAAACTTTTCGAATGAAATTCTGAACCAAACAAGACATTTCTTGTCATGAAATACATGAAAATATGGATCTGCAAATGATCATAAGCAGAACCGGATGCGACAGCACATGAAAATCAGTACGCGTGTAAAAAAATTTGGGACAAAAAAGTAAAAAAAAAATTCATGAAATGGAAAAAAATTTGTAGGAGGTGTTCGTAAACCGGACTTAAAAATTGGTGTCGCCTTATGTGTATATAACTCATATAGCTAACTATTAAAGGTGCTCAATCAGATTCGATGGTCCCCATATAATTAGATTCCAACAACAACATTTTTTTTAGAAATGCTGCTTCAGTAATATCAGAATCGATTAATTGCCCAAAAATAATGCTAACCACTGTCAACTACATGTATAGTATAAAATCGCCTGATACGTTATATTTATCAACATGCTGTTTGACGAAGTTTGACCTTATTATCAACACAAAGCCTCTTCATTTTAGAGTTATCCATCTTCATCCGCAATTTGGTCTGAGACCGTCGGCTCGTCAAATTTTTCTGGGCCACTATTAAGTATCGATGGTGATAAATATTAAAATTTCAAAAATTGATATCTAATAACTCTGAGCTTTGATACATGTAGGTGGGTCCCTCGACTTGATTAAAATATTTTTACCCCCCCCCCGATTCCATATACATGTATATGTAAATAGCAAATGAGGGGCACTTAATCGGATTATGCATCTTTAAACTGTATTTGAATTTAAAGATGCATAATCTGATTAAGGGCCCCCTGAATTAATGCTCGCACATTACTATTTATTTGGACTTGGGGGGGGGTAAAAGATATTTGGTACGAGTCGAGGAACCCACCACCTATCAAAGCTCAGAGTTATTAGATATCAATTTTTGAAATATACTATTTTTCACGATCAAGAATTAATAGTGGCCCACGGTCTCGGACCAAATTTCAGATGAAGATGGATAACTCTAAAATCAAGAGGCTTTCTGTTGATAATAAGGCCAAATTTTGTAGAACAACATGTTGATAAATAACATATGTCAGGCAATTGTATACTTTAGTTGACAGTGGTTAGCATTATTTTAGGGCAATTAATCAATTCTGATACCGTAACTGAAGCAGCCTTTCTAAATACAAATGTATGATGTTGGAATCTGATTATATGGGTATCATCGAACCGGATTGAGTACCTTTAAAATGAACTGTATCCAGTATAAACATGTTAAACCTGATAATTAATTAGAGCATGCAGTCCCTGTTGACATGCGGTATCCGCTGGTAATCTTACCACAGTAATATGTGTTAACTGTGATAACCAAGTTAATTGTTTTTACCACAAAAATTCTGAATTCTATCTAGACATTTTGAAACAATAAAAAAAAATTCTGGTGTGATTACAATGTCAACTTTAAAACAAAATTCATATAAACATCGCATGAAAAATACAGCCTAACTGCAAATGTGAGGTGGACCACATTCTGCGGCGGTATAACTGACTGCGGTTGATCGCATGAACACGCCTGAATACTGCAGTAATACCCGAGTAATATAAGGCGAGTTGATTAATTAAAGCATAGCTGTAATTTTACATGTATGTTCTATAGACTTTGTTGGGAAAGAGAATATAGCTGTGCGACAATGTTAATCCTGATGAGCTAAGTTAGAAATTTTTCAATCGAAACCTCATAAAAAAAAATATAAATTCAGTTCTCAATTTTCGAACACTTCTAGGAAATTGTTCAAAAATATTGTTAAAAGATGCCCATTCGATTTGACACTGTAAATATACCCTGTTCAAGTGTCCTGCTAATGTGCTATGATGCGGTTGGGTCCTGCTTAATTGCTATGAATTGCACTACCCGCATCATAGCAATTCAGCAGGACCACCAGCATCATAGCATATTAGCAGGACCACTTGGCCAGTGGTAAAATAGTTTGTTTTCCATACGGATATGTGTTTTCAAATAATCATGTAATGATATCTAACATACATGTATATGATCCCATTTATAGGTTTTATTCATCACGGCCAGATAAACTTTGTATACAGACAGTTTTACCAAACTTAGAATTTTTATTAGGTGCTTTCATTGTAGCTGTAATTACTAGTATTAAAAGAGTGCTCAATAAAGTTTGTTTTATCATTTATGCTCATTTGGAATTTGGATGCTATTTAATTCTGTTTATCTATATAATTGGCTGCACTGCTAAATTTTGACTCATTTCAGTCATTTTATGTCAGTACATGTAGTTGTCCATCGAAATGGCGAACACAACCAAAGACAAATTACAAGAGGAAAGACAACAAATACATTTGATGTGCACTAAAACAGATACAGTAGTGCCCTAAGAAATCGACCCCTTAACCACAGCAGAATTATGTGTAACTTTTCAGGATTTAGTCGGATATATGGCTTGTTGCCATTCATCGGAAAGCTCTCCCCGAGTTACCCGTAATTCTGCTGTGGTTAAGGAGTCGATTAATTAGAGCATTACTGTAGTTACAAATGTATGTCTAGCCTCCTGTTGTGTCACTAATAAGATCTTTAATTCACATACGGTACACATGTACATGTACTATATACCCGTTCAAGCGTTTACAAGTGTCAGTCATCGAGAAACTGACCAAAAGTTTTGGTAGTATATAATATAGGCTAGCACTGCACTTGGGCTACATGTACATGTACTGTAAGTGATTATAATGTACTATTTTTATATTCTGCTGTGAAAGTGTTGCTGAATGAAATTTAAGTTTACCCCGATATTCTAAGTCCGCTCGACTAAGATGGGTTTTTTCTCGAAAACTGATATCTGAATATACATGTACGTCTTCCACTGGTTGGTATTCCCTCTAAATTGACTAATTTTAACTGATTAGATTAGCCCTGGTATGGAAAACTCTAACTGTTATAGCCCGATGAGCGGTTTACTGCCAACAGCGGTGATGATATGATGACCAGCGTTGTGCATGGCATATGTTGATCCAGGTAAGAATGCTACCATACATTCCAAACATTCATTAAATATCTTATTAATAGTAACCCAAACTACACAAGAGACTAGTATAACTAAGATTGGGCTCGATTAATGATGTGACACTTTCAGTACTTCATTTACTAGTAGCCTGGTACTGGTGGGCCTGGCTACAGATACTTGTTTGGCGTGTTTGAGGCCTGTGGCACAAGGGCAGCAGAATCAATTAAAATTTCTCTTATTGTAGTGTAGTACATGTACATGAATAGTACCGGTAGTACAGCACACAAAGAGGTATATAGTACCGGCACATGTACATGTATTCTCTCTGTTTTCATACATGTTTTTTTCAATTTAACGACATGAGTCTTTTATGACACATACTAAAGTGAAAGTAGGCCTACATGTATATAATGTGCACCCAGTATACCGGTACATGTACTGATATATTACATTGCAATACAGTCCGAGTACAATGATATAGCAAAATTATGCATAGTAGAATAACAACCTTTTGTACAAACAGTCCTGACAATGATATACCGGGATATCATGGTGATAGTTCATACAGTTGGAATTACCGAATACCTGAGTTTGTGGATAGACCGCTTCATGCGATGTTAATGTGAATTTTTATTTTTAAGTCGGCATTGCATACGGTAGTCCTATAAACCACACCAGAGAATAGCAATTGTCGGTCAGTGACCAACTTCTTATGTTTATGCAATCGATACAATCCGGTTCTGCTTTTGATGTCCAGTTCGATATTTGTGGTGTGTTCTTGTGCAAAAATATAATTCTAACTAATGCGCCAAAAATCAGGTTTATAAATTTATCCATTCTTGAGCAAGAGCAACTCGTAAAACTTGTATGGTACCCGGTATAACATTCCAAACTGAGTATTTTTGCTATCGAACCATATGATAATAATGTTGGACCGGACATCGAAATCTGAACCGCATTTATGGATTGCAGCACGTGATGTTGAATAAACAGTTATAGAGGATATACAGTAATGCTCTAATTAATCGACTCCTTAACTACAGCAGAATTATGGGTAACTTTTCAGGATTTAGTCGGAAATATGGGTTGATGCCATTCATCGGAAAGCTCTCGGTGAGCTTTCCGATGAATGGCAACAAGCCATATTTCGGACTAAATCCTGAAAAGTTACCCATAATTCTGCTGTAGTTAAGGAGTCGATTAATTAGCTCTAGAATTACTGTAACATGGTTTATAATATACAAATGTATACTGTATGGGAAACATCAGAGGTTTACAAAGTAATAAAAACAGTTGATTTGTTCTTTATTCTTGTGGTTATATACACGTACATACATGTATTCTAAAAATAAATGTCCTTTACAACGTGGATCAATGAAATGCGGTTGTTGCATTTAAAATGCACTGAGGGTGCATTGTGTCACGCCACTTTGTAAATGCCTTAATGACAGCATTTAAATTAAATGCACTTCATTGGAAATAATCGCAGTCGCATTGAAATTACCGATCATTGCGCCGAAAAAGTATACTAGTATGAACACCCAAATAACGATACGATAGTGTATTTTGCAATTTTAGTTATAATTTTGTTTAATTTAAATTCACATCTGAATAATTCTGTGTTATTTTCCCACTCCTGGTGTACATGTATATGTTCGGAATCGGACATTCATGATGTAGTTTTCCATTCAAAATGGAATAAACATAAATAAACACTGTTGACATTAATTGTTTTATAATCAGAATCTGAGAATCATGATTCTCATTTTGATTCTAGTAAAAAGTCTTGATTCCCTGTAGAAAGTGAAACACTAACATTTTGATTTATAATATTGCAAAAAATCTGATGGATTTTAAGGCCTGCATCAAGACATTTGTTTGTGAATAAATCAAGGTAAATGTGTTAAAATATGAACGCATTTACAAATGCGTTGCTCCAAAATCGCAAAGTAGATTCGAACATGTGGTCACTTTTCTAAGAAATTTGTGAGTGGTCTGTACATGTACATACATGTAAGTTACTTGACCAATTACACAAGGAGTCGAGGGACAACAATCAATGAGGACGTTTGTACTAAAAAATATTTTTTTACGCAAGGAACGAACACAAGGCCACTTTCTTAATTTATATTATGAGCCAACAAGACAGATCGTAAATCGCTGTTATATGACAATATATGTGGCCATCATAATGGTCGACAGGCATGACGCCAACAAAAACCAATCTGTCAGGCCAATATAAAGAAGTCGCGACTTATTTCTGGTGGAACCTATTAAAGGCATCGTTCCATTTCGTTAATAACAACTTACATGTAACATTCACCTCCACCTCTTTACTCTTGGGCTCCAAATAAACATGCATGCACCAGCTGCATCCACGTTTATTATTTTTCTTGGGAAATCCCCCCCCTGCACAGTGCTTATTTGGGTCTGCACGTTTATTATGCCCCCGATCTCCGATGGAGATTTGGGGGTATATAGTGGAGCCCTCCGTCCGTCCGTCCTTCCGTCCGTCCTTCCGTCCTTCCGTCCGTCCTTCCGTCCGTCCGTCCTTCCGTCCGTACGAACATTTCAACTCATAACTTTGGTTTCGCTAATTCAATTCAGTTGATCTTTGGTATGCCAATAGACCAGCCGGGGGGACAAGATGTCCCCATAACTGCGGTTTCGTACGCCCATTTTTTCCAGAGTTACGCCCCTTTTTGGACTTAGAAAATTCAGGTTTTCTGCTACTTTTTTTGGTTTCCAGATGATAACTTGATTTTGGATTGTTTATTTGCAAAACCCGTTTTTTTGTGTATTACCAATATCGCAATACAGGTCAAGGTAAAATTTCGGTTCAATCGGATAATTTTTGTGAGAGTTATGACCCTTTTTCGACTTAAAAAATTCAGTTTTTGTTTAGAAATTCAGTTTTCCTTCTATTTTTGTGGCACCAGACCAAATTTGAAGCTAATATAGAACAACATGTGGCATTTTTATAGCGCTTAACCAGAAAGTTTCTCTGATTGTACAGTCGGGGGCGTTACCTCCGCCTAGCGGTGCACTTGTTAATATTTTGAAGCTATGAAAATTTAAATCAGCACAAATTCAAGATTTCTATATGATTCAGATGTAAAAATGATCAACACGTCTACATTAGTTACTAGCTAAACAAGACATTTTGTCATATGTGTATACTTTACTGTGAAATTGCGTTTCTTCCGTTCTCCATGAACGGATTCTCAAAATGTTTGGTTTTCCAAAAAACAAGGATTCGAACTGTCTGAACTGAACTCCATGCGTTTGTTTAAATGGATGAATAAATAATGGGAAAGACATACAATCCTAGTTCATAATGAATTTAAGTATATAAATATAAATAATAAACGGCGGATTCAACGTGGTCATGGGTTTTGACCGCGTTAAAAAAATCAGCAAACTCTGCATGAACCCCGAAGTTTGCTGATTTTTTCTCGCGGTCAAAACCCCATGACCGCATTGAAACCGCCGTTCATTTCTTATATGAATAACACAATTTAAGATTGGTGAATTATTTCTTTTGGTTAATTTAATAAACGTACAGGACCAAATAACGACCGTACAGGTGGGAATTTTACCTCGATTTTAATAATCGTACATTAGGCACTCAAGAGTACATATTCAAGTATGTGGCAAACCAAAAAAACACCACATGATACATACATGTACCTGTACTACATGTTGACTCGTATACTTGAACCTGCTATGAAAATTATTTGGTTAACCACAGTTGATGTTTTGCTCAGAGTTCCCCCTGCACTATTATTTGGGTCTGTACTTTTATTAACTTTCAATGGAATTTCCCCCCTCCCCCCGCACTATTATTTGGGCCTGCACTTTTATTTGGAGCCTGAGAGTAAGTTGCATTGACATTTATTTTCACGAATTACCATGCTAAAGGCCAAAGAAAAAAGATTGTATGTTTCCGGTAAAATAGCGAAAAATGTAGGGTAGGTAGGTAGGGAATTTTTTTTATTTTATTTTATTTTGATATTTTTTATCCAGCTGCAGAAATATTGAACTACCTCGACCAAAGTGACATAAAATGCCAACCCGTGCCATGGGGAAAGTATTACTTGATCAACACAGTGGAAATATACATTAAGATTGATAAAAAATCAAACTTACTTCATGCTTACGTATGTTTTTTATTATATCTAATACCACATTTTCATAAATTTGGCTATAAACTTGGTACAAAATTGATGTCACTAACTTTTTATAAGAATTTTACCAATAATACCGCCATTATACCGTACATGTATTGTGACGATTACATCCCATTGTCTGGGGGTAGCCAGTACACCCACCGAGCATGCCTGGTTTTTGGAAACAGTAGCTACATGTATACCCCTAATATATGCAGTGATAACCTCTTTACATGTATATATACAGATACACACCCACCATGTCTGTTGATAGTGTTCCATAAGTCCCAAACAAGACATAAAGCAGGCAGGAGATCCACTCTCAGGAAATTAAAATTGCGAAAATTTTGACTTTTTCTCAAAATATCAATAAAAAGTTTAGGGTCGGCGGGTTATTTTTAGGGTCGGTCGATGTACGGAAACATAGTATCTTTTTTCTTTGGCCCAAGGAACATTGCAACTGGTTTGAAGTAACATGACCGCGTTGCGTCAACACTGGAACTGCATTGATGGTAATTTTCAACATGGTCTCACTGAGGTTCTATCAAATATAAATACTAGTATGGTTGAGGGAGACAATTATTTTGAGAAAATGTGATCCTGTGTTAACATGAGCCTAAGGCGACACCAATTTTTAAGTCTGGTTTACGAACACCTCCTACAACTTTGTTTCCATTTCATGAATTTTTTTTAAACTTTTTTGGTCCCAAAATATTTTACACGCGTACTGATTTTCATGTGCTGTCGCATCCGGTTCTGCTTATGATCATTTACAGATCCATATTTTCATGTATTTCATGACAAGATACGTCTTGAATGGTTTGAACAGAATTTCATTCAAAAACATTTTTTCACAATTTTTGTAAAATTTATGTAAAATTCCACGATTTACTTGATATAAATTGGGGGGACAATCTTTTTTATTTTTATTTTTTTCCCTCCTGCATCTACTTTTTTTCTCCCCACATCGTAAACCAGACTTAAAAATTGGTGTCGCTTAAGGCCTATGGGAAGCAGTGAAAATAGGTGACAAGAAAATTGACACCAAGTGGCAATACATGCAATATTGTGGCAAAATTCAACAAGTTTAGGTTCCTGTTATTTCTACAGGAGTCATTGACAATGAAACAGCATCAAACTTACCACAAAAGTCTGTTACATGTAGTTTGAACTCTGATGTTCCTCCAAAATCTGTAGAAAGACAACACAATTCCTATGTTCAGGTAACAGGAAATGGAACATCAAAACTGAAAATAAACACCATGGTCATAAACTCCATTATTCAAAGCAGGACAAGCACTTGGTGTATTGCATGATAAATAATAAGAAAATGTTGCAAATTGGCTTCAAACATTTGTTTTGATTGACTAACTATCTGCTGACTGGAACTACATTAGCAGTGAAATGTATGGAAGACAAAATGTTCATAAGTTCGGGAAGTACAACTTCACAAATAACAATTGAAATTCAATACAGTCTTACATGTGCTCAACTGAATATGTGTAAGACAGCATAATTGATCGTAAAAGGGCCTTGAAAAGGCCCACAGCATTAAATGAATTAATAACAGGTGTCAAGGGGCAACACCATTGATGTCAGACACAAATTTGTTTGGCAAAAATATAGTACTAGAAGTGAAACAACATTACAAGTTAGCAGAACAATTGAAAAGGTAAGAACATAAAGCAAAGATATGAGAACCTGTATACTCACCACACTTGGCTCCGAAGGCTCAAGTAACTATCGGTCAGCAAAATCAGTCAAGGTAATATATATATGTAAAGGATGATAAATCAGCAAACTGTGGATGCATCGGGTAAAAATACAGGTAATATCTATTTGCAGCATGAAATACTCTACCACATCTGAAAGAAAACAAATGGATCTAACAGTACTTGATCAGGTTGTGAAATAAAATGGGATGTCGAAACATACCTATGATCTATTTCTAATCTTTGCTCAATTGATTTAAAATGTGTACATTTTTAGATCAGGATACAACTAAAATATATCTTACATTATTGCAGTACTGTAGTTAACAGGTGTGTTTATATTATTACAAATATTAAAGAGATATGCTTTTGATGTAAATAGTGATGTTGAAAATTAAATAAAATCAATCATCAAAACTTGGCAATGGCATGATGTGGCAACATGTGGAATCTATGGGACATGGGATATTGTCTTAATTTCAAGGGGTCATTAACTGAACTACATGGACAAATACATGTATCGTACGAGTACAGATATTGGAAACAAGACATGTTGAATTAGTTACTAACTGACTATCAAAGTTTCTATTATACCGTAGCATGCTAGTATACAAGATCAATTGTTGCAATAATAGATAGACTGTTCATGTTCATTTGAATGCATCTTATCTTACCTTTATATATCAGTAAAACGAACAGAGCCAGATGTGTAATCATCAACAAGGTGGTCTACTTCATAGGTAGTGTCTTCATCATCATAATGAACGGTGTATATCGCACCAGCTCGCCCATCAGTACCGTCAACCAGGGAAGTCACTCTACCAGTATACCACTTTGACGATCCAGAATCATCCACCCACTCATGTGATATCTGTCTATTGAGAAATCGCTGTATTCGTTGACGGCCTGAAGAAGTGATGACTGATGGTACTGTTGATGTTGTAGCTTGGGCGGTGAGATTAGATGTAGGAATAATTGTTGGCTGCACTGAAGATGAAGCTGTTGTGGATAATGGCGAACTCACATTGCTGGCTGTTATTTTCTTTCTTGTTTTTTGTGAAACAGATTTTGTTGTCTTGTTCTCCTCAAACTGAAATAAATGAAGGTAAAATTATACCGCTTGTTTCAGATGATATAAAGATACATGTACATGTCCAGGCAAGCTGGAATGCTTTAAAATGGTAATTTAACAGATACCCGATAGCTCTTAAATTGTTTATGCCATTTTGCAAGATGTGTTTGAAGGTATGCCACGGGAGGTGTTCCAAATTTGGGCTCTATTGAACAGATGGGTGTGATATTACAAACATGCCAATAAAGTCACAAAAAACATACACACAGCCAAACACTTTGATTATATATAGATATATATATTACCCAGACACCAGGCTCCCGAATTCCAGGAGATTGACCATATCTCGGAGATGCTAGTTCCGGAAGGATTATTTTATGGTAAAATGATGAAAGTTTCGGAACCATTTGATTGAGCCAAAACAATTCATCCTTCTGTATGTGCTCTATATGTAACTCTTACGGATCAGTACGCCTTACAAGGAAATCAAGCCAGGGAAGATTGAAAACATTCATTTGGCCTTGGATTTGATAATAAAAGTTATGTGTTTTTTTTAACCTGAATTCACCATTGATCAACTCTAAAGGAAAATTTTGAACTGACGAGCATGCCTCTTGAAAACTATGTTGCTTTGTCATCAACACATGCTTAATTTCCAACAGACCTTGACCTCTAGATTGACTTATTACCAAACCATCAGTACTTGCTGCTAAGAATGGAAATTCAGGGCAAACACATAACCCCATGGACTCAACCTTACATTGATCATCAATCAATCGACACTTGGCAATGTATTCTTTAACTGCGGATTTTTCTAGCCGTAGCCCTTTCCGAGTAATGCGATTCCCATGAAATGTGGAGTAAAGAAGTCGCTTAACGAAGAGGTCTATTTTTAGTGTGGGTTTTCGTTTTGATATCTCACCAAAGTTTGATGATGTCACTCTGATGCGTCTTTCCTCTGCCCACAACCCAGAAGCAGATTGTTCTTTTGTAGAGTTTTCAATAGCCTCAATAGATTCCGGTGTTATATTGATATGGTTCTTCAAGAAATCTTCGCATTTGCTGGTTAGGTTATCTTGGCTAATGTCATCTGAGACTTCCAGTGCCTCTGGTCCATATTCCAGTCTTGCCTGTTTTGCATTTGCATCTTTAGCTGCCGCAATTTTTCTTTTTCTTCTCCATTCTTTTGCTTCGGGTTTATTCTGATTTCTGATGCTTGTTTCTAGATGTTTCTCTCTCTGTTTGTATAATAAATGAAAGTTTTGTCCTGCATCAGTTCCAAAACTCTTTTCCCAAGTTAATGACGCCCACAATGGTCCAAGATTTCGTCGCAGACCTGCTCCATAACACCTGGCATGCCAAGAACCTCGATTTGTACGGTTAAAGATTTTACCACCATCAAAACGTGTTCGGATGAACATCCAATTTTCTGCAAGGTTTGTAGTGCTGTTCGCAATCAGAGCAGTAGATTTCTGGGCCATTGTGTCAAGAATTTTCTGCAGGTCGTTCATGAGATCTTTATTTTGTAGGGCAGCATATCCATCACCTTCATCATCTTCCATCTTGTCAACATTAACATCCAGATCTTTCCAGAAATTAACAACATCATCAATTTGCTGACACATATCATCATCAGGTGAATCAACAATAGTTGTGGATGAGGCTGAGACTTGATGAGTTTGTTCAGAAATATCAGTAGAAAGTTGGGAGTCATGTGTGTGAGACAAGGAGGGTATAGCAGAGGAAGTTGTTGCTACAGGGTCATTAGAAAGTGGTACATTGACAGATGCAGATACATGTATTGTTTTCTGAGATTTTTTGAAACAGAAAGATGAACAGTGGGTATGGTCTCCAAAAACATGTTTAGCAACATTGCGGATGTCTTTCCCAAGGCCTTCGATATTTGACTGTTTGTCAGATTCTGATGAGACATGATATTGCTCAGACCATTTTTTAATGGTGTTTCTGACACTTGCCACCATTTTCATTCGCATTAACTTTGTCAGATTATTTTGACCCTTGTATGAAGGGTTGTCGGTGACTAAATTTTCCAATTTACCTCGCAAACATTTACAGCAATGATTTGCACACTCAAGTTTCTGTACTTTTGAACCCCACACAGGGACCTCTTCTTTGATGCGTGCAAACGTGCTGCTATCTCCATCACCGACAAGATACTTAAATCTGACTCCATGCATTTGCTCCGCAGCCTTGAATCCTTCAACAATGATATCACTTTCCATAGCCTGACTCGATTTCGACCAATTGCGATAACAAATGTGTTCTGGTGGTTGTAGGCCTTTTTTTTGGGCTTTTGCACATATAGAGCAATTCTTGTTCCTGACACCCACATAGAGCAGTTTTTTAGTAGCCGCTCCAACAATGATGGCAACACCTCCAGGAGCATTATATGAATGCTTGTGGGATCTTTTTGACCAACCACCATCACAAATTACTGTTATATATGGCACACCATCTTCAATATGTCCACGCTCCTTGGCCAGATGTCTTTCCTCAATACCATTCTGCAACATATCTTCGTGAAGAATTTCATGCCATTTGGTAGAAATAATGGTCTCTATCTTGGAAAATGTATTTTGAGACAGTCCAGGCATGTCCAAAACACCAAAGCGCTCATTCTGCTCCATTGCACCACCACCAGTAGCCATGTTGCCCCATACACTTCTCAAATTAATGTCATGTATCTTCTTCTTCTTCTGTGCACCATCAACCTCTACTTTGCTTGATGTTCGAAATAAAAATCTTTCACCGCAACTGGTACATTTGTACTGAAGCACACTTGCTAGCCCATGCCTTTGAACCTCATCAGTCAATGTAAAAGGAGGGCCATCAGAAGAAATGTTTGATTCTTTGGAGCACTCCATGTGGTGTTGTGATAGGATGTTAATGTGATCAGATAGCCTATTTAAATCTATGCACCTGTATCCTGTGGGTGGCATTACATCCGGTTTTTGTTTTATTGTAATGGTGATCGACTTATCTGACGAGGGCTCAGATTGCAGTATCTCAAACTCTCTACATGGGTCAAAGGGAACATTTGTGACTTGAGTCTCGGAGCAATCAGAAACATGTGGAGAAGTGGATACATGTAAATGTTCAAGAGAGATACTATCCGTGTTTCCAATGCCAAGCATTGGATTTGTTTTTCGTAACCTTTTCAGTGAATGCTTATTGAACACCCGTTGTATTTTACGTTTGCTACCCATGACTACAGGTACCAGGTAGATCAAGATACAATAATTACTTGTACATATAATATTATACAACAATATTTTGATGATTTAATGCATAAATATAGTTTAATGACAGAAAAGCATAAATACTCACATCAGGCGACAGAGCAATCCCTTAAACCTGATGTCTTGAGTATTTAATTTGCAAGTCTGTGTACTAGTTTATACAGTCTAAGAAGCCATACTCTTGAAAGATCTTTGCTAGGGTGCACTCCATCCGGTAATAAAGTTAAATCAATTTGTGTTGCACGCTGGCCTTGGACAATGGATGTATATACGAGATCATTATTCAATTTTGGAGTCGGCAAGATGTTCATTGTATGGATATCACTATTCAAGGTGTCAACAATCACATTTATATTAGAATCAATGCTGGTTGTCAGAGGATATGTCCTGGAATTATTCCAACAATCAGCTGACACTTTTGGACATTCTAAAAAAACAACTTGTGCATGAGGTTTTGCAGCAACAATAGCTTCTTTGAATTTCAGCTGTTCAATAATTGATTTTTCACAATTGACTGCACTGTCTTGTGGCAACGTGATATAACCATTTTGAAAGTTTGACAAATCACAAGTTCCTAACCAGATAACAACAATTGGAACACAGGTAGGCCTACAAGTTGCAATTGCAGTCAAAATTTTTGATTTCAAACCCTTATAACTATTTTGAAACTTGGCTCCACTCTTATATATAAATTGAACATTAATATTATCACTGTCAAGAACTTCCTGCTGAAGATATCGTCCTTTGCTGTCAGAAACTAGGAAAACTCGGCAGTTATTTCCAACACTAAAATTCACAGCTTCCTCAGATAACTTATTACAAGATTTTCTCAACTTTCTTCCAGCCATTTAAACATGAACAAAATATAATAATGTAATAGCACAACAGAAGGATGAATAATACACAAAAATGTGCCACAATATTGTGACAAATGACGTTTTTTTCAAATTTTTTGAAACCACTGAAATATTTTTCAACTTGTCCACTTCACACAGAACTGTACTGACAAACTGTGAACACACTTTCAAACCAACCTGTCACCTTCCTTGGAGTCTGATTGGTTGCCCTATGATCATGTTCATAACAACAATTAAAAACATTTTATTTTAGTATCCTACACATGTATATGCATGCTAATTATTAAAAATGCATCGTTTGGAAAGTGAAATCAAAAATTTATAAGATTTGGACGTTAAAAGCAAGTATTTTTATGGGAAGCAAATAGGTGGTTGAACATGTGCTTAACTCTTCATTTGCAAACACAGTTCAATTTGTCTTTCCATAGATTGTGGCCTCACATCATGACACATGTGTTATTTTTCATGTTTTTTTTCGAATTGCCACCCGAAATCATCAGTTTACAAGGCAATAGTAGAGAACCCTCAAAATACTATTAGTGTAGCTACTATATTCATGTGATTATAGTACAGATCGCACTTACATATTATCAAATTATGCTTTTCAAGCAATTGTTTACCTTTTCGGTCCATGGGGATATAAACCTGACCCCAAATATGTGGGCTATCGTAAATACTCGATCAAATTGGAAAATGAAATCGATCTGTAAAACGATCGTCACCCTGATCAGAGAATCAAACTATGTATGGTGACATATACGTCAATAGTCCATATTTAGGAAGACATATTATGCTTGATCGCGGCTGAATTAGTTTTTTAAACGCGTAAACTCTGAAAGTTTACGATTTTTCTATCATTCTATCAGCCACACCGGAAGTCATTTTGATTGGTCGAAATATTTATGCGAATCTTCGGTCGAAAAATTCCCAATTTTTTTAATGAAATCACAATGTTTATTTACGTCTTCTATTTGGAAGAAAGTTCGTTACTCGATAGTTTATAACAATTTTATAGTCTGGGAATTTTTAATAGCGCGATTGTGTGTTTTTTGTACCAAACGTTATCGCAAATTTTCGTATCCCTACGCACCCTCTTCGAAATCAAAACAAACCGAAAGTTGTAAAATATTTATTGACGCTGAAAACAGCTTTATTTCATCAAAGATGCTTTTATACTGATATGTAAGTTTGCACCGTTCATGCTGGATTGTATTTATACCCAGGATCAGCAGATCGCGGTCTTGATCGTTCAGTAATATGTGATAGACAAATATTTGTCACCTATATTTCGAGTCATCGGCTTGCGAGCGGCCATTTTCTTGCATTTTCCTCCATTGGGCCGTTGCCACAACTAAATATTTCTTCACCATCTATCACAAGCTTGACCAAACCAATTGGCGCTTGTCTTATGACATGTTTAAATTGTGATATTGCCATCTTTTTAGTTTGTCAAAAATGTAAGTGAGAGTATTTAGTTTGCTTTGGAAAAAAATATTCACAAAAGTCACATTTTGCATGAGACATATTTTTTTCAAACCAGACAATAGCATTATAATGACTTTTCAAACTGCTGATGCAAATGTTAGCCCTGTCCTGCTTGTCAATGAACTCAAGTCAGGGTCCTTATATTTTTTTTAGTCACCTATTTTCACTGCTTCCCATAGGCCTTAAATATCATCTGATGGAGTCAAAATCATTGAACCGTCACTTATGCATGCACATGTTGTCTTGATGTTGAGTCTGGCTTTCATCATTTTCATTAGTTTTACTGTTAATATCCACCAAAGGTTGAGGTGTTATGGAACAACTGTATGGCATCGTATATAGAGGATCTCACATGAGTTCCTATTTTATACGGAATTTATCAACCGAGTTCACTAAATTCGATTTGAGCCGAGGTTTACCGAGGCTCAAATAGAATTTAGAGGACGAGGTTGATAAATTACGTATAAAATAGGACAGAACGAGTGTGAGATACCTTTTATCACATGATCAAATAAACCCGAAGCAACGCGAAATATTCATCGAAAACAACAACCATACACTACAGCGATTGCAAGTTATCTGAAGAACGCCGTGACGTCATCGCACGCGCTGATATTAAACGTGTCTATTACCGATAATTATGAAACTGCTTTTATGGCCAAATTATCTTCCGAGTAAATATGGAGTCTCTAATTCTTTTATCAGTCACGCAGGTCTACTCATCAAATAGTATAATCCTTAAATATTTGTAGTCCAGGTGATCTCGACTGCACAGTACATGTATAAACATTCATCTGCAGTGTGTTTTAAATTTATTTGCCGTGTAACAACTGTTGTCCCAAGTTTCAATGCCTTGTCCTCCTGGTATGTAGGGATTACCAATTTACCATTGCCGTGTTTTAATTTGCAATTTTGATGATGACGCTCACTAAGCTTGTTGATAATTTTCTTTGTCGTGTAACAACTGTTGTACCAAGTTTCTACGCCGCGTCCTCCTGGTATTTAGGGATTACCGGTGCCTTTAATAGCGTCAGATGCATCATTGCCAGTTACTAGTAATGTACATTAGAGTGGAACTGAATTAACAATGTCACATTGACACAGTACTCAGTTAAGACCAGTAAAACAGCAAAAGTAGTATTATTGTACAGCAGGCTTATCAGTTATCACTATCAGTACTTACTACATGTACTGACCCCTTACTATCGTGGATCAATCTGAATCTGAATGGTTACGCTGCAGATCCCAATTATGGTAATTTCGCAGCGGGCGAGAGAGTCTCAGATCTTTTCCTTCAGCGCACTCTTGAAGGAATCCACAGGCTGTTGTTGTAGGATTAAGGATTCCTCCAGCTGATTCCAGTCGCATATAGTACGAACAAATGTGGAATTAGCGAGCTGAGCTGACACATATCATGGTATAGCCTCGTAGCACTGACTGTTGTTCCTTTAAATTAGGTGCCGAGGAATTTGGCTGGCGACGTAGCCTGTCAGAACTTTGCTCTGCGATCTAAGACGCCTTGTTTCGGGTGTAAAGTATTGATTAGGTGGTATAGCCGGGGGTCGCCCTAAAAGAAGACCGGCGAAGTCCGGCGAAGACCGGCGGGTGAAAAGAAGTCCGGCGCGTTATATGTCATAATATAATGAATAAAATATGATATTTGGCATGTCTACATGGGCTACATCTCATATATCAATTTTATTCAAAATTAAATTAATATTTTTGAGTATAAATGGCATTCTAAAATAGGCGATACGTCAGAGCGCCGGTCTTCTATTGAGTAGCGCTCTGTGTCAGTTAATTAACGAGAAGAGCAGTGCTATATAGCGTAATGGGATTCCAACGCCAGTGGCTTCGTTAAGCGGATTTACTAATTACTAATGGTAATAGATAAGCCATAGCTTATACCCAAAGCGCTAAGAGTTAGTATAAATCGGAATTCTTGTCCAAAGTTTTTTATTCTGATTTGATTTATCATCTCGACAACGTAAATTTCACAATGTCTGTATATCCTTGTGGTGTTTGTTCTGAGCATTGCGACGGCTATAGGAATATAGCATGCGATACGTGTGACCGGTGGTATCACTTGTCATGTGAGTCACTGAAGGTAAGTAGTTTTAATTTCTTTAGAAAGTCAGCCTTAAGTTATTACTGTAGCAAATGCAACCGAGACAGAACTGACGGAAAATATGACTTCTCGATGGCAATGATGCGATTGATGGCTGCAGTGGACGAGGACCAAATCGAAGCTGCTATCAAACGGGAAGCGATATTTCTTCGCTTCGAGACCAAATCGATGTACATTGCCGACATCCACGAGTACCACCCGATGATGCGTTATTCCAGGGACACGCAGGCAACTCAGCTTCTTGGTAATAACTGGCAAGATTCGGTTCCCATCGAGGTGCAAACTGACGGCAATTGTCTATTCAATGCGATTTCTGTTGCGTTGTATGGCAATGAAGAGCACAATGAAGAGATTCGAGTTAGAACGTGTGTCGAACTTGGTCTCAAGAAAGACTATTATGAGAAATGCCATAAGAACTCGATGATTCCAACGATAAGTCCTCCAATCAAGAATGCCATTGATGCCTGTGCTCAATCAGGTGGTCCTGCTTCATTCTCCTCGGCCTGGACGATACATGCAGCCAGCACAGTTATTGCCAGACCAATCAGGTCAGTTTATCCCGTGCTGAACGGACCCGGAGATAAGCTAATATCGTCGCTCAATACGACGTTCAAACCAAGGGTGTCGTCAAAAGGTAAAAAGGCCAGCATAGAAATATTATGGGCTGGTTCCACTGGCTATGCATGTGGTGTTTGGACACCTAATCATTTTGTACCTCTTCTGCATGTTATCTGACTACCATCTGTTTTAAAAATTCAAATGTGGCTCGAAAAGATACGGACAGTGACGTGCCAATAATGCTAGGGCCTATATTTCTACACTGGGATGGCACATTTGAGAGCTATTATTCATTTCTGTCTCACATTCGGGGCATTATGTTAGACATACCGACTGACAAAATTGTATTTGGTACAGATGACGAAGCTGCACTGGTAAATGCAATACTGACATGCTTCCCTGGGTGCACACACACGTTATGCACTCGGCATTTAAAAGAAAATGCCATTCATAACCTGCGAAAGACACACACGCAGGAAGACATCAATGACATAGTGTCAAAAATTTTCAGCTCAACATCTGAAATGTTGATAATGGACGAGACAATTTTGTATGACGAGATGGAGGACGAAATAAGGACTAAGTTTACTTCTCAATATCTGACTGAAATTTTTTTGCCCCGGATAAGAACAAAGGTTTTTGATCAAAGACGACGAATGACGGTAATTCCAAAGATGTGGACGAACAACAATTGTGAATCGATAAACAACGTAATTAAATTGGATAATGACTGGAAAATACTCAGACTGACGGACTTAATTGACCGACTGCACCAGCTTGAACGCGACCAACTGACTGACATCCGAGGCGCTCTTCATGGCCGTGGCCCATACAAATTAACCAGACAATCAGTTAAACTGCGCGTAAGCCATGAGACCTGGTCGAATTTGACGACAGAACAACGTGAACGACGGGTCACACGACTATTGACATTTTTGCAGACGAGTGAGACTGTGATAGAATCAACAGACGGACGCTTGACGATACCAACAGTTGGTAAAGTTGCCAGAAAACCTGGACAACGAAAACGGACGAAGAGCTGTAAGGCTACAGTAATTTCAACAAAAAAAATTAAAATTGACAATGACAGTGAAAACAGTAGCCGAAATGGCACTGTAGAGGCAGTAGCCAAGAGTGCACTGTGAAAACAGTAGCCGAAATGGCACTGTAGAGGCAGTAGCCAAGAGTGCACTGTGAAAACAGTAGCCGAAATGGCACTGTAGAGGCAGTAGCCAAGAGTGCACTGCCAGTGGAAGCTACAATGCACCACAGCGGTAATAATATTAAATATTAAATGGCCCTGAAAATTGTCTGTTTGTCAGTTTAATGTTCACTAATTATAGCTAGGCTGTTAGATAAAGTATGATATTGCTTCATTTGTCCGGGGTAGTGTATTGTCATACTGTCATAATAAACTTCAAGTAATAAGGTAACTACTCGTCAATGAAGCTTGAATACATAAATGATTAATAAGGTAACAACTACCCGCCAATGATCAACGTCTTAATATAGAAAGGTTTTATAAGGTAACTAACTACACGGCAATGATACTTATTATAGAAGGTTAATAATTTAACTTCTTGTCAATGATGCTTTAATATAGAAAGGGTTAATAAGGTAACTACCCGTCAATAATGCTTTAGTGTAGAAATGGTTACTAAGGTAACTACATGTCAATGATGGTTTAATAAAGAAAGGGTTAATAAGATAAAGTTCTACACGTCAATGATGCTTAAATATAGAAAGGGCTAATAGGGTAACTACACGTCAATGATGTTTTAATATAGAAAGGGTTAATATGGTAATTACACGCCAATGGTGCTTTAATATAGATAGGGGTTAATATGGTAACTACCGTCCATGATGCTTTAATATAGAACTGGCTACTATGATAACTACATGTCAATGATGCTTTATTGTAGAAAGGGTTAATAATGTAACTAATCACCAATGATACTCATTATAAAAAGGGTTAATAAGGTAACTGCCTGTCAATTATTGCTTCAACGTAGAAAGGGTTAATAAGGTAATTACATGCCAATGGTGCTTTAATATAGAAAGGGTTAATATGGTAACTATCAGTCAATGATGCTTTAATATAGAAAGTGTTATAATATGGTAACTGCACGTCAATGATGCTTTGATACAAAAATGGCTAATAAGGTAATTAGCCGTCAATGGCGCTTTAATATAGAAATGGTTTATAATGTAACTACTCACCAATGATACTTAGTATAGAAAGGGTTGTTTAATGTAACTACCTGTCAATTAATGCTTTAATATAGAAAAGGTTAATAAGGTAACTACACGCCAATGATACTTAGTATAGAAAGGGTTGGTAAGGTAACTACACGACAATGATACTTTAGTATATAGAGGGTTAATTAGGCAACTACCCGTCAACGATGCTTTAATATAGAAAGGGTTAACATGGTAACTACACGTCAATGATATTTTAATAAAGAAAGGGCTAATAAGGTAACTACATGTCAATGCTGCTTTAATACAGAAATGGTTAATAAGGTAACTTCACGTCAATGATGCTTTAATATAGAAAGGGTTAATACTGTAACTACTCACCAATGATACTTAGTATAGAACGGGTTAATAAGATAACTACCCAGCAATAATGATGCTTTAATATAGAGAGGGTTATAATAAGGTAACTACACGTCAATGATGCTTTAATACATAAATGGTTAATAAGGTAACTACCGGCCAATGGCGCTTTAATATAGAAAGGGTTAATAATGCAACTACTCACCATGATACTTAGTATAGAAAGGGTTAATAAGGTAACTAGCTGTCAATTAATGCTTTAATATAGAAAGGGTTAATAAGGTAACTACACGCCAACGGTACTTAGTATAGAAAGGGTTAATAAGGTAACTATATACGACAATGATACTTTGGTATATACAGAGTTAAGGAGCCAACTACCCGTCAATGATGCTATACTATAGAAAGGGTTAACATTGTAACTACACATCAATGATATTTTAATATAGAAAGGGTTAATAAGGTAACTACGCGTCAATGATGCTTTAATAAAGAAAGGGTTAATAAGGTAACTTCACATCAATGGTGCTTTAATATAGAAAGGGTTAGTAATGTAACTACTCACCAATGTTACTTAGTATAGAAATGGTTAATAAGGTAACTACCTGTCAATTAATGATTTAATATAGAATGGTTAATAAGGTAACTACACGCCAATGGTGCTGTAATATAGAAAGGGTTAATAAGGTGACTTCAATGCAGATTATACAGTTTAACAAAATACCACAGGTGTATCTATCCGGGTGAACACTGTAGTAAATACCTGGGCGAAACCCTGGTGTAAATACCTGGGTGTAAATACCTGGGTGTAAATCCGTAAAAACCCGGGTAAACTGGGGTTTATACCTAACATATATAGAAAACACCTGGGTAAATCTATATAAATCCCTGATTTACCTGGGTGTAACCTGGGTGTGACCTGGGTGGAACCAGGGTAAAACCTATATGTACCGGGGTATACCTAGGTAAACACCAAGATTTACCCAGGTACATTTTTATATGGGTGGAAACGGCCTGAGGCGTATACTGGAATTACACAAAATATTGGCATGAAAAATAACCCTGTTATTGGTTTAAATTAACTGCATGCAATGTTGTTTTTATTCATATATTCCTTATTGATAAATTCTTAAACTGGATCCTGGATTCCATGTTCATTTTAAAGCCGAGGTCCAAGGTGAAGATGTGGTGCCCTCTTTCTTGATGTTCTTGATACCAAAAGAAAATAGTCATGGTGTTTTTAACTTATCAAATGTATTGAAATCCATTTTTTTCTTCTCTTAATGAAATTTAAAATTCTCTCTGCAAAGAAGATGATCAAATGGAAATTTAAGAGTTTTCACTGAATACTTGCAGAGAAATTATTTGGTGGAAATGTCTTATGGGTTTTGCAAAGCATTTGTCTAGACGTTGGATATCACCAGATTTGTGTTCTTTCTATCAGTCATTGGTCTGCCATATCCGTAGTCACTATCAAGCCTATCACTGACTATTACATGATAACAACATAATTAAAGTACCAAATAATCACAACAAACAGAACCATATAACTCGAATGTGTGTTCTTTCTATCAGCCATTGGTCTGTCATATCAGTGGTTACTATCAAGCCTATCACTGACTATTACATGATTTCAACATAATTACAAATAATCACGACAAACAGAACCATATAACCTTACCGTGAATGGCAAGAAGTTTGAATGGCACTATTTCCTCACAAACGGACTCTTATATAGTCGTCAATTCTGCAAAACGTTTTTTTGACCGTATACGCAAAATTTAAGACCACTAGCTGTTCGTAGTATTTATCAGAAGTATATCTCATTATGTGAATGGTTTCTATTTAATCGTAACTTCTTTATTGCAGGCGAGACAATGGTGGTTTACATAGGTGACACAGATTCTTCTGATATCCCTGGTGAACAGTTGTACAGTACGAGACTAGCATCCATAAATAAACATCCAGATCTGAAGATGATGGAGCAGAAGAACCAGGTGCTGTCGGCCAATCAATCACTAAACGACAACCAAGAACAGGCCGCCCAGATGTTCGTTCAGCGGAACATAACATGCTAACTATCCATTAATAATCCATCCAATTGTAATGATTGCATCATCTTTAAATATAGTATATCTCATCCGGGTCACAATTACAACAACAACAACAACGTACATTTTTTTATAAAGCCCGATTTCATGACTACGAGATTTTTGTGAATAAAATACAGAGAAAACTGAAGTTTGAGAATATTATTTGTATATAAAGGCGTAATAGAGCAGCTGAAAAGAGTGATTTATTTCTGATGCAACTGGGCGTAATTCTCGGTGAAATCTCCAAGATAAAAATGAATTTGCTTATATTGAGGGTGATACAAGATATAGTTCTCCATCTTGGAACACTGAGTGTACTACACTTCAGGTACTGGCCGCGAACATCTTCACGAGATTTTTATTTTTAAAATAGCCCTTAAAACTGTCTCGCGGGTGTGAAAAGAAAATTCTCATTAAAATTGATATTAATTGATAGAAGCTTTTCCATGCAGGTGACTTCGATTGATATCAATTAATTTTACCCCAAAATCTATAAAACTTGCAGAGAAGAGATATATCACATTTAAGGGTGTTTGTGTGGTAACCCTTTATGTCAAAAGATGTGATGATCAGTTAAAAAAATCTCCAAGACTGTCAACCACCCATCTCATCCCATGCATGGCGTTACGTTTCATATACATATAATAAACAACGATCCATCTCATCCCATGCATGGCGTTACGTTTCATATAAATATAATAAACAAGTTGGACCGCTACATTACTCCGTGTCACAAAATGGTCATAACAAGCTATATGAAGGAACTCCAATATTAAGTCGGTTAGAAACCTTCACGATACATACAGCAAATTTTTATATCATTCATGAAACTCAAAGTTCATTATGACGAAGACATTATTTTTTAATTTTTATTAATTTTATTTTTTCTTTACACAGACAATATAGTTCTTCACTTTCAAATTTCAACTTATAGGTGTTTACAGTTCTGTATTTATTTAACGCCACATTATCACACTGTTATTTTTCGTCCGATTGATCATCTGAAGAAACAATTCATCATATGATATATAGAGGATCTCACATGAGTTTCTATTTTATACGGAATTTATCAACCGAGTTCACTAAATTCGATTTGAGCCATCGAAAACAACGATAAAATCCGCAGCGATCGCAAGTCATTTGAAGAACGATGTGACGTCATCGCACGCGCTGATATTAAACGTGTCTCTTATCGATAATTATGAAACTGCTTTTATGGGCAAATTATGTGATAAAAATACTTATCACTAAGTTGTACAAAGCAGCCTGTCATTTGTAAAAAGAAATGGGTTTTGTAAATTGTTTTGGGGATTTTAAGCAGAATATTTTTTCTCAAAGCCCATATGCTGGAGACATTGAAACCAATGTTGACACGCTTCTTATTGCTTTGATGCCTCAAAAATGGTGTTACCATAGCAAAAGAATGTGATTTCTAATAATTATGGAAAATGACCATATATGAAGTATTTTAGTGATAGCTGTGGACTTATTGGTGTATATAGTTTTATTACATGATCCTATCCTTATTCCATTCAATAAACCCATTCTATAAATTGTGATATTAAACGTTCGTTTAATAACAGGAAATAGTGCCAGGTGACCTTTGACTTCCGATTTGTCGTCTCTTTACATTCCGTATACTACGTCTCAAAATACTATGGCTTCAATATTTTTCCAACAAACTATAATGAATGAAGAGTTTGAAAAGTTATGTTATTAAATATACGCCATTAAATACGCCAAAGAGTTTTATTTATCTGGGACTATTTCTTTACGCGGCCAAACAACGCATAGTTACGTGAAACGTCATCGCGTGCCTTATAGAAGCCGATGTTAGTTTCGCGTCTCATTTGTTGATGTAAGAGTATTTTGTAGAGTTTTTGGATCATGTATTAAATAGAATCTGCAACTCGTCCCCAGTTTATAGCGGAAATTACAAAACTCGTCCAGTAAATTAGGTCTGGACCTCGCCAAAGGCTCGGTCCAGACCTAATTTACTGGACTCGTTTTTTAAATTCCGCTATAAACTGGGGACTCGTTGTAGATCCTCTATATATAATACTATGTATATGTATACATTCTCCAACACTGACCGCTACTACTCATCCCAAGGGTCAAGGTCACTATGAAAGGTGTCATTGTCAAAACTTGCTGTTTTTATCACTTTACTTCCTATTATTTGTCTTTATGATGAACCTATGAAACATTTATTTTTTTACAAATGACAGGCTACTAACATAGCGATGGGGAACATGGTTTGTATCCCAATGAACACGGATGTCTGATGCTCCCAAAGGGGATGGAGGGGTAACATGATTTGTGTATCTGGGCAAGTTTGTCTATTACGGTGGTTTCTACGCGCAGTGGAGTGATTTCCTGGTAAAATTAACCATATGTGTGGTATGTTGTCTGCGCTTAAACGGAAATGGCTATATAGATATCGTATTGTTATTATGCCAGGTCGTTCAAGTGTTATACGTAAATTAGCATGCATCTTACCTTGGTTAATTGTTAATTGTGATTCATAAACGAACGCGTCAAACATTTTTTCGGGGACATTTGGTCACATTGAATATGACAATTTAATTTCTTATTAACGCCCATCGGGTGTATTCTGGTGGGCAAATTTTAGATCGATGTGTGTCTGTGGAGCTTTTATAAATAGATAATTGGTTTTTCCTTTTTCCGGTTGTGACAATTCGCAGTAGGTCCCTGTTGAGGAAGTCTATTTGCGGGGGTCCCCGAATTCGCGAGTTCGCCTAAAATGGTCGAAATATGTTGATTTTAATGAGAGAACGGGTGCGTATATGTCACAATATTACGAGTGGTGAAAATTTTGTACTCTCCACTCAAGCCTTGAGATAGTGTCATTTACAGAGTGAGGTCATCAGGGGGTGAATTTAGTGATGCTACCCCGCACAGTGGGCTAGCATAACTAAATTCACCATTTGTGGACCTCATTCTGCTAAGAGAAGTATCAATACAAATGTAGTTTTTAGTTACTTTTTCCTTCTGTTCAGTTTCTGTATCCCCTAATTTGCCGCATATAAAATGCACAATCGAGGTGACTCATCGGTGAACATATTTTCAACTGGGGAACATCAATCTGACCCTTGGTCTAGCTCCCATAGCTGTTGATTACTCAGCAGAATGAGGTCCCCAAAGTTTGAATTTAGTTATGCTAGCCCGCTGTCACTAAATTCACCCTCTGGGAACCTCATTCTGCAGGTGACAGACACACTATTTCAAGGATTGTCTCCGCAACTATATTTATGTATTTTAATTATATGATAATTATTACTGATTTGTTCCACGAATTTAAATACTCCATTGTTTATTTTAATATGAATGCCCAGTGAAATTACGTGAAATTAGAGACCTTTCGCAAAATCACGATTACGATAACGGATATGGACAATATCATGCCACCATACGGCACAAAATCATATATTTGCGCATGGGGGTCTTATGTGAGACGAAATATACACCACGCAGTTTAATTATGTGAAGATGTGTCATGTGTGTGCCACCGGTCCTGCTTGGGGACGCTCTAACATTATCCGTCTGATGTATGGCACACTGGTAAGAACATGGAGTCTGAAAGATACACACATTACATTTTCCATCAAATATATGTGTGTCTGCATATAGTGGGGCATATGCCGTCTCACCGATTAACCATCGTATGTAAGTTGTGATGGTGTCCACCCCACGAGGACAATATATCCTATCCGTAATCGTACTAGTGACTTTGCGGAAGGACTCTGTGAGGGATGCGGATCGG